>OY992540.1:34685222-35285222 GCA_963921195.1 Pegoplata infirma | reverse complement strand
AATAGAAGTTTCCATAAAGTACATTTTTCAGAATATTTTAGTTTTTGTCAGTTTCTCGGACCATTGTCTAAAGATATATAAAAAGTACCAAAAATACATTTCTTTTCCCTCTTTTAAACCCTATTAAATTCAAGTTTCCAGTATTCCTTTGGAAAAGTAATAAAGTACATATTTTTAACCATTTACTTGTTTACCCCTTTAGAATCTAAAATTCTAGTTTCAAATATCCCTCGAAATAGTACCAAAGTATAAATTTTTATCCTCGTTGAATTGAAATTTTTAAAACAAAGTACTTTTCTGTTAAATTTTTTTTAAAACCTTTTTACCCACTTATTGTTAGTATCAGCAATTCCTAAAAATCTTTTTTCAGAAACAGAAAAAGTACCAAAATACACTATTTTAGTCCATTTTCCCTTCTTAAAATTGAAAGTTCCGTAAAGTATTTTTTTTAGAATGTTTTGTTTTTTATGTCAGTTTCTAGAACCATTGTCTTAAGACATATAAAAAGTACCAAAAAGTACACTTTTTTACCCCGTTTTAGCCCCTTAAAGTTCAAGTTTCTAATATATCTCAAAAAAAGTAGCAAAGTACACAATTTTAAACTTATTGAGTTGAAATTTTCTAAAAAGAACATTTGTCTTAAAATTTTTTAAAATCTTTTTACCCACTTAGTATCAAAAATCCCAATAGTCTTTTTTTAGGACCAAAAAGTACCAATGTACACTATTTGCCCCTTTTTGCATCCTTAAAATGGAAATTTTCATAAAGTACTTTTTTCAGAATATTTTAGTTTTTGTCAGTTTCTAGGACCATTGTCTCAAGATATATAAAAAGTTCCGTATTAAATTCAAGTTTCCATTATCCCTATGGAAAAGTAACAAAGTACACATAACCCCTTAAAATTCTACCAAAGTATAAATTTTTATCCTCGTTTAATTGAAATTTTCAAAACAAAGTACTTTTGTCTTAAATTTTTTTTTAAAACCTTTTTAACCACTTATTGTTAGTATCAGCAATTCCTAAAAGTAATTTTTCAGAAATAAAAAGGGACCAAAGTACACTATTTTAGTCCATTTCCCTTCTTAAAATTGAAAGTTTCACAAAGTACTTTTTTTAAAATGTTTTGGTTTTGTCCGCTTCTAGAACATACACTTTTTATCCCGTTTTAGCCCCTTAAAATTCAAGTTTCCAATTTATCTCAAAGAAGTACCAAATTACACATTTTTAACATTGTTGGATTGAAATTTTCTAAAAAGCAGTTTTGTCTTAAATTTTTTTTAACACCTTTTCTTTTTTCAGAAACAAAAAAGTACCAAAGTACCCTATTTAAGACCATTTTGCCTCCTAAAAATTTAAATTTCTATAAAGCACTTTTTATACCCTTCAACCACAGTATGGGGGTATAATCACTTTGTCATTCCGTGTGTAACATATCAAAATATCGGTCGGGGACCCCACAAAGTATAAATAATATTGATCCATGATAGGATCTAAGACATTTTAGCGATGTCCGTCCGTCCATCTGTAGAAATAACGATGAAGTCCAAACTAAAAAAACTAGACCCCTGAAATTGGACAAGAATATCTCTTATGTTACTGGTAAGGCTAAGTTCGAAGATGGGCAAAATCGGACCAGGGGGAAAAAAGTTCCCCCTTGAAGAACTAAAATGACCCCTGAAAAATACAATATTTTTACGAGTTTTTTTTAATTTTTGCTCAACAAATGTAACATTTTTATGTCATGTTATGTTCATAGACCTGCGCTTGGACCAAGGGGGTTGGTAAATTCGATTTTTTTCGGGCCGCCCCCTTTGGGGGTGTGGTTATAGAAATTAATTAAAAATAACGATAAAAATGTATTATTTAAGCGTAGATATCATAAACATATAATTTGTAAACATATATAGCGGTGGTAAAGGTGTCCCCCACGCCCCCCCCTTTGGGGGTGTGGTTATAGAAATTAATTAAAAATAACGATAAAAATGTATTATTTAAGCGAAGATATCATAAACAAATAATTTGTAAACATATACTTATAGCGGTGGTAAAGGTGTCCCCCACAGATTCCTCCGCCCCCCCGCAAAAGAAAAGACGCCCTGCAATTTTTTTTAATTTTAAACGTGTTGGAGGGTATAATAGATTCGGCACAGCCGAATTTAATACTCTTATTGTTTCAGAATGATTTTGTCAGTTTCTTGGACCAATGCCTCAGGATTCATTAAAAAATATCAAAAGTACTCTTTTTTTACACCTTTTTAACCCCATACAATTCGAGTTTCCAATAAAAATTTTCTAAAAACTCCATTTGTCCGAATATATTTTTTTTCACTTGATGAACCTACCAAGTTTATTGAACAATTATTTCTGGAGATAGAAAAAAAACAAAGTAAATATGTTAAAACTTTTTAGTACATTAAAATCAAAATTACAAAAAAATACTTTTTTTTTGCTTTTTAGAGGACCCTGTATTTCAAATTCAAGTTTCGATGACCATTATTTCAGGTGATACAAAAAAGTACCAAGTATTTTACCATTTTTGTCTACGTAGAATTGAAATTTGCAAAAAGTACTTTTTGGAATGTTTTGTTTCCGTCGGACGATCTTCGGCATTTCAAATTTCAAGTTTCGAAACTGTTTCGAAATCTAAGAACATTTCAATGGTAATTTTTTTCCGGTAGGATCTGAAATTTTTTTTGTACGAAAAATGTTTTTTCTGAAAATTTTTTTATTGAAAAATTGTCTCATAATAGAAGAATATTTTGATTAAAATTTTTTCAATATAACTTTTTTCTTTTTAGTTACAATTTTTTTTGAATTGAAAAAAAAAAATTTTAACAAAAAAGTCTCAGAAGGTGATTCTAAGCTGATCTATTTGAGGGTAGGTCTAGAATTAAATTTTTTGGTAACTACAAAAATCCACACACCAAGTCACCACAGTGCACAGTAGGTAATTTGAACCGAAATCTTGGCCAAAAATCATTTTTCGAACTAACAATAATAATGTTTTTGTTAATAACGTTCGATTTAGAAAATATTAAAGCAAATAACTGCATATTTGGTTTTTCCAAAAAACAAATATAAACTGATTGACGGGCAGTCGAATTCGGCATTTTCAAGCAACGTGCACAGTGCAATATAAAACGCCTAATTTTGATATAAATTCAAACGATTTTTTCAGCTATTAAACATAAAGAAGGATATCGTGTATAATATGGAGAAGAGAGGGGATATTAAGTAATAAAAAAATAGCAAAATATTTTGGTGGACGTTATTGCTTTTTTTAACAAAACGTGTAATTATAACTTAACCTTAAATAAATGACTTTTTCAATGAATATAAACTTCGCATAAGCTTTTAATAATGTTAGCCGTGGTGTGCCGTGTTTTTGATTGATGAAAAATTTAAAGAAAATAATTCTGAATTCATTTTTTTTTTATTTTCCGTTGCACTTTTTTGCACTTTTTGAGATATCAATTTTCTTTCAGACAGCCTCATCTTGCCATATCTTGAACTTTCTAACGTTTGGATTGGGAAAGGAACCAAGAGAAAAAACCCTGTTGCTGTTTATAATTTTGTTGTCAGTAAAATTGATTAAAATAATGTTTTAAACCAATATTTGGCTTCGTTGAAGGAAATTGTACGAACTTTTTTTGAAAATTTTTCGTTAAGGTGGTACAAGGCCCACTCAAAAAATAACAGCTTTTTTCAGCAAAATCAAACAAAATGGTTTATGTGCCATTTTGTTAGCCTTCTTGCGTATTTTCTTCGTGCCGAGTTTCAAAAAAATTTGCCTATTCGTTTTCGAGATATTCAGTATTTTCCCTTTTTTTCGTATGGTGGCAACCCTAAAAATTTCCACGATTACCAAATTCATAAAATCCAGCTGTGCGTGTTCACAAAAAACTCTTAAATTTAAAATTTCAGCCATATCGGTCTAAAACTTTGGCTGTAATTATTTTTGGCCTAAAAATTGGCTCAAATTACCCAGTGTGCAGTGTAATGTAGCGTATAAGAATTGTATAAATTTTATATATTTGTTTAACTTTTGGTATGTTTCTCACACTATTTACTTTGGCCAAACAAAAAAAAAAAAAAAATATAAAATTTGAAAAAAGAAGAGTATAAAATACAAAATAGAAGTAAACAGCGTTTCTCAACTATAGACGATGGATCAGCCATTTCAGAATAGTTGTTTATTTTTTAGTAAAATTTTCAAAAATGAGAAAATATTCCAGAAAATCTAAAGAATTTTGACAATAAAAAAAATATCAAGAAGCCTTTTCTTATTTGAGAACCCTCTAGAGAATCTCTGCTTTACAGACATTAAATTTGCGTTTTAATGATTTTTATATATTTTTGTTATGTTTATTGTTCTTTACAAATAAAATAAAAATGTTTATCAGCGATATTTCGTTGTTTTTATTTCGCGGTAATATACGGAGCTTTTCATTTCAAACGTACTACGACAGAAAATGTTGTTGGATCAAAGTCAAACCTACAGAGATTATTGCCTTATAAGGGGTGGTCCAATAACTGGTGTCTTTTTAAAACATGCAATGAAATGAACAATACTCAATAGTTTTGAAACCTTATGGCTTTATTTGAAAGAGCAAACATTCCCGTTTTTTATGGCAAACGACTTCATTGATGCGTCTTCGGCTTGCTCCGCTGTATCGCGTTGTAGCGCAGTACTGCGCTGCCAAACTGCACGTTTTTCGAAAAAAAGTTTTTAACCGAAATTAGGCACTCAAATGAGGTTATGTTAACAAACTAATTGGTACATCTTGGGATCGTTAAACTCGCAAGGTATTAGTAAAGAATCCAATTCATCTATAGAAAGCAAAAGATTTGAGTATCAGCATCATTACACAATATTTTCAAAAATACAGCTGAAACTCCCATTTTCGTCAAAGATGAGCGCTACATAGCCATGATTACCGACTTTTTGTTGGCCGTAATAGAATATACCAACTTGGATGACATTTATTTTCAGAAGGATGTCGCAATATGTCCCACAGCCCATCAAACAATCGATATTTTGCGCACTTAGTTCGGAAATCGTGTTTTTAGCCATATTCGCGGTGACAATTGATCACTTCAGAGCTGCCGATTAAAAACTTTAAAAATTTTTTTGAGGGGTCTCGTTAAAGATTCATGCAACATGGGAAATCCAGAAATGTTCTAGGCCCATTCGACGAATATCGTTCAAGCCATTCGTGAGATAGAACCAGAAACATTAGAAAAATGGGTGCCGAGAATGAGCTACTGCGGAGCTAACCCAGGCAACCGCATGAATAAAGTCGTTTGCCATAAATAATGGGAATATTTGCTCTTTCAAATAAAGCCATAAGGTTTCAAAACTATTGAGTATTGTTCGTTTCATTGCATGTTTTAAAAAGATACCAGTTATTGGACCACCCTGTATTTATGGAACTTACAAATCGTGGAACCAAAGTTTTAGTTTTTCGACTATATCGCCCAAAAAATGGGTGATATAGGCATGGTGAAACATGATAAAATTAAGCAGTTTTTGCATGACATCGCTAAAATTTTATAAAATCACATTGATATTATACATATAATTAACGAAGTTTTGTATGGGCAATCGATTGGCCATATTTGTTTTTGGAAAAAAATCAGAGCTGGTTCTAAATTTTTCAAATTTCGGATAAAAATTATTTTTCTTCAAAGCACGACAGTTTTCATTTCCTTTTTTAAAATTTTGATTAATTTTTACTAAAAAAAATAAAAATTGTTTTATTCGACCTTTTAATTATTATATTTTAGTTAGGTTTATTCTAGCTCGAGGTCATTATTTCCTTTACTAATAAAAACTATGATATTCTCATCGAATAATTTTCAAGAAAATTTTTTAAATTTATTTATTTAGTATTTTTTTTTTGTTGTTGTGTTTTTTTGTCGATTAAGTCTTGCAAAAAATGAGCAAAATAAATTAATTTAAAAAGGAAAAATAATTTTCTTGAAAATTATTCTATGAGAATATCATAGTTTTAATTAGTAAAGGAAATAATGACCTCGAGCTAGAATAAACCTACTTAAAATTTTTTAAATAATATTAGATGAAAGTTCATTAAATTCTCTACAAAATGTAAAATTTTCAGAGAGCAGTTTTTTTTTGTTTTCGAGAAAAATTACTTCGAAGTTTAAACACATTTTCTCGACAATAAAAAAAAAATAACTTCTCTCGGAAAATTTAAAAATTTATAGAGAATTTAACGAACTTTCATTTATATCAAACAAATTTAAAACAGCCGTGAGTTGAAAAAGCGTTAACTTTTATCGGAAATTTAAAAAATTCAGAACCAGTTCTGCATATTTTTCAAAAATAATGAACGAAAACAACAAATGACCGATTGAACTAGAAGAACGACTAGGTCTTTTATCTGAAGGATAAAATTTTGTTAAATATTATTTTGAAATATTTTTACTTATCTTTTAATGTCATTTTTAATTGCAAATGAAAGAGGAAAATCTTCGCTAATTTTTCCATTTTTTTATTTTCCCATATCAGGAAAAAGGATGTAAATAATGTCCTTTCAAAAATTTATCAAAATATATTATTAAAAATTTTAAATGATATTTAAGGATAACATTTTAAAAGGAAATCACTTGTCTCATTTTGCCTGATATGTCAAAATATTAAAATGGGAAAATTACCGGATATCCTCTTCTTTCAAATATTTTACAAAAATTAATCCTCAAAAACTTTGAAGTCCTTTTAAAAGAAAACAGAATCACGAAATGAAAAACTGTTAATGCAGTTTTACTTCATTTACTCTCTACTTTCAAACGTTTATTATCCAGTTCATGTTAAAGAATTTTTTTTCTGTTTGTCGGACGGTGTAAGTACTTCACTAGAATTATGTAACATATTATTTTACTCTTAATTCCGAATTAAAGTTAAGTACCTGTTAGTAATGATAGCAGATTGTGCTGGATATTTTTGTGTTCTTAGAAATGTTTTCATACCTCCCATCACGGGCGAACATTCGACAGTTGATTTAAAATTTTTTAAGTAAACTAATTATATTTCTTTTCTTTAAAAATTAGAAAACTTAAGAGTTTGTTTATTTCATTTATGTCATTTAAGTTTATTAAGATTTTAATTTAAGGATACCATTTTTCTTTATTTATAAAAAGCACTTAGAAGGGATCATTTAATGCTACCTTCTCTCATGCCATCAATAATAAAATAATAAAAAAAAATAGGAAAAAAGTTTTGAATATTTTATGGTAGCTGTTGGAATTAACTTTGCCTTTTGAGTTCGTATTACTTAAAATACCCTACACTTTAGAAATAGAAGGTACCTATATATAAGTTTGTCATTTCGTTTGTAACACAACCAAATCTATTATATAAAATATGTAAACCACAATTTCCAAATGCATTATCTCGACTCAGGGTAAACATATTTGAATGCAATTTGAAATAGGACCATATTTTATTATCTCTCTACTCTGATAGAGGGTATATGTATATAAGTTTGTCATTCCGTTTGTCAACACCTCGAAATATTGGTCTAGGACCCCATAAAGTATATATATTCATGATCCGTGATCGATTTAAAGACGATCTAGCGATGTCCGTCCGTCCGTCCGTCTGTACGTCTGTACGTCTGTCTGTGGAAATGGTGATCACGACCAAAATACTACATCTTCAGTGAAATCGGTCAATTGGCAACAAAAATAAGTTAATTTCACTAAAATTCGGGTTGTGTATGTTTTCTACACTAATTAGAGATCTAAAGAAAGACAGATCTAACCGGTCCATGTTTGGACTTGGGACCTATTTTCAGGAAAACACTAGTGTAGGCTATCATATGGTCGTTCTTGGCGACCATAATTTTCTTACTTGTTTTTTTTTGTAATTTTCCATTTTTTCTTTACACTTAAAGTTGAAAACAAAATTAAAATGGTAGTAGTATCTATTTATTAGGGTGCCCCTACATTATAGGGATTTTTTTCTATTAAAAAAAAAATCACATAATCTGAAAATGTTTCGATACAAAAAATGTTTAAGAAAGTAAGAATTTTTCAATAAAAGAATGTCTCAGAAGTTTTTCTATATGAAATTTGTCTCAGAATCTAAGAAGCTTTCTGCAAGAAAAATGTCGTTGTCTAGAAAGAAAAAGTTCTTACAAATAGTCTAAAAGTAAGAATTTTGTCTAAACGAAAAATGTCTCAGAGTCTGAGAATTTGTTTATTCTAAAAATGCCTAAAAATCTGAGGAATTTTAGATCTAAAAATTGTCATAGAATCTGAGGATTTTGCTACACGAAAAATGTTTCGAACTCTGAAAATTTTTCTATACGAAAAATGTCTCAGAATTTGAGTATTTTTCTATAGAAAAAATGTCTCAGAATCTTAGAATTTTTGTCTCAAAATCTGAGACTTTTTCCATAGGAGAAATATCTTACAATCTAATAATTTTTCTACACGAAAAATGTCCTACAATCTGAGAATTTTTCTACACGAAAAATATCTCAGAATTTGAGAATTTTTCTTATCTGAGAATTTTTGATATAAAAAAATGTTTAGATTCAGAGACTTTTCTAAAAATTATAAAATTCTGAGACATTTTTTGTATAACAAAAGTCTCTATTTAAAGCCACCCTTGTAATTATATTAGTATAAGTGTTGATACTCTTTTTGTCAGTACTTCTTTTTTGTGTTTGTATGAAGGTAGTGGTAGACATCTTTGTAGATGTTATTCCTTTTTTGTATAACAAACAAATAACATGTAAGAAAAAGCTCTTTTTCTTCTTGTCTAAGAAACAAATTCAAATTTTTACCGTAGGGCTTTAAAGCGGGAATAAATGAACGAACGAACATTTAAATGACTAAATACAAACATAATGTCGCGTCTTAAAGGCGACATTGTGCAATTTATGGATTGTTGTTATTGCTACCGTTATTGTTTTTTATTTTTGCTGTTTCAGTTGTTTCGACAAAGAAGAAAAAGTTATTTTTTTTTGCTGCTGAAGCAAAAGAGTGGGAAGAAATCACCTTATTTGGAAAGAGGATAAGTTTTGGAATTTGAAAAAAAAAAGTAAGTAAAAATTTTAAATTCGAATAAGCCGATTCCATGAACTCCCTACACAATTCTGAAATTTTTTTTTTTTAATAAGTTTTACATTGATCTGGAGCCAAACTATAACAACAAATAACAAGTTTTGTAAAAAGAAAAATATTTTTTGAGTAAAATTTTTCATTATAACAATTTTTAATTGTTATAATGTCTTACTTACGGCTGTGAACTGTTTGCCAACTGTGATTCCATTAGCAAGAACAAGTTAGAAGTTTTGTATAACAACATCATAAGATATGTTTACGGGATGAGGAAAAGAGATGGAGTGTCGGCTGTTTCAAAAAATCTTTATGGTGTATCTTTCGAAAACCTTCTCAAAATAAGAGTCCTCATTTTTCTACACAAAGTTGTATACACTGAAAAACCACAATACCTTTTTAATTTTATACGATTTGCTATATCCACCAGGGGTAAGAACATGATTATACCTAGATTTAAATGTCTTGTGTCAGAATGGCAATTTTTCATAAACGCCGTTCGTCTTTGGAATGATGTGCCAAACAACCGACAAACTATTAGCAACGCATTTCTTTTTAGGAAACGTTTATTCGAATCTTTTGCTAAGCTTAGATAAAAAGTTCTCGTTTGAGATTAAATTGTAAATCTTTATTTTCTGCTATTAATATTCTGTTTTAAATGTTTATGTAACTTTAAATATTATTATTTTTAGTATATTTATTTTTTTTTAGTTTTTAGTTTTATATTTAATATCAACGTTTTTTATGTGGCATTCCTTGTAAACAAATATAATCCTGTGCTTTAATTATAAGACTTGTTCTTGTTGCGCAGGAAATCAATAAATAAAAATAATAATAATAATAATAATAATAAAAAGCTTTTCATATTTTAGCAGATTTTTTAAATCATATAAAATTTTTGTTGGATTAGTTTGGCTTAAAGTCATGAGTTTAAAAAAATATTGTTGTTTGTCAACATTTTTGACAAAAATCTGCACACCATCTAAGAGCTTTCAACTAGGGCTTCCAATCGGGATATCCCGATCCCGGAAATCCCGGGATTTTCGGGATTAGGCAAATCCCGAATCTCGGGATTTCTGATTTTCAATCCCGGGATTTTCGGGATCCCGATTTTTTTATTTTTTTTTCAATACTTTTTTATTATTTTTAGATTTTTTTTAAATAATTTGAATAAAATATGAATTTTATGGAAAAAAATAAAAAAAAAATCAACAAAAGTTCCGTCAGGTACCATGTTTTTGTTATAGAAAAAGGTGAAACGTTTGCGAAATGTAAAGAAATTCGTTAAACTAGTGGTGGTTCAACATAAGGGCTTTTATATTTATTGCTTTTACTCTTACAAGAAGAATATTGACGTAAATGGCACATCTTAACTCCTTAAGTTGTAAATTTTTTAATTTTATGTTGTACTAAAACATTTTTTTAAAGGCGTGGGGTTTGACTCACACTTAGTCACACTCACTCAAACAATAATGGAATCACTTTCTTATCATTTACGCACACGCGTGAGTCATGCAAACTCTACTCTCGCACTCTCGCTAACACATTTTTTACCAAAAAAAAATTAAAAATAAAAAATTAGCAAAAAATTAATCACTTATGCAAAAATTTGAAAATTAATTTATTTTTTTTTTCAACTCACGCTCACTAAAAGTTGATAACGATGAGCCACGACGAAAGATAACCGAATACGGATATTCTTCACAGGAGGAATTCCGACCTTTTTTTGAAGTTCACAACATCAACAAAACTTTGCTAATTTTTACGAACGTGTAAATTTTCTTAAAATGACAAAAAATACTAAAAATTTTCGAAAATCCCGGAAAAATCCCGAAAATTTACAAAAAAATCCCGTAAATCCCGGGATTCAAAATATCCCGAAAATCCCGGGATCCCGAAATCGGGATCCCGAAAGTTTTTCTTCAATCCCGAATCCCGGGATTCAGAAAAACCAATCCCGATTGGAAGCCCTACTTTCAACTCACAGAAAAAACTTTTTTTATTTTATAAAATCTCTGATGATGGTCAACTATTATTGACCGAAATATCGAAATATTTTTCACTATAACAACTTTTAAATGCTAAGACATTTTTCGTATAAAAAATTCAAAGATTCGGATAAAATTTTTGTAGGAAAAATTTAAAATTTACTAAAAAGGAAAAAATTTTAGATCTTAAAATTTTTTTCGTTTAGAAAGCTTTTCATATTTTGGCAGATTTTTTAAATTATATAAAATTGTTGTTGGATTAGTTTGGCTTAAGGTCATGAATTTTAGAAAAATATTGTTGTTTGTCAACATTTTTGACGAAAATCTGAGAGCTTTCAACTCACAGAAAAAACTTTTGGTTTATTTTTATAAAATCCCTGATGATGGTCAACGATGATTGACCGAAATATCAGAAATAAAACAAACTTTTGTTTTAAAGTTGAAAAATTAAAAATGGTGTTTTCATTTAACAATATTTTTCTAAAATTCATAACCCTAAACCAAATTAATCCAACAACATACAATAACACAGGTCAACAATATCTTATTTTTAACATTATGTAAAATTCTCAGATTATGAAATATTTTTATTTCAGAAAAATTTTTATTTGAGACATTTTTTGAAAAGTTTTATATTTTTTAAAAATGACTTTTCGCTTCACTCTATTGAACAATCATGTTTTTAATATTTGTAAATAACATGTACGAGTATAAGAATAAAAAAACGAAAACTTCACTTCACTTTTTGAAGGTAAAAGAAGGTTATGCTGGTTCTACATGAGAATTCGTGAGAGTTAAAGATGTTAACCCTGCAGAGGTTGGTGTTTTTTTATACCTTCCACTCTAGTGATAGAGGGTATATATAAGTTTGTCATCCCATTTGTAACACCTCGAAATATTGGTGTAGGACCCCATAAAGTATATGGGGCATTCCAAGCCAAATCACTCACTTTTAGACCCAACCCCTTTCGAATTATTTTATTTTTGGATATGTTTTAGTACTTATTAAATGCAACTTGGACACCAATTTTCAGCCTTTTATTTCAAGATTTTGTTGAGTAATCAATTTTTCAAAATGGCGATTTTCTCAAAAAAATTCAAAAGTTGAAATTTTTAATTAATTTTGACCTTTAAAAAATATAGATATTTTAAAAAAAGTTGGACAACATTTTGTTGGTATTTAAATGTAGTTTTAGAAAAAAAATATGAAAAAATTATTCGAAGTAATTATCACATATTTTTTGACGTTTAAAAATTAAAATCGACTTTTTGGGAAAGTCCGAAACCTTCGATTTTTTTGTAAAAAACTAAAACAATTCTACTCTAAATTACGCAACTTTTAAGCCATAATTCGAGATGTGATCGTAATTCTTTCTATTTTTTTTTTTAAATTTTAAAAACTGCACCTTTTATTTTTTGGCTCTGATTTATTTTATATGGTGCTCCAAAAAAAAATAAATTGGTAGATATTGACCCTACCTTACCCTAGATATATTCATTTCGTGGTAAAAATACGTCTCACAAAAATTTAGAACGATCGGAAAGGGGTAAGGCGTTTAGCATGGTCCTTGAAGTTTAAAAAACGGATTACAAGGAAAAATTTGAATTTTTTTCTGTTTTCGCAATATTTTTGGTATTTTAAGTTAAGTTTTATTTCAAGCAATTACAGAATTATGATGTAAAGTAAAATGCCTTTAGGTACTAAAAACTAAAATCGGTTGAAAATCAGCCAAGTTATTAAAACTTCCCCAGGCATCTAACGTATGGCAGACAACTTGATTAAGCAATACAATCCGATTTTTGAAATTCATTGAAATTTTCTACTGTAATAACATTTTTATATTCTTCAAGTTCATATGTAATTTGATGACAAGTATTTTTCATATTGTGTTTTGCTAACATGTTTTAAATTAATGCTAAAAATGCCTGCATTTTCAACACCCTTTAGAAATCTCTATTTTAAAAAAAATTTTTTTTTTTTTTGTTTTAAAATTTGGAAAAACCAAAAAAATATTACACTGAAACATGAATAATGAAAAAATGTTATTACAGTAGAAAATTTCAATAAATTTAAAAAACGGGACTCATATTCTTTAATCAAGCGGTATGACACACGCTAGATGCCTGGGGAAGTTCTAATAACTTGGCTGGTTTTCAACCGATTTTAGTTTTTAGTACCTTATTAGAAAGGCATTTTACTCTACATCATAATTCTGTAATTGCTTGAAATAAAAATTAACTTAAAATACCAAAAATATTGCGAAAACAGAAAAAATTCATATTTTTCCTTGTAATCCGTTTTTTAAACTTCAAGGACCATGCTAAACGCCTTACCCCTTTCCGATCGTTTTAAATTTTTGTGAGACGTATTTTTACCTCAAAATGAATATATTTAGGTTAAGGTAGGGTCAATATCTACCAATTTATTTTTTTTGGAGCACCAGAAAAATAAATCAGAGCCAAAAAATAAAAGGTGCAATTTTTAAAATTTAAAAAAAAAATAGAAAGAATTGTGATCACATCTCGAATTATGGCTTAAAATTTGCGTAATTTAGAGTAGATTTTTTTTTAGTTTTTTACAAAAAAATCGAAGGTTTCGGACTTTTCCAAAAAGTCGATTTTAATTTTTAAACGTCAAAAAATATGTGATAATTACTTCGAATAATTTTCTCATATTTTTTTTTCTAAGACTACATTTAAATACCAACAAAACGTTGTCCAACTTTTTTTAAAATATCTATATTTTTTAATGGTCAAAATTAATTAAAAATTTAAATTTTTTAATTTTTTTGAGAAAATCGCCATTTTGAAAAATTGATTACTCAACACCATCTTGAAATAAAATGCTAAAAATTGGTGTCCAAGTTGCATTTAATAAGTACTAAAACATATCCAAAAATAAAATAAATCAAAAGGGGTCGGGTCTAAAAGTGAGTGATTTGGCTTGGAATGCCCCATATATATTCATGATCCTCGATCGATTTTAAGACGATCTAGCGATGTCCGTCCGTCCGTCCGTCTGTCCGTCTGTTGAAAACACGCTAACATTTGAAAGACTTCACGGAGGCTCCTGAAGTTTGGCATATATGTTGGACATTTACCTGGTCAGGTTGGTATTGCAATCCAGTGAAATCGGTCCAGTGGTTCAAAGTTATAAGCAAATGAGTGAATTTCGGCAAGGGTTTTTCTGGAATTTACGAGTTAAAACACACGGTTACTTTCGAACAACAATTCTGAGGGTGCTGAAGTGTGGCGTATATATTTTTCGTTCCTTTGCACAGTGGCCGAAATGGCTAATCTAGCGGCGCTTAATTCGGAAATGTAAAATAATAAAGACTAATGCTTATTTGCGATTATAAAATTTAAAAAGAATTAATTTTTAAACAATATTTATTTATTTGTATGTATTTTGGGAAATTTATGTGAATATTGGGAGGGTGGTTTGTATGAGGCCTAGAAATTAAAATGGTCCGATTCCATTAAAATATAGAGCGATTGTTTATGAATATAAAAAACATTTATTGGTCGAATTTCAAGAGGATATCTTGAATACTATTGTTAGGGGTATTTAAGTAAAACTTGAAGGGGACATTTACATGGGGGCTATGGGTTAACATGGATTGATCTTGTCAAAATTTAATAGGTTTTGTTCTTGCGATAAAAGAAACATAAATTTCAAATTTCAGCCAAATCGATTGAAAATTGTGGTCTGTATCGCGTTTATACTGTTTATTTGGACAGCAGATGGACCCTAAAAAGCCGAGCAACTTGCGCGAACTAGCACACCATATTGAAACGTCACAACAAAAATAACCCAAAATAATAAACGAAACAGGAATTGGACCGAATACGATCGAATTTAAAAAGTTGCAGTCCATGAAACTATAGTTAATATCACAAATGTAAACTCCTATAATGAACTAATAATAAACTAGATACACACAGGCCACAAACATTTATTTTTTAGTTAAAACATACACTTTTTGGCTCAAAATGTGTAAACAATTGACTTAAAAGTATCAAGAAAAACTCACTGAGTAATTAGGCCCCAAATTCCTTTAATGCACTTGCTGCAGAAAATGTATATACTTTTAGCTTACAGCTGTGGGAATATTAAGAAAAAAACAAAAGTGAAAACGTTAATTTTCTCTGTAAAGTATAGGTAATCGATACAGTGCAAAACATTTATCAGTTTTAATTTTTTAATTTTGACTAAAACGCCGCTAGATCAGTGATTTCGGCCACAGTGCTTTGGTCCGATTCGATTTAAAGTTCACCCAAATCGGTCCAGTCGTTCAAAAGTTATTAGCAAAGCCGTGAATTTCGGATTAGTTTCACCTTAAATTCACGTGTTGAAAACCCGTTGAACATGTTTAAAAACATTAGTAAGTCACAAAAATATTTTACAAGGTATTTATGTCACTCAAAAATATTTTTACACTAAAACAAAAAAAAAAAACACTTAAAAAAAATTTTACACTCAAAAAAAATTTTATACTAAAAAAAAATTTTACAGTAAAAAAAAATTAGTTAAATATTTTTTTTTTTTTCAAAAATTACTAAAAAAAGTTTTTTTACACAAAATAAAATATTTCTAACCAAAAATGTTATTTTTTTCACGTTAGAAAATTTGATATCACTTAAAAAGGGCATTGTGGAGGGAATTCATAGATTCGGCCAAGTCGAATTTAACTTTTCTACTTGTTAATATTTTATTTTTTATTTTCAGCACAAATGAATTTTGAAGTCCTTTGTGACACTTTGAGAGTAAAACTTAATCGATTAAAGTAAGGGTTTATGTGGAAAAATTTAGAAGAAAATTTAATTTCTAAAAATTCCCATACCGGTTTTAAATACTCCAGTTAAAGTGTTATCATCAGTAGAATTTTAAATAGCGGTTTGTTTTATTAATTGATTGTTTTTCATGCATGTGAATTTATATTAACATCTACACCCTAGTCTAGAATTGAATCACGGATATTTTTTTTGTCGTATTCAGAGGCTGGTCGTAACCTTAGGCATTACCGGCATTCAGTTTTAAAACGTTACTCTGAGTTTTTTTGCATTATGGTCCAATTTAGTTTTGGCCCTTTCCGTAAAAAGCAAAAAATTTCCCAGAAACTACAGTTTTTTTTTTGTATTCTTCATACAATGGAGATATTTAAATTTTTGATACCTCTAACCTGAAAATTCCCCCTGCTGCCATACAGGGTTAAAGAAGTTGTAGTAGTACTTAGTTATTGCTCCTGTAGATGTTATTGAATGTTTCATAAGAAAAAGTTGAAAGGTAAAACAGAAAATGATGGGTAATGAGTATAAATTTATGATATTACGTTTTGTATATATTTTCTGGAAATGCGTGTTTTCTTCACATTCAATAATGAAAACAAGACTTCTTGGATTTTAGTCTTCAGTGAGTGGACGAAATTAAATAATAGATATAAAATATATTTTTAGTAGGTTTATTCTAGCTCGAGGTCATTATTTTCTTTACTTATTAAAACTATGATATTCTCATAGAATAATTTTCAAGAAAATTATTTTTCGGTTTTAAATTTATTTGTGTTGTTTAAACCAGAACAATAATTTTCTTGAAAATTATTCTATGAGAATATCATAGTTTTAATCGGTTTTAAATTTATTTGTGTTGTTTAAAACAGAACAATAATTTTCTTGAAAATTATTTTATGAGAATATCATAGTTTTAATTAATAAAGAAAATAATGACCTCGAGCTAGAATAATCCTACTTAAAATATAATATTTTAAAGGTCATATAAAGACACTAATAAGAATTTGATATAAAAAATAGGTAAAACTTTAAAAAACAAGTAAAAGTGTTAAATTCGGCTGTGCCGAATCTTTTATACCCTCCAACACGTTTAAAATTACAAAAAAAAAATCGCAGGGTCGTCTTTTTTTTGGTGGGGGGGAGAGGGGGTCGGCGGAGTTGGTAGGGGAGACCTGTACCCCCGCTACATATGTTAACAAATAATTTGTTAATGATATTTACGCATAAATAATAAATTTTTGTTATTTATGCGTAAATAACACGACCCCAAAGGGGGGGCGGCCTGCAAAAAATCGGATTTTCTAACCCCCTTGGTCCAAGCGCTGGTCTATGAACATAATATGGCATACAAATGTTACTTTTGTTGAGCAAAAATTAAAAAAAAACTCGTAAAATTATCGTATTTTTCAGGGGTCGTTTTAGTTCTTCAAGGGGGAACTTATTTCCCCCTGGTCCGATTTTGCCCATCTTCGAAATTTAACTTACCAGTAACATACTAGATATTCTTTCCCAATTTCAGGGGTCTAGCTCTTTTGTTATTTCTACAGACGGACATCGCTAGAATGTCTTAGATTCTATCATGGATCAATATAATATATAATTTGTGGGGTCCCCGACGGAATGACAAAGTGAGTATACCCCCATACTGTAGTTGGAGGGTATAATTAGTTAAATTAACATATGTGCGAAAAAGTTTTTGAAAATTTTAAAAATATTTTCGGGACTTAAATTTTTTTTTTCTGAAACAACCATTACGAGTTCAAATACAATGTCCCAAATCGTAAAAACGGCCCATCTTGTTTTTAACAAAAAAAAAAAAAAAAATTGATAAAATTTTTTTTTTTTTTTAATTTTACATTTTTTTTAGTAATTTTACAAATTTCCAAGAAAATTTTACGAAAAAAAATCTAATAAATTCACGAGAATTCCTTTTAAGTTAAATTGCTCCAAAAAAGTTGTAAATTTACAATTTTATTGGTAAAAAGCTTGTAAAATTACTAGGAATTCTCGTAAAATAGGAGGTTGCAAAAAATCTAGTAAAGTTACGAAACCTCCTTGTAAGTTTTATCACGTCAAAAAAATGGTAAATTTACAATAATATTAGTAAAAATCGTGTAAAATTACAAATTTATTGGTAAAAAGCTTGTTAACAAGGAGTTCTTGTCAAATCGGAGGTAGCAAAATAAAAGTAACAAACTTTTCTTGTTATTTTACAAGTTTTTTTGGTGTAACCTTTGGCCTTTATTTAAGGATTAGGAGCAAGATTTTATATATTTTATATTTTAATGCGAAATAGGCGAAATATCATGGATTGCAATTTTTATACCCTCCACTCTAGTGATAGAGGGTATATATAAGTTTGTCATTCCGAGTGTAACCTCGAAATATTGTTCTAAGACCCCATAAAGTATATATATTTATGATCCTTGTTCGATTCTAAGACGATCTAGCGATGTCCGTCCGTCCGTCTGTCCGTCTGTCCGTCTGTCTATCTGTTGAAAACACGCTAACTTTTGAAAGACTTTACGGAGGCTCCTGTAGTTTGGCATATATGTTGGGAATTTACCTGGTCAGGTTGGTATTGCAATCCAGCAAAATCGGTCCATTGGTTCCAAAGTTATGAGCAAAAGAGTGAATTTCGGCAGGGGTTTTTTGCGAATTTACGAGATAAAAAACACTACAACTTTCTAAAGACAATTCTGAGGAAGCTGAAGCTTTGCATATATATTTTTCGTTCCCCTGAGCTGGTTCGTGTTGAATTTCAGCGAAATCGGTCT
Source organism: Pegoplata infirma (assembly GCA_963921195.1). NCBI lineage: Eukaryota > Metazoa > Arthropoda > Insecta > Diptera > Anthomyiidae > Pegoplata > Pegoplata infirma. The sequence continues at coordinate 35,266,579 of OY992540.1, read as the reverse complement.
AGTGGTTCAAAACTTATTAGCAAAACCGTGAATTTCAGATTAGTTTCACCTTAAATCCACGTGTTGAAAACCCGTTAAACATGTTTTAAAAACATTGGTAAGTCACAAAAATATTTTACAACGTATTTTTGTCACTCAAAAATATTTTACAACGTATTTTTGTCACTCAAAAATATTTTTACACTAAAACAAAAAAATACACTCGAAAAAAATTTTACACTCAAAAAAAAAAAATATTTTGTAAATTTTTTTTTTATTAAAAAATTAGTAAAAAAAAGTTTTTTTACACAAAATAAAATATTTCTAATCACAAATGTTATATTTTTTCACGTTAGAAAATTTACTATAACTTAAAAAGGGCATTGTGGACGGTATTCAAAGGTTCGGCCAAGTCGAATTTAACTTTTCTACTTGTTTTTATTAATTTTTAAACTAGTGTTATTAAAAAAAATTGTGGGCTTAGAATCTGCTTACTTTCTATTAAATATACCAGCTTTTCTTGCTTTCATTAAATTTGTTTTAGTGTAAAATAAAATTTAAAATCGCGTTTTTAAATTACACACTATTGCAAAATTTTGTCTCTTTTTTCTCTTGTGTGTGTGTGTGTGTGTGTCTGACTGACTAATTGTAAGAGTATGAGTTACATGGTTGGTTAGCTGTTTGGTTTAGTTCTGTGGTGGTTGTTTTAATTAATTTGTTTGCTTTTTAATTTTGCCAACAAAATTTCTATTTCACTATTGTTGTTTGTTATTGTGTTTTTATTTTTTTAACCTTCTCCTTCTCTTTATACAAATATACTTGTATGTATTGCTGTGTATTGTATGTAATGGGTTTTTATTTCAATTTGTTTTATACACATTCTCTGTTTTGTTACGCTTCAACTTCTTGACAGTTGCTGATTGTATTTGTATTTTCGTTGTGTCCCTGATGTTGTTGTTGCTATTACACTTGCCATTTTATTACCAACTACTTTTACACTGTTTGTTTTTTTTCGCCCGTAGTTAAGTTGACTGTTTGCTTCGGTTTTATGTAACGACGGAAGTTCAAAAACTCACATTTAGTGACAACGTTATACCGGAAGTTACTGTAAAAACTACTGGCAAATGAGTTTCCGTTTAAAACAGGACAAGTCAGTATAATTTGTATTGAATATAAAAATACATACATACACATCGCATATGAGAAAATCCATGGAAAATTTAACTGGCGGATCACCGATTTTGTTAAATGATTAAAAACCATGTATATGGGGCATTCCATGTCAAATCGGACACTTTGAATATTTTTTTTTTTAGATTTTCCCAATTTGTTGACAGTTTTTAGTACACTACGAAAACTCCTTAGTGGTAAATTTTCAGATTTTTTTGATAACCCGTTCAAAAGATATCAAATTTTTTAAAATTTGGTAGTTTGTTCCATTACTCAAACTTCTTTTACTCATAACTTCTTCAATAATGGTCCAAATTGCTAATTTTTTTTATTTTAATTTTTGTTTTTTACGTCCTTTTTAAAAAAAAAATCCAAAAAAAATCTTAAAAGTGCTTTAGTATGCGATTTTTAAGTTTTAAAATTTAAATCTCATTTTTGAAGATGTATGTACTCTTTGATTTTTTTTAAATTTTTTTGTGTAAAACTTCTATTGATTTTACAAATTTTTTTCCCAGTAGGATTGTGGGATAACGATTATTACTATTTTTTTAAATTTTTTGAAAAAATTTTATTGTAATTTTCCAATTTTAAAATCATTTCTACTGCTCCAATGGTGCGTCATAGAGGGTTCATTTCCAAGACGGACCCCCATTAGCTCTTAAGTCTAAACATTTCTTCGGAACAAACTAATACACTATATCCAATTTCTAAGGGGGCTCCCACACAAAATGTCATTTTTTAAAATTTGCTCCAAGTGCTCTAACTGCCCTAAGAGTGCCCTTAGAGCACTAAAATGTATGACAGATCCACAATATTTTTGTAGTTCAAACATTTTCTCTGAACACACCTTCCCCCTATCTTTTACTATTAAGGCGGTCCCCATACATTTTTTTTTATTTTTCGTAAATTTGTTTTACTTAATCAGCTTCTACCGGTCCAATGGTGCGTCGGAGAAGGGTCATTAGTGAGACCGACCCCATTTATTTTTACCCTACAACATTTTTTTAAAATATACCTACGCCCTATCTCCACTCCCTAAGTAGGCTCCCATACAAATTTACATTTTTATAAAATTTGCTCCAACTGTTATTTGTATGAAAGCCTACTTTGGGAGTGGAGATAGGGCGTAGGTATACTTTAAAAAATTTTTGTAGGGTAAAAATAAATGGAGGTCGGTCTCACTAATGACCTCTCTCAGACGCACCATTGGACTGGTAGAAGCTGATTAAATAAAACAAATTTACAAAAAATAAAAAAAATTGTATGGGGACCGCCTTAACAATTAGTAAAAATAAAAGGGGGTCGGTCTCACAAATGACCCCTCTCGGACGCACCATTGGACCGGTAGAAGCTGATTAAATAAAACAAATTTACAAAAAATAAAAATAATTGTATGGGGACCGCCTTAACAGTTAAAGATAGAAGGTAGGTGTGTTCAGAGAAAACGTTTGGACTAAAAAAATATTGTGGGTCAGTCATACATTTTATTGCTCTAAGGGCACTATTAGGGCAGTTGGAGCGGTTGGAGCAAATTTTAAAAAATGTCGTTTTGTGTGGAAGCCCCCTTAGAAATTGGAGATAGGGTATTAGTTTGTTCCAAAGAAATGTTAAGACGTAAAAATTAATGGGGGTCGGTCTTATAAATGACCCCTCTATGACGCACCATTGGATCAGTAAAAATGATTTAAGATTAAAAAATTACAATAAAATTTTTTCAAAAAATTTTTAAAAATAGTAATAATCGTTATCCCACGATCCTCCTGGGCAAAAATTTGTAGAATCGATAGAAATTTTACACAAAAAAATTTCAAAAAAATCAAAGAGTACAAACATTTTCAAAAATGAGATTTAAATTTTAAAACTTAAAAATCGCATATTAGAGCGCTTTTAGGAATTTTTTGGGATTTTTTTTTTTTAAAGTACTTAAAAAAACAAAAATTTTGAAAAAAAAAATTGAAATTTGGAATATTATTGAAGAAGTTATGAGGAAAAGAAGTTTGAGTCAAGGAACAAACTACCAGTTTTTAAAAATTCGATATCTTTTGAACGGGTCATCAAAAAAATCTGAAAATTCACCACGAAGGAGTTTTCGAAGGGCACTAAAAACTGTAAACAAATTGGGAAAATCTAAAAAAAAAATATTCAAAGTGTCAGATTTGGCATGGAATGCCCCATTTATAATCAAATACATATATATAATAATTTAAAAAATCGCTTTTTTAGCAATATTGACTTTTAGACAGTTTTTTACCATTTTTGTATTCGAAAACCGTAAGTCGTATGAAAAATCTTATAAAACCAATATTGTAGACAACATTATGAAGATTTAAAATTTTGAAAAAGAGAAAATTAAAAAAAAAATCAACAACAAATTTTGAAAACAATACTGGAATGTCCTTTTTTCCTGGCAAGGACACCATGGATTTCCAAAATCAAAATTTGGTATTAAAGTCTAGAATGTCCTTTTAACGCTGTTAAAATTTCAGAGAGGCGTTTTTTCGAATTGTCGAGTAATCAAAAGTTTGTTGGAGATCCCTATAATTGATTTTTGCAAAAAATTTTAAAAAGTCAAGTAGTTGGCTCTAGACATTTTCTTTTCTTGGAAACTGTAGGTTGTACGAAAAAACTATTTTTGACAATATTGTTGATAAAATTATTGATATTTAAAACTGTGGGTAATTTTTATTAAAAAAATTAAAATTGTTTTATTCGACCTTTAAAACAATATATTTTGGGTAGGGGTTTTCCAAATTTTTAAAAAATTTTGTGAAAACAATTTTGAAGTGTAATTTTTTCCTGTCAATGGCACCATGGGTTTCAAAAAACAAAATTTTTAATTTAAGTTTAGAATGTCCTTTTAACATTGTTAAAATTTCTGGGAGGTGTTTTTCATGTTATCGAGCAATAAATTTTCAAAGTTGTTAATAAAGCTAAATTTTGGATTTTTTGCCAAAATTTTGAAAAAAATCAAATGTTTGGCTCTCTAACAAACTTTGAAAATTTATTGCTCAACAATACGAAAAAACACCTCTCTGAAATTTTAGCAGCGTTAAAAGGGCATTCTAAACTTTAAAACAAAATTTTGGTTTTGAAAATCCATTGTGTCCTTCCCAGGAAAAAGGGCATTCAAATATTATTTTCAAAATTTTCGGTTGAAATTTTAGAAAAAAAAACTGTTGTTTCTAAATTTTAGATCGTCATACATATTTTTTTCTACAATATTTTATTTATAAGTTTTTTCGTACGGTTTCCGAGTACAAAAAAATGTTAAAAAACTGTCTAAAAGTCATTATTGTCAAGAAAGCGCTTTTTTAAACGCCCATATCTTCCAAAGTATTGATAAAAAAAAAATGGTTTTTAATCATTTACGAAGCTCTATCAAATAACCAAAAATAAACAAAATCGGTGATAGGTCAGTTAAATTTCCCATGAATTTGCACTTATACTGAAAAATTGTGGTTTTAAATGTATCACCTTTTTCGTTTTTAAATTAAAATTGGTTTTTCATCCCACTCTATTGTTATATGCATTTGTTATTAATGCCATAAGCAAACCCGTTTTGATTTTGTTTAACTTTCGTATTACGATAAATAATTTTAATTGAGGATTACGGAAATGCATACGCTAGTCTCTTCCAAGGCTAACATGTTAGAAGTTGTGACAACAAGTTTGTTAGCAAACTTGGGTCACAGACAGTGGCCGAATACTTATTGTACACAGTGTACAAATACCCTAACAGAACCCAACAGTAGAAATATTTTTGTAACAAACAAGTAGCAACAACACACACACTGTGTGGTTTTGATATATCAGACACACAAGCAACAGAACCCCACAGTAGAAATATTTTGTAACAAACAAGTAGCAACAACATACAGTGGGCTTTTGTTTTTTTGTAATAAACAAGTAAACAAGTAGCAACAAAATATAAGGACTTGTTTTCAATATTGACCGTTAGATAAATAAAACAACACACAGGAGTAATATTTTGTTGGTAGTTTCTATGAGCTTGGATTTGTATAAAAGACGCGTGGTTTTAACAAACAGGTCTCATTCTTTTATCAGCGATTCGGTCTGTAAGTAATAAAATTAATATAAGGTAGACACTTCATTTGGTGGTTAGCGAACACCTTATGAAGTTAGAATTATTATCAGCAGTAGTGAACTTTCACTGGTGGTTATCGAGCACCAGGGAAAGACGTAGAAACCTAAGTAAGGTTAAGTATATGCTTCGACTGGTGGTTAGCGAGCACCAGACCGAAGCTAGGGTAATGGTAAGATAATCCTCCGACGGTGGTTAGCGAGCACCCGAGAACACTAGTGGATCATCAGTAGCGAGTAGTACACTTCAGCCGGTGGTTACCGAACACTGGATGAAGTTAACCATAATTTAGATTTTTAACGAGCATTCCCGAAGGTGGTTGGCGATCACCGGAGGGAATTAGATTAAGTCGTAGTATAGAAACTATTCCGCCCGGTGGTTACCGAGCACCGGATGGAATAATCTTACCTTTTCAGGAATTAAGCATCCACTTCGGCTGGTGGTTACCGATCACCAGGCGAAGATTAGAAAGTAGACGAACCAAGGAACACTTTACCGGGTGGTTAGCGAACACCCGTGGAAGTCAGATTCCGAGGAACGTGTGGTGAATGGTAGAGTAGAATTCGTTCTTTTCAGCTTATAGGTTCGGCGGATAATTAAACGAGCAATTACCGAAGGTGTTCCGAGCGTCAGGACAAACGAGTTTCACCAGGTCTAACATCCGAGACAAAATTGTGGCGTAAGAGTGTGCGGTAAACGTCGGCCAGTGATCACGGGTCGGATGTACGAGGGTTCACGAGTGGTTACCGAACACGAGTGGACCACTGGACAGACGATTCGTGAAGGCAACTGGGTTGGAAACTGCTAGTGGTTTCCTAGCACGAACAGTGGACAACCCAGCATAAAATCCGAAGCACGAGCGAGGGGACCCGACCAAGTTCGAGAGGGAGACGAGGGACACGAGTGTCATCCCAAAGTGGAAACTTCCTCAGGAGAATACCCGGAACAGGAAAACGGTCACAGGGAGCCAAACACGAAGATTGCCGAAGTGGAGCCGAAGAGGAACGATCAATTAACATTACATATATTGAGAATGAAATTTTATATTAATGTTTTAAATAAACCGAGATTGTGAAGTATTGAAACAAAAAGTGCACGTGTTCATTATTTCTTGTAGCGAAACCTGGACAAAGGCTGAGTATTTACCCTAGCGAAAACAAGTCGTTACAAGTGGCGCCCGAGCAGGCTATTTAAACAAGAAAGTAAAACACGAAGAATACACGAGCAACATGGAGAATACAAAGGAGCTTTATGATGAAGTAGCAGCATTTGCAACAAAATTTGGTGTCGATGCGGAGGGAAAGGTGGAGGAACTACGAAAACGTTTGGAGGACTTCATCAAAAATGTAAGTCATGAAACCAGTACAAGTGAACACGCAAGCAGTTTATACGTCATGGAACGAGTAAGAAAATGGTCTCTTAAGTATGACGGAAGCATGAATCCGTTAGATTTTCTGGAACGGGTACGGGAACTGGCAGGAGCCTATAAAATTCCACTGGACCAAGTACATAAGACAATGCCGGAACTGCTGAAGGACGTGGCACTATTATGGTTTAGAAATAATAATGATAATTGGGGCGACTGGAATGAGTTTCAACAGGACTTTCTCGAATACTTTTTACCAACGGGATATTTCAAGACACTGGAGGATAGGATCAGGGGCAGGAAGCAACAGGCAGGTGAATTATTTAAGGTTTACATGGTTAGTTTACAGGATTTGATGAGGCAGGCAGGATACAGCGAAGCACAAAAATTGGAACGGATTTATGAGAATTTGAACCCTAGTTATAAATTATATATAAAACGTAGAGAGTTCAGGAACAAGCAGGAGCTACTCAGATTGGCAGGGGATTTTGAGCTTTTGATGAGGGAGGCTTTAGGTTTTCAACAAACGCCACCTACTCCGACGATGGATACGCAAACACAACTCCAACCAATGAAGCTGGATAACCAACATAAGATGGTCGTTATGGCAGGAGCAGTGTGTGATAATAATCGATGTTATGGAAAGCAAGTGATCGATGTGATTAATCCAAGAGCGGCATGCAGGCGATGTGGACAGGAGGGCCATGGCTATCGGTTTTGTCAAAATGAATCCAAACTATTTTGCTGGGAGTGTGGTAAGCCGAGTGTTCGTACGAGGGAGTGTTGCAATAAGAGAAGGAGAAAATGGTCGGTGAGTGATGGTGTATTTCAGGGTAAAATACCTATATCGGAGGCAGCAGGTACATCTACAAAATCTATGAACGCAATCTACATGAGACAAGGTCATATATTTGCGAAAGTGACATTGGGAAGTCAAATGGCAGAGGCGCTAGTAGATACCGGGGCGTCCAACAGTTTTATATGTACCCAGTTGGCAGACAAGATGATAGAAGGAGTAGAACGAGTAAAGGTTGATGTAGGTATAACTCTGGCTGACGGTAAAAAAGCGGAGGTGAACGAGGCAGTGGTGGTGGAAGTAGCGGTAGGCGATAGGAGCTTTAAAATGTCGTTGTTAATTCTTCCTGAGGTAATGGACGGGTTGATACTGGGGATGGATTTCTTAATCAAGGTAAATGCTACGTTGAGCTGTGGCGGTGTAACACTTCAATTAAAGGAGGAGGTAGGAGGAGTAAGAAGTCCGAAGACTCGATGCACGGGTGTAGAAGCTATAGGCAACGAGGAGGAAGTGCGTATAAAGCGGTTCTTAGAAGGTGAATTACGAGGTTTTGAAACTTTGACTGGACTTTCTAATATTGCAGAACATCGAATTGTAATGAAGGATGAAACTCCGTTTAAGCAAAGGTATATGCAGACAAACCCGGCAAAGCAAAAGATAATAAGTGATCTGGTGGATGAGTTAATAGAGAATGGATGTATTGAACCTTCATATAGTCCATACAGTTCACCGATTGTGTTGGCACCTAAAAAGAATGGTAAATGGAGGCTGTGCTGTGACTTTCGGCAATTAAACAGCAGGTCAGTAACAGATGCATACCCTTTACCACGTATCAATTCCATTCTGGAGAGGCTGCGAGATGCTAAATATTTTAGTACACTGGATCTTAAAAATGGTTACTGGCAGATACCCATGGAGAAGGAAAGTAGGTTAGTAACGGCATTTACAGTACCAGGTCGAGGGTTGTTCCAGTGGAAGGTAATGCCTTTTGGATTACATTCGGCGCCAGCTACGTTTCAGCGCGCATTGGACCAGGTTATTGGTCCGGAGATGGAACCACATGCATTTGCTTACCTGGACGACATAATTGTGATTGGAAAGACATTGGAGGAGCATATGGTGAATTTGCGAGAGGTGTTTAGGCGACTAAAGATGGCGAATCTGAGAATAAATCCAGAAAAGTGCTCATTTATGAAGAAAGAAATAAAATACCTTGGCCATGTTGTGGGGGAGGATGGGATAAAAACCGACCCAGACAAGATAGCGGCGATCAAGGAAATGCTACCCCCAAAAGATGTTAAGGGAGTGAGACGGGTATTGGGCGTTGCCTCATGGTATCGAAGGTTTGTACCTGATTTTTCTGATTTGGTGTCCCCAATTACAAGTTTATTGAAAAAGGGTACAAGATGGAAGTGGGGTAAGGAGCAACAGGAGGCTTTTGAAAAACTGAAGGAGCGATTGACAGGTGCACCAGTGTTGGCTTGTCCAAATTTCGACAAACAGTTTATTCTCCAGACTGATGCAAGTGACTTTGGCTTGGGTGCGGTGCTCACGCAAAACATCAACGACGAGGAACGGGTCATCGCATACGCGAGTCGTCGGCTAAATAAAGCAGAGTGCAATTATTCAGCAACGGAAAAGGAGTGCTTGGCGATTGTGTGGGGTATTCGAAAAATGCGTCAATATTTGGAGGGTTATCGGTTTAAGGTAATAACTGATCATCTCTCTCTCAAATGGTTAAATAGCATTGAGAGTCCGTCTGGAAGAGTTGCGAGGTGGGCGTTAGAACTACAGCAGTACACGTTTGATGTGGAGTATCGCAAGGGAAAAAGTAATGTGGTGGCCGACGCGTTATCACGAGAACCACTAAACATATTGTGTGCTATGTCTGATGACTCGGTCAAAGATAAGTGTGCCTGGTTGGAGAGAAAGATGAAGGAGGTAAGAGAAGACCCGGAAAAGTATGCTGATTTCGTTATTGAAAACGACCAATTGTATAGACATATTCCGAGTCGTGATGAAGTCGAGGGTGGAGTTCAATGGAAGCTATGTGTCCCCAAGTACATGCGCGAGAGGGTGTTGAAGGAGAATCATGACGATGAAACAGCGGGTCATCTTGGTAGTAGAAAGACCATTGCTCGAGTTGCAAGGCGTTACTATTGGCCAGGTTTATTCCGCGACGTAACCAGCTACGTACGGAAATGTGAATCTTGTCAACGGTATAAGGCAAGTCAACAGAAGCCAGCGGGAATGATGTTAACGCAAGTACCAGAGGAACCATGGGCGGTCGTATGTTCCGATTTTGTCGGACCACTACCACGATCGAAGCACGGGAACTCAATGCTGTTGGTTTTCTTTGACAAATTTTCAAAGTGGACGGAGCTAGTTCCAATGAGGAAGGCTAAGAGCGAGGGTGTTATGAAGGCGTTACGGGAAAGGATTGTGAGCCGGTTCGGAGTTCCAAAAGTATTGGTGACAGATAATGGAACACAGTTCACTAGTCGTACATTCAAAACGTTTTTGGAGAAGTTGGGTGTACGCCATCAGTTAACGGCACCATATACACCACAGGAAAACCCTACTGAGCGTGCCAACAGGACGGTGAAAACAATGATAGCACAATTTGCAGGCGAAAATCAGCGAACGTGGGACGAACATCTACCAGAGATTATGTTGGCGGTAAATTCTAGTGTTTCGGATTCTACGGGATACAGTCCCAGTTTTGTGGTACAGGGAAGGGAGCCAAGACTTCCAAAGGCGCTGTACGATGAAGTCACTGTTGGTACAGGAGGCGATGTTCAGGAGCCAGAAGAAAGGGCAGAAATGATACAGGAGATTTTTAAACTGGTAAGACGTAACTTGGAGGTCGCATCACAAGATCAGAGGCGGCATTACAATCTGAGGAGAAGGGAATGGAAACCAAAGAAAGGAGACTTAGTGCTGGTAAAACAACATCATCTTTCTAGTGCAGTCGACGGGTTTGCTGCGAAACTGGCTCCGAAATATGATGGGCCTTATAAAGTTAAAAGTTTTATATCACCGGTAATTGTGGTACTGGAGGGTGACGGTAGACGTAAAAGAAATGCGCACATTGGCGAACTAAAGGCGTTTAATGTTGAAGAGGGTAGCCAGGAGTAAGGAGTCGTATTTTTCTTTGGGGGGGTTAGCATGTTATTAAAGAAAGGGGGGAATGTGACAACAAGTTTGTTAGCAAACTTGGGTCACAGACAGTGGCCGAATACTTATTGTACACAGTGTACAAATACCCTAACAGAACCCAACAGTAGAAATATTTTTGTAACAAACAAGTAGCAACAACACACACACTGTGTGGTTTTGATATATCAGACACACAAGCAACAGAACCCCACAGTAGAAATATTTTGTAACAAACAAGTAGCAACAACATACAGTGGGCTTTTGTTTTTTGTAATAAACAAGTAAACAAGTAGCAACAAAATATAAGGACTTGTTTTCAATATTGACCGTTAGATAAATAAAACAACACACAGGAGTAATATTTTGTTGGTAGTTTCTATGAGCTTGGATTTGTATAAAAGACGCGTGGTTTTAACAAACAGGTCTCATTCTTTTATCAGCGATTCGGTCTGTAAGTAATAAAATTAATATAAGGTAGACACTTCATTTGGTGGTTAGCGAACACCTTATGAAGTTAGAATTATTATCAGCAGTAGTGAACTTTCACTGGTGGTTATCGAGCACCAGGGAAAGACGTAGAAACCTAAGTAAGGTTAAGTATATGCTTCGACTGGTGGTTAGCGAGCACCAGACCGAAGCTAGGGTAATGGTAAGATAATCCTCCGACGGTGGTTAGCGAGCACCCGAGAACACTAGTGGATCATCAGTAGCGAGTAGTACACTTCAGCCGGTGGTTACCGAACACTGGATGAAGTTAACCATAATTTAGATTTTTAACGAGCATTCCCGAAGGTGGTTGGCGATCACCGGAGGGAATTAGATTAAGTCGTAGTATAGAAACTATTCCGCCCGGTGGTTACCGAGCACCGGATGGAATAATCTTACCTTTTCAGGAATTAAGCATCCACTTCGGCTGGTGGTTACCGATCACCAGGCGAAGATTAGAAAGTAGACGAACCAAGGAACACTTTACCGGGTGGTTAGCGAACACCCGTGGAAGTCAGATTCCGAGGAACGTGTGGTGAATGGTAGAGTAGAATTCGTTCTTTTCAGCTTATAGGTTCGGCGGATAATTAAACGAGCAATTACCGAAGGTGTTCCGAGCGTCAGGACAAACGAGTTTCACCAGGTCTAACATCCGAGACAAAATTGTGGCGTAAGAGTGTGCGGTAAACGTCGGCCAGTGATCACGGGTCGGATGTACGAGGGTTCACGAGTGGTTACCGAACACGAGTGGACCACTGGACAGACGATTCGTGAAGGCAACTGGGTTGGAAACTGCTAGTGGTTTCCTAGCACGAACAGTGGACAACCCAGCATAAAATCCGAAGCACGAGCGAGGGGACCCGACCAAGTTCGAGAGGGAAACGAGGGACACGAGTGTCATCCCAAAGTGGAAACTTCCTCAGGAGAATACCCGGAACAGGAAAACGGTCACAGGGAGCCAAACACGAAGATTGCCGAAGTGGAGCCGAAGAGGAACGATCAATTAACATTACATATATTGAGAATGAAATTTTATATTAATGTTTTAAATAAACCGAGATTGTGAAGTATTGAAACAAAAAGTGCACGTGTTCATTATTTCTTGTAGCGAAACCTGGACAAAGGCTGAGTATTTACCCTAGCGAAAACAAGTCGTTACAAAGTAGGTTTTTTCCCAAACGCTACACACACAAAAATAAATTTCCCATCGAATTTTTCAGTTGTACCAACTAAATATTCAGTTTCTTCTTATATTTAGCACGGACAACCGAATTTTGTGGTTGTAACAATTAAAAACCAGCTATATCAACCGAATTTAGTTGGGACTACCGATATTAAATTGTGACACCCTATAATTAAATGTATCAACCGAATTTTAGCTGTATCAACTGAATTTTATTTGTATCAACTAAACTTCAGTTGGAAATTAGCAAATTTGCTTTCTGTGTGCACGAATGTCGTATGTTGCAATACAGAAATTTGTGGAGACGGTTTTAAATATCAAATATCTCCAAAATGGTCCATGGACTCTCTCCAGTTTTGTATTAAATAAAGTCTGAGTATTCCATTTTTATTAGCCTTAGTCAAATTTATTGTAATTATAATTAAAAAGGCGTTATTAGCGTTTTTTTCCTCCAATTATATTTGTCGAAAAAAAATACATACGACATTTTTTGAGGTAGCGATATATTTTCCCAGAACATTTTTAAATAATTTCATGAAACTTTTCATAACATTTAACTTTCATAAAACATATTTCATTAATTGAATCAAATGAGACATAGATTCCGTTTTTAAGTAATTTTTCATAACACTAATGTACATAGATTTTAATTTTTGTCATTTAAAAATTTCAATTATCAATATAGTAAAATAGTTTATTATGGAAATACTGGTGTATTTAGTTTTCCACGAAAATTAATTAAACCCAATAAGTTTTTAATTTGGAACTGCAACACATACAATGATACCATCAAAACTTAAGCCAACTACAAATATCTCATAGTATATTCTGTATCAATGAAATGAAGACATAGTTTGTAGAATTTCATTATACTAAAAGCATTAGTAATGTCTAGTAGGGGAATTCACCAACAACATGTTTTTTTGGGATTTTTCAAATTTACATTTTCATATGATTTGATAAGCCATGAAAAAAAATCGTCTCAATAGAAATTTTTTAATTAAAATAAACAAATTAACATTTAAAAAAAAATAACAGAAATTACAAAAAAAAAAAAATTATTGAAATCATCAAAATGATGATCGTGATCTTGCTACACAGAAAAAAATATGTAGGAAACAAATTTGAGTAATTACTTGTTTAATTTTTTAAAAAAAATTTGAGTAATTTTTTAATTGACGCAATTAAAAATTTACTCAAAAATTAAAAATAAAATTTGACTAAATAATTTAATACAAATTTAATATTTTTTTTTTATTTTTTTTTTTCTCTTGGTGTTTTGAATTCTCATTTAGTTTATTGTTTTTTGTATATGTATATGAAAGTTTGAAATCATCTTTATAAAATTTTACTTTGTCTTGAAGACATAAGTATATTTGGTAAAGTTTGTAAAAGCAATTTTTTTTGGAAAAAAAATTAGAAACTTTTTTAACTTTTTAAAAAAATAATTTGATGCATTTTGAGTAAATTTTTACTTGACACAATTAAAAAGTTACTTAAAAATATTAAAAAATTTTGAGTAAAGATTTAATTGTGTGAATTAATAATTTACTCAAATTTTTTATTAAAAGTTTACTCAATACTATTAAATCGTTTACTGGTGGAAAATTGAGTAATTTTTTACTCAATAGTATTAAAAATTTACTCAAATTTTTTTTTTATTTTTTTCTGTGTACGATGATACAATTTTCGTCTTCTAATTCCCAATGGGAGTAGAGTCGAATATGTATTTATATTTTAGTTTGATCATTAACGATTGTCATTAAAGACCCTTTGGTACTTGTAGTATAAGGTGTTTATTTTTGCTAAATAACCTTGACAGTGGGATCTGACAAATCCCAGAACACGTGTCGATTAAATCTTGCAAAAAGTGACCAACATAAATAAATTTAAAACAGAAAAATAATTTTCTTGAAAATTATTCTATGAGAATATCATAGTTTTAATAAGTAAAGGAAATAATGACCTCGAGCTAGAAAAAAACCTACTCAAAATATAATCACCAAAACAATTTTTTTGTTTAACAAGTTAAAAATTTGTATGACAGAAGAAATTCAAAGTCCTGCATTGCTTAGGTCTTCAAAAATTAAGTCGACCTGTACAGTAAAAAAAAAAACTGTAAAGTTAGCTAAAAATTTAATGAAATTTAACTAAAAAAACACCTGATTTTGAGCCTACTAAATTACTAGTTAATTTAACTAAAAATATTTAGCTTACTTTTCGTAAAATGAATGTAGCAAAAAAACGTAACTTTAACTAAAAATTTAGCTGAAAATTTCGTAACATTTTTATGTACATATTTACAAAAAAAATAATTGAATTTAGCTAAACTGGAAATTTTTTTTTTACATTTTCAGGTTGACATTTTTTTTTTATTTCACCGAACACTTTAAACACTAACACTAACACTTCACTTATTTTTTTCTATTTTTCACATCATTAAGTTCAGCTTAAGTAAAACTTATGAGATTTGCATAGGAGGCTACACAAGAAATTTCTTAAATAGTAATCACTCTTTCACTTAACAAATATCCCAGCAAAAAATGTGCGGAGTACTTCTATTTGGAGTGCTTTAAAACTATAACAAATGTAATGAAATACAACAAAAATAACAAAAAACACAAGGAAAAAACGCAAAGGCATTCTTTTCTACTCCATAAAAAGTTGATATTCAGCTCTTAAGTCATTACCTTCCGCGACACTCCAACACAAATGTAAGTAGATATTCAGTAGATAAGAAGTACTCCGAGTTTTCAAACAACTTCCAACTACTTCCCGGAGTACTTCTTATCTACTGAATATCTACTTACATTTGTATGGAAGTGTCGCGGAAGATAATGAGTTAAGAACTAAATAACTATGAATTCTGGAGTAGAAAAGAATGTTTGTGTCTTGTGTTTTTTGTTATTTTTGTTGTACTTCATTACATTTGTTATAGTTTTAAAGCACTCCACTAGGAAGTGGTAATGACTTTTTTTGTAGGAATGTTACGAAATATCAGCAAATTAATTAGTAAAAATTCGTTAACTCAGTTTTAAAGTTAACAAAAAAAAATTAATTCAAAATTTGTTCAAAACAAGTTATTTTCGTTAATTGAACTTAACTAAAACAAGTAAAAAAGTTAAATCGGCCTTGCCGAATGTAGTGATACCCTCCACAATTTCAAAAAGATTATTGTAAAAAACTTTATTTAAAAGGAAATTACTTTTGAAAAAAAAAATTAAAAAAAAAAAATTTTCGCAAAAAAAATTTTGGTAAAAAAAAAATCCGCGATTTTTTCTTTTTTTGTCAAAAAATATGTTCGTACTTGTTTAAATACCATTTGGTGTTCAATTATGTTCACATATGTCAACCAGAAGTCGAATTAAAGCATTTTGTATTTTTAGGTTATGTTGAATGTACTGAAATTTTTGAGGTGTGCTTACATTTTCGTTCATAACTTTTGAACCGCTGAACAGATATTGCTCAAATACAAGACCAAACTTCTCGGGAGAACTTCCAATAAATATGTTAAGTTTCAGTCATCTCTGTGCAATAATTTGTCCCTGATAGCATTTTCCACAGACAAACAGACGGACATCGCTAAAATGTCTTAAAATTGATCGGTCATCATGAACTTTTGAAAAAAAAAAATTAAAAAAAAATTTCCGCGAAAAAAAATTTTGGTAAAAAAAAAATGCGCGATTTTTTCTTTTTTTGTCAAAAAATATGTTCGTACTTGTTTAAATACCATTTGGTGTTAAATTATGTTCACATATGTCAACCAGAAGCCGAATTAAAGCATTTTGTATTTTTAGGTTATGTTGAATGTACTGAACTTTTTGAGGTGTGCTTACATTTTCGTTCATAACTTTTGAACCGCTGAACCGATATTGCTCAAATACAAGACCAAACTTCTCGGGAGAACTTCCAATAAATATGTTAAGTTTCAGTCATCTCTGTGCA
Source organism: Pegoplata infirma (assembly GCA_963921195.1). NCBI lineage: Eukaryota > Metazoa > Arthropoda > Insecta > Diptera > Anthomyiidae > Pegoplata > Pegoplata infirma. The sequence goes on along the minus strand of OY992540.1, from coordinate 35,250,393 downwards.
ATAATTTGTCCCTGATAGCATTTTCCACAGACAGACAGACGGACATCGCTAGAATGTCTTAAAATCGATCGGTCATCATGAATATATATACTTTATGCAGTCCCAGACCGCTATTTCGATGAGTTACAAACGGAATGACAAACTTATATGTATATACCCTCTATCACTAAGTGGAGGTATAAAAAGTAGTTAAAACGCTGATTTTAACTAAAAATTTGCTAAGTTGAGTTAACTGGCTTAACTCAACTTAACTAAAAAAAAATTCTTAACTTTACAGTTATATTTTTTTGAGTGTATAATGTTCATTTCCCCCCTTCCTTTTGACCAGTGATAGTTAAAGTTCCAAAAATTAAAATGAAAATTTTTGGTGAAACGCCCTAATATGTCTGCAAATGTTGAATAGAGATTTCTTTGAAATCTATTATATTTTACAATTATGTATATAATAATTGAATATTCAAAATGAATAACTTCCTATAATACATGTGAAAATTGAGATGCATATTAGAGTGGCACGATTAAACTTTTTTCGAATTTTATTGATTGCACTGCAAATTATAGTTCCTTTTGGGCTAAAAATTCTATTTAGCCCAATCGGACAATTTTAACCCGTTCCGCTGGAGGTTAAAGTTTACCCTTAAAAAAAAAAATCATTCAAACCAAAAAATTTTTTCAAATTTTATACCCTACACAGTGGCTCTGAAAAAAAGTTGTTTTTTTACGGCAAAACTTTAGCCTCCCAGTGGCACAGATTAAAATTGTCCGATTTAATTAAAAATTCAAGTATAGAGTTTATAGATCAAGAGGAACCATATTTTGCCCGACAATCGACGATATTCGAAAAAAGTAATTTTTCGTGATGATACAAAAAAATTTAAAAAAGGCTAAAAAACTATTTTGTTTTCCATTTTTCGACCCATTCTCGATGTCGATAAAACAGTTTGTATGTTGCCCATATATTTGAGTATTGGCAACAATAACTAGCACATAGTATTTTCCAGTTATGTTAATCTGTTTTTAATAGATTTTTGTTGGTTATTTGACGATCGTGATCTTACTAACAATAAGAGATTGAAAAATTTTCTTCTCATAATTATTCTCAATAAATGTATTAAAATTTTTGCTTGAACATTGGCGATTTGTAATTTAAATTCCCTTTGTTACTTATAGTATAGGGCTTTTAAATTTGCTAAATAATCTTGACAATGGAGTCTGACAAATTCCGAAACATGTGTCGATTAAGTCTTGCAAAAATAATCAACGCAAATAAATTTAAAAAGGAAAAATAACTTTCTTGAAAATTATTCTATGAGAATAGCATGGTTTTAATTATTAAAGGATTTAATGACCTCGAGCTAGAATAAACATACTCAAAATACAATAATTTATCTTTCAAATAAAAACACAAAAATAAAAGATATTGCGTATTTATTTTTTATAGCTGTTTAATCCCCCTTTAAACAAAAATAAAATATAAAAAAAAAAAAAATATAAACAACTTTAATTTTGAAAAGTTTTTAAGTAAAAAATATGTATTTTTTCCAAGATTTCTTCACACAAAACAAAAATTTTCCAATGAACGACTTTCATAGTATTTATGAACAAATTCATACAATTTAATACTTTTTTATAATACTAATAAACTTTTTCATAGTATTTATGAATAAATCATGATATGTGAAGTTTAAGAACTATTTAACATTTTTCATAAATACTATGAAAAATTTTATAAGTATTATATGAATTTGTTCATAAATACTATGAAAGTCGTTCATTGGAATTTTTTTTCTGTGTTTAAATAACTGATTTTAATGTGATACAAATTAAGTTTGACAATCGAAATTCTTCAGATTTTTTTTTATTGTAAAATTTTAAAATTTTATCCCACTCTATCAAACGTTCATCTATTGAGTGAGTATTCCATTTTCCAATTTATATATTTTTTTTTTTTTTTGGCACATATTCTTTGGACACTTAATAAATAACATGCTCATTGCTTTTAGTATAAAACGAAGCCAAAAAATTGTCTATTTTTTTTTTTTGTTTGGAATGTATGATGAAGGAAGAACAAAAACACAACACACCAACCAGCCATGCAAATTTGTTTTTTTTTTTTTGTTGAATGAGAAGAAGATTGAAAATGCATGTCAATTTATGTTTGTGTGTATTATGTGCATATATGAATTAGATTTTTTTTCGATTTTTTTTTCTGCATAGATTTTTTAATTAAATAAAAAATTCCATTTCAATGAAAATTGTTTTTTTTTAGTTTTTCCGTATAAAATTGATTTTTTTGAAACTACAGGTGATATTTGTATAAATCTAATTAAAAACTTTATATAAAAATAAATGAAACAAAGGAAATTATTTATTAATTTCGAAAATAATGACTAAATGGGTTTTTAAGAGGAATGTTAACATAAATGGAAATGTAATAAAACAAATTCATTGAAAAAATTTCCGAGAAAAAGAGATTTTTTATTTTTTGTTAAAATTCCTTAGAATCTAAGAATTTTTTTGTAAGTACGAGTGAAAAAATGTTTGATTAAACAAATTTTTTGGTTGAAAAAATGTTGTAAAAAATAAAAGTTCATTAAATTTTTTCCTCCCAGTTCTATTTCATTTCATTCCATGTTTCATTTCATTTCGTTCCATTTATGTTTCATACCCATCTGTATAACATATGTTATAAAATTAAAAGTGGCTGCAAATTTTGTACAATGGCCTAAAACATAAAATCATAATAATGTTTTTCTGAAGATAAGCAAAGTTTTTAAAAAACTTCATTTGACATTCCATGCAAAAAATATTAAATATATATTATTAATCCATAATTTTTTTTTATAGAACTTACCAATAACATTATTAAATAAAACACTTTTTAAATCCACGCCCCAAAAAAGGGGCGGACCAAAAAATATTTTTTGTTGAAGGAAAAAAAAAACAAGTGAGAGAGTTAAATTCGGCTGTGCCGAATCTTTTTTACCCACCAAATGTAATAAAAATAAAAAAAAAAAATTGCCAGGGGCGTTATTTTGGAGGGGGGGGGGGGGGTCAGTGGGGGCTTTGAGAGCACCTTCCCATCGCGAGAAATATACCAAATGTTTCATTTATTTAACAAAAAACAATTAAAACAAGTGAGAGTGTTAAATTCGGCTGTGCCGAATCTTTGATACCCTCCAACATGTTAAAATACATTTAAACAAATTTCAGGGGGGTTTTTGGGGAGAGGGCTCTGTGGGGGTGCTGGGGGATACCTTCCCCAACGCGATAAATGTTTACTAAATTATTTATTATGCTTTTTGAACTTTAGTTATACCATTTTCTCATAATTTTTATGTTTTTTTAATCCACGCCCACAAAAGGGGGCGGGGGAAAAAAAAAACAATATTTTGTAGCCCCCAAGGTCTATGTGTATGACTTTTAACTCTTTCTGACATAAAAAGTTTTCATTTGTTTAACAAAAATGCACAAAAAGCTTAAAAAATGGCGCTTTTATAGAGGTTTTTTTAGTTCTTTAAGGGGAAACTTTTTTGCCCCTTATCTGATTTTACCCATTTCCGAACTTAACCGGCCTATGACTATGAGACACATACTTCCCAATTTTCAGGAGTTTAGCTCTATTATTTTGGACTGAATCGTGCTTTATACAGACGGACGGACGGACATTCATAGAATGACTTATAATCGATCATAGATCAATAATATATATACTTTATGTGGTCCCCGACCGATAAAGTGAGTATACCCCCATACTGTGGTTGGAGGGTATAAAAAGTGTATTTTTTCAGAGGTTGGTTCAGTTCTTCAAGGGGGAACTTTTTTCCTCCTGGCCCGATTTTGCCCATTCACGAACTTAACCTGCCTATGAACATGAGACATATTTGTGTCAAACTTCAGAATCTAGCTGTTTTATTTTGGACTGCATTGTGTTATCTTCAGACAAACGGACGGACGGACGGATATCACGGACATCATTAGAACCGATCATGGATCAATAATATATATACTTTATGAGGTACCCGACCGATATTCCGATGACAAAGTGAATATAACCCCATACTGTGGCTGGAGGGTATAAAAATTGTGTTGAAAAAAAAATTTTTTTTTGATAAAAAAGGTTTGCTGAAAAAAAAAGTAAAAAAGTTAAATTCGACTTGGCCGAATCCATGAATATTCTCCACATGCCCTTTTTAAGTGACAGAAAATGTTTGTAACGTGAAAACAATTATTTATTTTCATTAGAAATATTTTGTTTTAAGTGAACAACTGTTTTTTTTAGTAATTTTTGTAAAAAAAACATGGAATTTTTTTTGAGTGTAAATTTTTTTTTGAGTGTGAAATTTTTTTTTCGAGTTTAATTTGTTTTTTTGGTGTAAAAATATTTTTGAGTGACAAAAAGACGTTGTAAATTTTTTTTTGTGATTTACCATTGGTAAACAAGTTTTAAAAGCATTGGTAAGTTACCAATGCTTTTAAAACTTGATTAACGGGTTTCAACACATTTAACTTAAGGTAAATCAAACTTGAAATTCATGGTTTTGCTTATAACTTTTGAACCACTAAACCGATTTTGCTGAAATTCAATACCAACCAGATCTGGGCAACGTCAAAGATATATTTCAAACTTTAGCAATCTCAGGATTGTATTTCTAAGGTTAGCGTGGTTTTTATCTCGTAAATGTGAGAAAAATCCATGCCGAAATTAAGGATCTACATTTTTTTTTATTTTTTATTAAAAAATTTGTAAACTTTATTAGGTTAAAATTATCATTCCTGATTCATTATATCTCAACTCTACTGTAAAATAAAAATTATTATTCATTTTTTATTTGCTTTCAATTCATAATTTAAAAAATGCTCTGAGGGTATCTATTATCAAGGATAAAGTTTATGTGCAATATTTGCATAAAATAAGTCGGTCAAGTACATATGGCCAAAAAAAGTATTACTAAATATTTAATTTTATAATTTCACTAAAGGTTTAGTTAAAAAATTATATATAAACGAATTTTAAAACACTTTATAAAGACAATTATACATATTTTAACAAATGATTAATATAAAAGAATAAGTTATTTTTGTGTACTTTTAATTGTAATATAATATTTTAAGTGTGAAATACAACTAGAACATAATGAAAACCCGGCTAACAGTTGCACTTCAAATCAACGTATCCGCTGCAAAAAATAAAAATGGTATATTATGATTCAATGCGCAGTAATTTCGAAATGCGAATTAATTTGAAAATTTTGATATAAAGGACATAAGGGCTGTAAAAAAAATTAATTTTTTATAACAAAATTTTTTTTTGCCTTAAAATTTACTGATTCTATTGGGTTTGAAAATTTTTAAGAAAAAAGTTCATTTTGAAAATGCTTATTCAAGATTAAAATGGTGAAAAAAATTTAACAAAAGTGCCTTTAAGAAAATTTCCTCTCGAAGATAATGAAGAAGGGTGTATTGAATTTTTTTCGATCTCTTGGCCAATTTTAAAATACATTTGGAAATTTTGGACAATTTTTAAATTCATTTGGACAATTTGAAAATATATTTGGTCAGTTTGAAAATATACATTTGGTCAATTTTAAAATACATTTTGAATATTTAAAAAAAAAAAAATAACATAAAAATTAATTTGGACAATTTTAATATATATTTGGACAATTTTAAAATACATTTGGACAATTTTAAAATTTGGAAATTTTGGACAATTTTTTAAATTTATTTGGACAATTTTAAAATACATTTGAAAAATTTTAAAATACAATTGGAAATGGTGTAGACTACAAAATTATGTGGTAAAAATTTGAGGCTAATCGGATTAAATTAACCCGTGACTTCCGGCTATCAAAGTTATGGACTTTTGAAAATTAAAAAAAAACAAGTAGAAAAGTTAAATTCGACTTGGCCGAATCTATGAATACCCTCCACAATGCCCATTTTAAGTGATAGTAAATTTTCTAACGTGAAAAAATAACAGTTATGAGTAGAAATATTTTATTTTGTATAAAAAAAATTTTTTTTTTTAGTAATTTAAAAAAAAAAAAAAAAACTATTTTTTTTGAGTGTAAAATTTTTTTTGAGTGTAAAAATTTTTCGAATTTTACATTCAAAAAAAAATTGACTAATTTTTTTTGAGTGTAAAATTTTTTTTTTAGTAATTTTTGAAAAAAAAAACTAATTTTTTTTTGAGTGTAATTTTTTTTTTTGAGTGTAAAATTTTTTTTTAATTTTACATAAAAAAAAATTACTAATTTTTTTTTTTGAGTGTAAAATTTTTTTTTGAGTGTAACATTTTTTTCGAGTGTATTTTTTTTTTTGTTTTGGTATAAAAATATTTTTTATTGACAAAAATACGTTTTAAAATATTTTTGTGACTTACCAATGGTTGTAAAACAGGTTTAACGGGTTTTCACCACGTGAATTTAAGGTGAAGCTAATCTGATATTCACGGTTTTGCTAATAACTTTTGAACCACTGGACCGATTTGGGTGAAATTCAATTCGAACTAGGCTGGAGGAACGAAAAATATATATGCCAAGCTTCAGCATCCTCAGAATTGATTTTCGAAAGTTATAGTGCTTTTTATCTCATAAATTCACGAAAAACCCTTGCCGAAATTCAGTCTTTTGCTCATAACTTTTGAACCACTGGACCGATTTCGCTGGATTGCAATACCAACCTGACCAGGTAAATGCCAAACATATGTGCCAAACTTCAGGAGCCTCCGTAAAGTCTTTCAAAAGTTAGCGTGTTTTCAACAGACAGACAGACAGACAGACAGACGGACAGACGGACGGACGGACGGACGGACGGACGGACGGACATCGCTAGATCGTCTTAAAATCGATCAAGGATCATGAATATATATACTTTATGGGGTCCTAGACCCATATTTCGAGGTGTTACAAACGGAATAACAGACTTATATATACCCTCTATCACTAGAGTGGAGGGTATAAAAACTATATGTCTGCCATACATCAATTTGGAAATAAAACAAGTAGAAAAGTTAAATTCGACTTGGCCGAATCTATAAATACCCTCCGCAATGCCCTTTTTAAGGAATAGTAAATTTTCTAACGTGAAAAAAATAAAATTTCTGATTAGAAATATTTTATTTTGTGTAAAAAAACTTTTTTAAGTAATTTTTGAAAAAATAATTTACAAAACTTTTTTTTGAGTGTAAAATTTTTTTTTAGTGTACACCTTTTTCGAGTGTGTTTTTTGTTTAGTGTAAAAATATTTTTGAGTGACAAAAATTCGTTGTAAAATATTTTTGTGACTAACCAATGATTTTAGAACATTGTTAACGGGTTTTCAACAAGTGAATTTAAGGTGAAACTAATCTGAAGTTCACCGTTTTGCTAATAACTTTTGAACCATGAACCGATTTGGCTGAAATTTAATACAAACCAGGCAAGACAAATGGCAAATATATAGGCGAAAGTTCAGTCTTTTGCTCATAAATTTTGAACCACTGGACCGATTTTACTGGATTGCAATACCAACCTGACCAGTTAAATACCCTACATATATGCCAAACTTCAGGAGCCTCCGTAAAGTCTTTCAAAAGTTAGCGAATTTTCAACAGATCCTCGATCGAGGATCATGAATATATATACTTTATGTGGTCCTAGACCAATATTTGGAGGTGTTACAAATGGAATGACAAACTTATACACTGTATCACTAGAGTGGAGGGTATAAAAAATAAAAATCGGTTGTACGGCCTTTGAGATATCGCTATTTCAAATATGAAAAATGGATTTTTTCCCACGTCCAATAATGTTAACAAAAAACACAAAACTTCTTTACCTTGCCCCTTTCAAAAAGCTTAAGACAATCTGTCATTAAAACTGAATTTGAGCCAAATCCGATCATTTTAACCCTTGTCGCATTCGAACAAAGTTTTGAATTTTTAAAAAATTTCCGACAAAGTTTTTAATTTATAAAAATTTTAAAAATAGAAAAAAATTTTGCGATGCATTTTTTTTATAATTTTGAAATCGGTCGACCGTTTTTGAGATATCGCCATTTGAAATTTGTCAAACAATTTTCAAAAATTTCGGGTTTTTCCTAAAAACTCGAAATTTTTTCAATTGATTACACCATCCAACAGCCTATATTAAACATGAAACGGATGATATACGTCTTAATGTAGAGATAAAATAGAGTAAAACTTCACTTATAGTTTTTCATTTCGTGATCCTTTTTCCTTTTAAAACGACTTGAAATTTTTAAAGGACTATATTTTGTAAAATATTTTTTAAATATTTGTAATTATCCTAGGATGTCGCTAGTGATGGCGAATGAAAGAGGAGGACCCCATCTAACTATTCCATTTTTTATTTTGCCATATTAGAAAAAAGGATGTGAAAAAATCCTTTCAAATTTTAATCAAAATACCTTGTTAAACATTTTAAATGATATTGAAGGATAAAGTTCTGAAAGTACGTTACTTACCCACTTTTTCCTGATATGTAAAAATAATAATATGGTGATATTTAGGAGAAATCCTCCTCCTTCATTTGCCATCACTTGCGGATTCTAGGACAATTACAAATATTAAGAAAATATTTTACAAAATACAATCCTTTAAAATTTTGAAGTCCTTTTAAAAGGAAACAGGATCACGAAATGAAATAGTGTAAATACAGTTTTACTACATTTAGGGCGGATTACTCAATGAAAAGCTAAATTTAACGGAGAGTTATTTTATAACGGAGCATTGAGTAATCCAGCCTTAAGGTAGAAACAGAACAAGCACGGCACGGGGGACGGTTGCCATTGCCGGAGAATATATGCCCAAAACAATGACGGGGGACGGCGACGGCAAAAAATGTCATTTCTTTGTTCAATGGTGCCAACTTTAAATAAAATTAGAGTAATTTTACGGAAAAAAATCGCTTATCACATAGTCAATGTGATTAAGTTGGCACTACTGTACGTTTGTTACCCCATTGTGAATGAAAAAAATTAAAAATTGTTGTGAAAATGCGGCAACCCTGGTGTGTGAGAGGGAGGGAGATTGAAAGAACCCGGAGATAAAATAAAATAAGTTTTAATTTTTTGTCGTGCCGGTCACGGTTTTTAACTGTCAAATCGTATGAAAAAAGTCGTGCCGGGCTTGTTCCTACCTTTAGTCTCTAGTTTTAAACGTATATTATTGATCGTGTTCAAGAAATTTTTTCTTTTTGTCGGACGGTGTTATTCAAGAGATTGAGAAAAACTTTTATTAAAACTTAAAGTTTAGAGTTTTTCGTAAAAGTTAAAAAAAAAAACTTTTATCGAAAACCGAAATTTTTGGAAATTACAAATGGCATTATCTTGAAAACCGGTCGATTAATTTTAAAATTTTGATATTTGTCCTTAACTTATTTGTTTTCAAATAATTTTGTTAAAAATTTTAAGGAGTACTGCAGGTTAAAGTTTTGAAAGACCATTATTTGCATCCTTTTTTCTTGGTATGAAAACTTAAGTAGCGCAGATTTTCCTCTTTCATTTTGTCATCGTTGTGCAAGTACAAATATTAAAAAATATTTTACAAAAATGTAAGCCTCTAAATCTTTGAAGTCATTTTAAAAGGCAACATTATCACGAAATGAAAAGCTGTACATGCAGTTTTACTTCATTTGATCTCTATATTCAGACGTATATCATCCTGATAAATATTAACAGTATGTATTGTTATGTATTGCTTCATATGTGGTTCACCATTATTATGTGTGATTGTTTTAACTGACAACATCTTTAAAAATTTTAACAATTCATTATATTCTTCCCTATCGCCATTATTTTTAAACGTCAATCAATTCTCAGATTAACAAATAAAAACAAAAATATTATTTCATTCTTCACCCCCAAAAAGTATTATTTTTGTTTTGTTCGTTTTAAATTCTAAAATTTATTGCAATTCATTTGTCAATAGCTCAATTGTTTTTTAGGTTACCAGAGGGGGAAAACAACAAAAAAACTTTACCAACACACACAGAAAATTGAAATGAAAAAGTTTTCTCTCTTTTAACGTATTGAAATCAAATCAAAACAAATCGACTTGCAGATAAAAAAAAAACAATAAAAATCATCACAATTCAAATTGTAACAATTTAAAATAGCACAGCGATTTACACTTACACATGTTACAAAAACAAATTTATATATGAATGTACTATATGTATATTAAATAGATATGTTAGTATGATTATGATGCTTGACAGAGGTTCTTAAACTTTTAGGATTCTATTTTAATTTTTAAATGAATAAAAATTATTTTGGGTAGGTTTATTCTAGCTCGAGTTCGTATTTTTAATAATTAAAATTATGATATTCTTATAGAATAATTTTCTTGAAAATTATTTTATACCCTATCTCCAATTCCTAAGGGGGCTCCCACACAAATCGACATTTTTTAAAATTTGTTCCAACCGCTCTAACTGCCCTAAAAGTGCCCTTAGAACAACCCTATGACCGACCCATAATATTTTTTTAGTCCAAACATTTGCGCTGAACACACCTACCCTCTATCTTTTACTCTTAAGGCGGTCCCCATACAATTCTTTTTATTTTTTGTAAATTTGCTTTATTTAATCAGCTTCTACCGGTCCAATGGTGCGTCTGAGAGCGGTCATTAGTGAGACCAACCCCCATTTATTTTTACCCTTCAACATTTTTTTTAAACATACCTACGCCCCATCTCCACTCCCTAAGTAGGCTTTCATTCAAAACTACATTTTTATAAAATTTGCTCAAAAATAAAATAAATCGGGTTGTAAAAATTTCAGGACGTTAGCTTACTTAGAAATAGTTTTACTTAATTATTATAAAAAGGTTTCCAATTTTTTTTTTTAAACAATTCTGAAAATATTTCGAATTTGGAGAGTCAAAGTAAATGATATATAAATATTTTGTGGACGATGTTTTCAATCAAACCCACGTGCAACCGATAAAATCGCTGACAATTTTTATTTTGTTACGATGCTTGTTCATCTCCCACTGTAAACAAGGGGATTAGGGTTTCTAAATTCCCGGACTTTTTCAATTCCCGGGAAATCGTTTTAAAAAAATCGTATTCCCGGGAATTCCCGGGAATTCCCGGGAATTTTTTAATTAAAACAAATTTTGAACTTTACCATATAAAAATTGTTATATAACAAATTATGGTCGTATTTTCCAATTTAAAACCATTTTAGATGTATTCTTTTGTAAAATAGTTTAACTAACCTCTAAAATATACGTAGAAAGTTCATAAAATCGATTTTTTTTAGAAATATTGGACCTTATTATAGTTTTAGTGTTTGCATCGACGTATTCCACTCCATGCAGAATTGTTCACAATTCGGAAATACCCGATTTTGCATCAAATGCGGTTTAAAAATTTTTTTTTGGAAAATTTTTCTAATTTTGACTACCCCAACCGTAAGAAAATTATATCTTGAAGATGTATTTAATTAAACTTTCGAATTACTAAAATTAATTGGTTTTAGGCATTCTGGCCAAAATGAGAACACCAATATACTATATAGTCATTGTAACGACGTATTTTCACTGGTGGCTGGGATAGAACTCGCGGCGCCCAAGGTTCGTATCATGCTTTTACTTCATATATGAAATTTTAAGCTAAAAACTAGGTTTGTTATATATTTTTTAAAATATTGATATTTTTGTTTAAGCACTATAAAGATTGCTGTTCTGAATATGAAATACTAAATTTCGTAAAGAAGAAATTATTGGAATTTTAGATTAAGAAAGCGTTTGCCAATTTGCAACCAACATTTGAAGTGAAATTTAGTTTGATTAAAGAAAAATAATTATTAGGCTTTAATAATATGCAAGCTCTAGCATATTCTACTAGTCTTTCTTTAAAAATTTTAATTCTTTCATAGTTTTAATGTAATTTTTTAATAAATCATTTAAGATTGTGTTAAAAATGTGTAAATTAAATATATTTTTATTAAAAAATTAGCGACGAATTCCCGAAATTTCCCGAAGAAAAAATCCCGGGATTTTAAGAAAAATATTTCCCGGGAATTCCCGGAAAATTTTTCCCGAATAGAAACCCTACAGGGGATGCACACTGGTCGATCCCATTGGTCATAAAAAATCAAAGTCAAAAGTTTGTCACCAAATGAGTCATCTCTATTTCTAATAAAAACAAGGTTTTAACATTTTGAGCTGTTTTTGTTTTATTTTAACTGTACTCTTTAAAAACAGCTTCAAAAGAGATGGCAAGTTAACAGTTGGTTTTTGCAGTGTGAAGAAGTGGAAAATTAAGTTCAACTTTCAATTAATTAAAACCATATAAAAAATTTTTTGTTGAAATAAATCAAAATGAATATTGAATTTAAAGGTAATAACTAAATTTTAAAATAATTACAATGTGTTTAGCTTGTTCTGGAGTTTTTATAAAATGAATATCTCTCCAGTGTCATTGTTAGTGTTTGTTCGTCAATATATTGAAATTTCAAATAGAGTTTTAGTTGTGTTCCCCCCTGAAATCTCCAATCGATTTTTTTTTTTGGTTTATTAGGTAATATTTCATGATTCTAAAATTGGTAATATCAGCTGCATTCTTTTGCACGTCCCAGCAAAACTTTGGTAATGGGTAGTGATTATATAACACATTACCAGGTAATGTATATATCTTATTTGTAGCATTATTTTATGATGTCTTACCAAACATTTGTTCCACAACGTATTATTTTAAAGTGAAAAATAATACATTACTAATAATTTGCTACGTAATGCATGATTATTGGAAAAAATGTATTTCATATTTATTATTTCTAAACATTATATCATGGATGATTTATATTTGGTTACATTATGTATTATTTGAAAGTTTGAAATAATGCATTATTTATAATTAAATGCATAATGCATTACAATAACATAAAAAATAATTATTTTATAAAAAAATGCATAAGTTTAAACTAGAGATGGGCTCACGACAAGAAATTTCTAACGACACACACTCACTAGCATATTATATCTACTTACACGCACTTACAATCACGTGAGTAAATTTAATACAAAATTACTTTTTCACTACTGGTAACACCTTATATATTACGTTCTGGTATGCTATATTATATACCTTACTCGTAACCTATAAAATATCATATATTTTAAACCTTATTGGTATTCTTCGTTATAAATTTATGACTTATTTTATACCTTACTGGTATTCTATGTGATAATGTGGATGCATTACTTTGAGTCTCATCGCCTGTTAAAATCATCAATGCTGCAATGTATAAAATAAGAGATCATATACCTTATTTTATACCTTATTTGGTAATCTAAGTTTTGCTGGGACATTTATAGTTTTTTTTTTTTAAAGAAAATTATCATGTTTAAGGTGATAATAAGACGTATGAATAACATTTATTTATTTAATGGAATTTTATAACTCATACGCAGTGGTATAACCAGGCTGGACAAATTGATTAATTTAAACAGTTTCATTATTCAAATTTTTCTTATGAATTCATGTTTTTTTCAAACTCTGCTAACACATAAGAAAGATTTTCAGAGTAAATGAAATATATTTGATGAAACTAACAATTATAATTAAATTTGGTACTAAAAATATATCGGCCATTCCAGGAAAGACCGGCCAAAAATTGGCATTTTTTGACCTTGGGTAGTCTGAATATCACAAAACTTTTTTTGTAGGAGCTCTAAGGAGTCATTAAGAGAATTCAGTTTTCAGTTTATATAAATTTAAAAAACACTCGATTTTATTCGCGTTTTTAATTTTTTGAAATATCAAAAAATTGGAAAAAGTGGTTAACTTTGTAAATTAATATCTCAGCCAATTCTTTATGGATTTTTATCGTTTAAAACGAGTTTAGTTGCCAATATCGTCTACTTTTACAATATTGTAGTAGAAAAAAAATTTTGAACTGCATAATGCATTTTTTATGCAATTGCATTTTTTAAGTCTAAGAGCCTCTTCGATTTTTTTTATATGAAAAATTAAAATATAACATTTTTACTAAAGACCTGCATTTATAGTTTTTTGGGTCTCGCAGTTAAAATATTTAAATAATTTTTGTTTAAAAATCACTTAATTTTTTTCCATACAAAACTTGAAATTTGTTCACAATTTTTCGATTTTTTTAATTGGATTGTATAAGTCGAAAATTATACCAGCAAGGTAAACCAAATTCGAGTATGCTAAATTTAATAATTTGTTAGCCTTTTCGTAATATCCGCGACTTTTGCAATTTGTATGCTAAAGTGTCATAAAAACGATATTTTTGTACTTTTGGGATAATTTTTAAATTCATATTTAAAAAACTCGAATAAATATATTTAACATTAAAAGATGCTGTATTTTTTTTTTTTTTTTTTGAGAGAAAAAATGTTTTTTTTTTCTGTCATCTTCCGTATTTTAGATATTTTCAAACATAAATATCAAAATTAAAAAATACAATAAAAAAATTTCGCTAAAAATCAAATTTCCGCAAATAAAAGTTAGCGTATTATACTGTTATTATACATTTAAAAAATATAAAAAGGTTTTGACCCAGAAACCAGATCCACTAATTTTTATATATTTTGACCTCCTGTATTCGCCATCAGAATTGAATTCTATCGTTGGGTTTTCCTGTAATTTACAAGAAAAGTCCGTAAAGTGTACCTACATAATTTGTAAATTTGACCAAGTTAAAATTTTTTTCGCGAATACGTAGTAATTTTGCTGGGAGATGTCGTAAATACAAATAAAAAAAAAAACGTTCACATAAAAATATATTTTTCGCGAAAAAAAGTAATTCTGCAAGTAAAAATTACAGTGTTTTATTACACCGTCCGACACACTTTTGTACACATGGACCAAACCAAAAAATTCTGACAGTAGAGCTGAAAATAAAATACACGTGTCTCCCACTTTTTATACCCTCCAACTACAGTATGGGGGTATACTCACTTTGTCATTCCGTGTGTAACGCATCGAAATATCGGTCGGGGACCCCATAAAGTATATATATTATTGATCAGTGATCGATTCTAAGACATTTTAGCGATGTTCGTCCGTCCGTCCGTCCGTCCGTCCGTCCGTCCGTCTGTCCGTCCGTCCGTCCGTCTGTAGTTAACACGATGCAGTCCAAAATAAAAGAGATAGAAAGCTCAAGTTTGGCACAAATATGTATTATGTTCCTAGGCAGGTTAAGTTCGGAAATTGGCCAAATCGGACCAGGGGGAAAAAAGTTCCCCCTTGAAGAACTAAACCAACCTCTAAAAAAAATACACGTTTTTACAGGTTTTTTTGTATTTTTGTTAAATAAATGAAACATTTGGTATATTTATCGCGATGGAAAGGTGCTCTCAACGTACCCCACTGACCCTATCAACTTCGCCCCCCCCAAAAAAAAAACGCCCCTGTGAATTTTTTTTTACATTTTGGAGGGTATAAAAGATTCGGCACAGCTGAATTTAACACTCTCACTTGTTATAGATCAATTCGCGTTTTCGCGAAAAACGCCAATAAAAAAAGTTGTGTTTTTCCAAAGTAGTGTGAAATAAGTTGAAAA
The DNA here is from genome assembly GCA_963921195.1 of Pegoplata infirma. Classification (NCBI taxonomy): domain Eukaryota; kingdom Metazoa; phylum Arthropoda; class Insecta; order Diptera; family Anthomyiidae; genus Pegoplata; species Pegoplata infirma. The sequence continues at coordinate 35,234,851 of OY992540.1, read as the reverse complement.
ATTTAATAATGTCTTTAGTCAATTTTTTTAAAACAAAAAAGTTTTTTTTTTGAAAATGCACTAACAATAAGATTGCAATCTTTAGCTGCTGGTGGCCAACTGTTTTTTTATTTGTCCAAAATGGTTTTTGTTATTTTTCCCGTAAAAGGGTCCCAAATCCCCATCATTTAGGGGGGCAAGTATTTTCAAATTCAAAAAAAAGCCGAATTCGAGACGCGCAAGTGGTCAGCTTGTTAAAAAAAGTTTAAAATTCAAACACAGTGTTCATAAAGCACTTTTATTTTTTTTTGTTCGTACTAATACAATCAAACTAAAAAATATGGAAAAAAACACAAAAACTTCAAAATATTTTAAATATTTGTGTGAAAAAAATCTAAGCGTTTTCTTTAAAAAAATTTTAAAAATATGAAAACTGCAAGACCCAAAAAAGCATAAATACAGCTATTTAGTAAAAATTACATATTTTATTAAATACAAAACAGAAAATAAATCGAAGAGGCCCTTTGAACTAAAAAATGCATTTAGAAAATGCAATTGCATACAAAATGCATTTTTGAATTTAAAATATTTTTTGTAAAACAATATTGTAAAATAAGACAATATTGCCTTTCAAACTCATTTTCAATAACAAAGATCCATTAAGAATTGCCCAAGATATGCATCTACAAAGTTGACCATTTTTTTAAATTTTTTGATTTTTCAAAATATAAAAAAACGCGAATAAAATCGAATGTTTTCAGAATTTTTCTAAACCGCAAACTAAAATCTCTTAATGGTTCCTTAGAGTTCTTGAAAAAAAAGTTTTATAAAAATCGGATGACCCGAGGTCAAATTTTGGCCGTTCTTTCATGGAATGGCCGATATATATTTTTTTACAAAATTCAAATTAGTTTTTAAAAAAATAAGAGTTGTTTTGTTTTTTTTTTTTAATAAAAATTGTTTTAGTTTTATTGAGAAATAAAAATTGTTTTATTCGACACGTATCGGCTAAGTCGTGCAAAAACTTACCAATATAAATAAATTTACAACAGAAAATATTTTCTTTGGAAAATTATTCTGTGAGAATATCATGGTGTAATTGGTAAAGAAAAATTACCTCGAGCTTGAATAAACTTTCCCAATATAAAATATTTTTTTTTCATCAAATGTACGTTCTTAATAGTTTTTAGAGATTTTACTCTTAGAAACGATTTCTTTTTGCACCAAAATAAAAAAAAGTAATTGGAAAGCAATAACACATCAAAATTTAGTTGTATTTACTGAGGACTTTTGACTAATTTTTCTGCTGAAAGGGATATTTAAACTAAAATCTCTGACATTTAGTTTTAGAAAATAACAGAAATTAGCAGATTATTTAGCTAATTTTACAGAAATTTTGAAATTTTTCGGCTGTCTTGATGTATGGATTGAAATGTAATTTTATCATTTCTAGCTCTTACAAAAAATTTCGGCGGAATTGCACAATGGGGCATAGCACCAGACATATTACCAAGAAGAAAAGTCATTAGTTTTTACCTACTTGTGTTGGTTATTTTCAAAAAAATTATTTATAGAAACCCTAGTAAAAATATTATGCTAATTTTACTAAATAGATCTAATTTGATCCGTAAAATGGTTGTATCAAATAATATCTAATTGTATTACTTTAGATCAAAAAATATAAAAATTGATACAATTTGATCCTGAATTTGGTCAAATCTAATTAGATCAAATTGATCTTATAATATCAATTTTTATATAATTTGATGAGCAAAACCAAAATACGAATCTAATCATATATGGAGCAATATCTAACCATATAAAGTGGATCAACCGTATCAAAGTGATAGATAAAATTTTATATAAATTTATACGGAAGCATATTAACTCATATAAGATTGTATCAAATTATATATGATAAGACCAGAAAATTTTTACTCGGGAATATAAAAACATGTTTGTATCAAGTGACTTTGGTACGATGGGTAGAGTGTCTGGCCAGAATATAGTTGATTGCGGAATCGATTCCCCAAAATTTTTTTTACAAAAAAAAAAAAAAAATCAATAAAAAAATTGTAAAAATAACCTACAAAATCATTAATTTTTAATGTTTTCGTAGGTATTTTTTTTTAATTTGTTGGTAAAAATAACAAAACAATCATTAATTTTTAATGTTTTAGTAGGTTATTTTTTTCGAATTTGTTGGTAAAAAAAATGAAAGTGACGTTATTTTTTAATGTTCAATGTTATTTATTTCAGAAAATTTTATTAACAGCAAAAAATAAATGTTGATGTGTGTCAAAACAAGTGAATAATTACTGGCATGGTTTTCAAGTGTTTTACCACTTGTTATAAATATGTTTTTCATTTGATTTTGCTAAAAAATATTTTGAGTGTATGAACAATTTTCGGATTTCTAGATTTTTTTCTTTTGAATTTTTTTTAGAAAATTTCCTTCTTTTCTTTTATCCTCTTTTTCTTTCTTTTCCTCTATTTTCGATTTGAAATTTGGTCTGGGGAATTTCCTCCTTTCCCCCTTGTACCCGCGTATGGTGAATGATATATATATATTTCGATTTGAAATTTGGTCTGGGGGGAATTTCCCCCTTCCCCCCTTGTACGCGCGCATGGTGAATGATATATAAATTCGTTTTCTATCCCCTACGATGTTTTCAATTAAACCCACCTGCAGCCGATAAAATCGCTGACAATTTTTATTTTGTTACGATGCTTGTTTATCTCCCATTGTAAACCGGGGGATGGTTAGAAAAATTTTCGAGTTTCTTAATCATATTTGGTATACCTTTTATTATACGGCATGTTAAAAAAAAAAAAAAATATATATAACACTCATACGCCCAGTTGTCCTTAAATTCTATTTTAAAGTTTTATATTTTTTTCATTACTACAGTTTTGTTCAAAATATTTTTTAGTTTCTAAAATCATTAACGATTTATCTAAAATTTGGTTAATTTAATTTTCCTAATATTTTTTAAAAGCACAGAAATTATGACTCCCATAAATGTAGTCATTTAGTGTGTTTTTTTCTATTTTTATTATTAAAAACAAAAATAATACGCATAAAATCATAAAAACAAAACCTTTACAATACCTTTTTGAACATTAAAACAACACAAAAGGTTCAAGGATATTGTAAAAAAAATATAAAAAAAAAATAAAAACATAAACAAGGTCAGCCACTCATTTATAGAATGGAAAAAATATAAAAATAAAAATAAAAATAAACAACATACTAAATGTTAAAAAAAGTTTGGTGATATAGACAAATTGGAAACCAAAATATAAGTTTAAAGTTTTATAATGTGGTATTAAATATGAAACGAATTTTCTAAAATGTTCTCCTTTGAGGTGAAAAATAACATACCATTTTAGATATTGAATAAACTGCATATTTTTTCAAGTTTATAAACAAATTTTCAAAACCACTTGCGCTACAAACAATATTTAATATGAACGTAGAATATTTTGAAAATATAGATTCTAAATCTCCCAAATTGTTGAACATTGAATTTTATACATTTAAACATTAACAAGCTCACCCTCAGTAGGGCTTCCAATCCCGAAAATACCGGGATTTTCGGGATTATGTAAATTCAGAATCTCTGGGATGTTCTGAATACCAATTTTTATACCCTCCACTCTAGTGATACACTCAAAAAAAAAAACTGTAAAGTTAGCAAAAAAAGCTTGTAAACCTACAAGAAAATTTGCTGATTTTGAACCCACAATTTTTTTGGTAAAGTTAGCAAAAACGTTTTGCTAAAAATTAGTTAAGTGAAATTATTTTTATTTCAACTTAGTTTATACACATTTGAGGACCCCATTGGGTTCGGACCCGATAGGTCCAGACCCCGATGGGCTTAGACCTAGTTGGGTTCCTTAAAAATCGTCATAGTTTTTGATCCAAAATTTGTGTCCGTTTCGCTCTACCTTGCTTAGTTTTTGAGATACGTGATTTTAGGGGACCACCGGGGTTTTGAGAATTACAAAACTCGATCACTTCAAAAATATTACTCGGAAAGCTTTTGATTATTTTGCGGTCTTGTTCTACGTGTTGAGAGCTACAAAAATGCTTTTGGACTTTTTGTTGTGTCGGCAATATTTACCGAGATATGAGCATTTTAAAATTTTCGGGAATGCTAACTTTTTTGGATCCAAAGTTAGGACCCATTAGGGTCCACACATGTGAAGAGGACCGGCGACACCATGGAGAGCTCGAGAACCAAAAATGGCCTCCGTTTTGCTCTATCTGCCTTAGTTTCCGAGATAGCGCCATTTTAAGTTTTCTGAAAATAAAAAAAAATTTACCATTTATTTTTGCTAATATTAGCAAAAAAGCTTGTAAAAATGTTGTCAACTCAATTTCAAATTTAGCAAAAGAAATTAGTTCAAAGTTTGTTTAAAATTGCTAATGTGCTAAATGAAGTTTACAAGAATTTTTTGCTAACATGCTAATCTCAACTAAAAATTTGCTAAAAGTTAGCTAACTAGCATTAGCAAAAAAAAAATTAGTAAATCTACTAACGCATTTTTTTGAGTGTAGAGGGTATATATAAGTTTGTCATTCCGTGTGTAACACCTCGAAATATTGGTCTGAACCCCATATAGTATATATATTCATGATCCTCGATCGATTTTAAGACGATCTGGCGATGTCCGTCCGTCCGTCTGCCCGTCTGTCTGTCTGTTGAAAACACGCTAACTTTTGAAAGACTTTACGGATGCTCCTGAAGTTTGGCATATATGTTGGGTATTTACCTGGTCAGGTTGGTACACTCAAAAAAAAAAAACTGTAAAGTTGGCAAAAAATTTAGTTAAATTTAACTAAAAAAACACCTGATTTTGAACCTACTAAATTTCTAGTTAATTTAACAAAAAATATTTAGTTAACTTTTCGTAGAATGAATGTAGCAAAAAAACAGTAATTTTAACTAAAAATTCAGCTGAAATTTTCGTAACATTTTTTATTAGGTGAATTCAGCTAACCTTTTTTTTTTAAATAAAAAAAAAATATTTTTCACAGCGTTAAGTTCAGCTTAAGTAGGACTAATGAGATTTGCATAGGAGGCTACACAAGAAATGTTTAAAATTTTCGACTTGACAAAAATGTTACAAAAAATCAGCAAATTAATTAGTAAAAATTCGTAAACTCAGTTTTAAAGTCAACAAAAAAAATTAATTCCAAATTTGTACAAAACTAGTATTTTCGTAAATCGAACTTAACTAAAAAAAGTAGTTGAAACGCTGATTTTAACTAAAAATTTGCTAAAAAGCCAGTAAACTCGAGTTAACAAAAAAAGTTTGTTAACTTTACAGTTTTATTTTTTTGAGTGTATTGCAATCCAGCAAAATCGGTCCAGTGGTTCAAAAGTTATGAGTAAAAGACTGAATTTCGGCAAGGGTTTTTCATGAATTTACGGCATAAAACACACGGTTACTTTCGAACGACAATTCTGAGAATACTAAAGTGTTTCATATATATTTGTCATTCCTCTGTCCCGGTTTGTTTTAAATCTCAGCCAAATCGGTCCAGTGGTTCAAAAGTTATAAGCAAAAGCCTGAATTTCAGATTGGTTTCACCTAAAATTCGCGTGTTGAAAAACCCGAGTCTTAAAAAAACAAGCTTTAAAAACAATGATAAGCCACAACATTACTTTACAGAGTATTTTTCTCACTCAGAAAGATTTTTACACTAAAAAAAAAAAATTACACTCGAAAAAAAATTTTATACTCAAAAAAAAAAAAAATAGTAAATATTTTTTTTTTACAAAATGACAAAAAAAAGTTTTTTTGCTCAAAATAAAATATTTTAATTCAAAATTGTTAATTTTTTTTACACTAAAAAATTTGCTATCATTTAAAAATGGCATTGTGGAGGGTATTCATAGATTCGGCCAAGTCGAATTTAACTTTTATACTTGTTTTTACTTTTTTTTTTTAAATATGATTAAATTTTACCTTTAAAATATTATGTTTATGAGCAGGTTTATTTTAGGTCGAGGTAATTTTTTCTTTACTCATAATTTTTTTTGCTAATTATTTCTAAAAAAATAAGTTTCAAGAAAATATTTTTTCAGTCTCAAATTTATGTTGGTCATTTTTGCATGACTTTGCCGATACTTGTTTCAAATTTATAAGATTCCATTTTAGAGACTATTTAGCAAATGCAAAAACCGTATACTACAAATAGACAAGGGAATTAAAATGACAAATCGCTAATGCCCACACAAAAATATAATATCACACCCTAGTAAAAAAGTTTTGATATAATAATACATAATTTTATACAATCATATTAAATTATATATGACTTTTTATATGTTCAGATCTAATTGTATCTAAGTTTTAATGTGGCTCTATTTTCTTATCTGAGGTTATACAGAAATATATATGACTTTATATAATTGTACAATGATGAGCCCCGACGAAAGGTAGGAATGATAACTGAATACGGATAACCTGCAGTTTTCACCCGTATGACTGCTCTCGAAAAACAGAACTTCTCAAATCTTAACAAACACGTAAAAAATTGCCGAAAAATCCTGAAATTTTTTAATAAATCCCGTGAATAGGAACCCTGAAAAATGTTCTTCAATAGCGAATTCCAGGATTCAGAAAACCAATCCCGTTTAAAAGCCCTAACACTAAGAAACACACTCATTGATTTGCTTAACACATCTTGCGAAAAATAAATCATTCCAAAATATATTTTTTTTTATTTGACTCATTTTTTGTTCAAAAATATTATTAATGACTGCTTATAAAAGTTTTGCTCACTCAAACATGTGTACGTACATGCACAAAAGCACAAAAGCACAAAAATAATAAAATTAAAAACAGCTAAATGAAAAATGTGGAAAAATATCACAACATTTATGTGATGTGTTTCGTACGAGGAAGGAATGATAATAACCTAGTTTACGAGCGGATCCTAGATAAGATTAATTGGAGAAATATATTTGATATTCAAAAGGCATAATTTTCAAAATTTTTTGAAAATTTCGATTCTAAGGGGATCGAAGTTTCACATTGTTGAGTTGAAGCCTAAAAAATAAAATTTTTAGGCAAGTTCACAATGTACTTAAGTACTTTTTTATATGTCCCGAAATGATTATGCTAGAAAGAAATTTAACATTTTGAATGTATAAAAAATAGGTACTTTTTTGAAATATCGATTTGAGGGGGCAAAAATGTAAATATTTTGCTTTGGTTCTTTTAAAGCTTGAAATTCACAATGTATGATCTTCCAGCAAAAAAAAAAATATATTGTAAATTCCAATTTTAATGGGTAGAAAGGGTAAAAAATGTACTTTGTTACAATGAACAAGCATAAAAAAGAAAATATTAAAGCAATTCCACAATGTTATTTAGTACTTTTTATATATCCTTAAATAATGATCCTAGAAATTAAAGATTTTTAATGTAGAAAAAAAGTACTTCTTTGAAATACCGATTTTGAGAGGGCAAAAAGGGTAAACCTTTTGCTTTGGTACTGTTTTTATAAGTATTCCAAAGTTATGGTCATTGAAACTTTAAATTTACAATTTATGATCTTCTAGCAAAAAAAAAAAAATTAGTTCAGAGAAAATTTTTAGGCAAGTCTTTAGTACTTTTTAATATTTCCTGAAATAATGACCACAAAAATTTAATATTTTAAATTTAGGAAAAAAAGTATTTTTTTGAAATACCGATTTTGAGGGAGCAAAAATGCTACATATTTTGCTTTGGCACTTTTTGATATTCCAAAATAAAGGTCATAAAAATATTAAATTTACAATGACCTTCCAGCCAAAAAAAAATTTTAAGTTCCGTGGTAATTTTTTTTCATCTCCTGCCATAAATGTTTTTAGAAAGAAGGTAAAAATGTGAACTTTGGTACTTTTTTGATCTATTAAAAGCGGAGTCATAAAAATGTACTTTTAGGAAATTCCAATTTTAAGGAGACAAAATATTTTACTGTGGTACTTTTTTTATATTAAAAAATAATGGTTTTAAAACTTGAAATATAAATTGTTTGATATTGATATCTGAAAAAGCAGCTTTTGAAAATTCCGATTGTAATAGGGTAGGTCGTAGGTGGCTGCTGATGTTTTACGTCAGCACACATAGACTCTGAGGTCCGTTGAAAGATTCTTTTGCGAGCTACTGTAATAGTGGTCATAAGAAGTATTTTTTTAAGGCAAAAAAGATGTAGAACATTTTGCTTTATTACTTTTTTTATGTCCTCAAACTTTTAATTGAAAATGTAGGATCTTCCTGCCGAAAAATCATTCTGAAGAAAAAAGGTAAAATATTATATTTTGATACTTTTTCTCTCTCCTGAAGTAATGGTTCTAGAAAAGGGTAAAATATTGTACTTTGGTACTTTTTCTATCTCCTGAAATAATTGTTCTAGAATCTTGAAATTTATAATGTAGGATCATTTAGCAAATAAAAACATTTTGAAAAGTGTGATTTTTAGAAAGAAGGTAAAAAAGTGTACTTTGGTACTTTTTGATTTCCTGAACTAGTGAATATAACCAAGTACTATTTTGAAAATATGATTTTAATTGGATTAAAAGGCTAAATTTACTCTGATACTTTAACGGGATATATGGTGTAAAAGAGTAAAAAATTGCATTTTCGTACTTTATCGATCTCCTGAAATATTTGTTCTAGAAACTTGAAATTTGAAATGTAGAATCATTCAGAAAAAAAAACATTGTGGTGTACAAACTTATTTCATTCAATCTTCTTTTATCCTTTTGTAAATTCATTTTTAAAATTATTCAAAACAGTTTTTGTGAAGAATTTAAACATTCACAACAAAAAAAAAAAATTCAGGAAATTCTGAATTTAACGGGGTAAAATAGGTAAAAAATTGTACATTGGTACCTTTTCTACCTCCTGATCAAATGGTTCTAAGAAATTGAATTTCGCAATTTAAATAAGCCAGCAAAAAAAATAAAATTTTAAAAAGGAGTTCCTTGTAACATTTGCGATCTTCTGCAATAATCGTCATAAAAAGTACCTTTTGGCGTAAAAACTGGTAAAATTTTTTACTTTGGTACTTTTTTTTTATATCCCGAAACATTCTGAAAAAAATAGCTTTTGGAAGATAATAAAATATTGTACTTTGGTACTTTTTCTATCTCCTGAAGTAATTGTTATAGAAACTTGAAATTAATAAAGTAGGTAAATAAAAACATTCTGACAAATGTGATTTTTAGAAAGAGGGTAAAAAAGTACCAAAGACTTTTTCGATTTCCTGATATATTAAATATAAAAAAGTACTTTTTGAAATTCTGATTTAATGGGGTAAAAAGATAAAAAATTGTACTCTGATACTTTTGAGGGTAAAATAGTGTTAAGGGGTAAAAAATTGTATTTTGGTACTTTTTCGATCTCCTGAAATATTGGTCATAGAAACTTGAAATTTGGAATGAAAGACATCCACAAAAAACATGTTACAAATGCTTTCTTAAGATAGACGGTAAAAAAGTGTAATCATTTTTAGAATGTTGAGTCGTCCAATAAAACCATATGAAAAAAACTTTTGAAAATTTCTGACTCAGAGGGTAAGAATGGGGTAAAAAATATTATTTTTGGATTTCCTGAAAAAATGGTCTTAAAATCTTAAAATATGGCATCGAGAAACCTAAAATTGTAAAATTTTCTATTCTAAGGGAGAAACCTATACGGAACAAAATTAAATAAAACAGACATTTTTTTCTCAATATTTTTTTTTTGATTAAAATTTTTTTTTTTTTCATCCAATCTTTTTTTTTGTCAATGAACCTTTTGCCTTGAAATCTTGAAATATGGCATCGAGAACCCAAAAATTTTAAAATTTTCGATCCTAAGGGAGAAAACCTATACGGAACAAAATTAAATGAAAGAGACATTTTTTTCTCAATATTTTTTTTTACTTAAAAAAATTTTTTTTTTCATCCAATTTTTTTTTTGTCACTGATCCTTTTGTCTTGAAATCTTGAAATATGGCATCGAGAACACTAAAATTGTAAAATTTTCGATTCTAAGGGAGAAAACCTATACGGAACAAAATTAAATGAAACAGACATTTTTTTCTCAATATGTTTTTACTTAAAATTTTTTTTTTTCCTCAACATTTTTTTCTTCATTTTTTTATACCCTCCACTTAGTGATAGAGGGTATATATAAGTTTGTCATTCCGTTTGTAACTCATCGAAATATCGATCTGGGACCCCATAAAGTATATATATTCATGATGCCCGATCGATTTTAAGACATTCTAGCGATGTCCGTCTGTCCGTCTGTTCGTCTGTCCGTCTGTCCGTCTGTCCGTCTGTCCGTCTGTCCGTCTGTCCGTCTGTCCGTCTGTCCGTCTGTCCGTCTGTCCGTCTGTCCGTCTGTCCGTCTGTCCGTCTGTCCGTCTGTCCGTCTGTCCGTCTGTCCGTCTGTCCGTCTGTCCGTCTGTCCGTCTGTCCGTCTGTCCGTCTGTCCGTCTGTCCGTCTGTCCGTCTGTCCGTCTGTCCGTCTGTCCGTCTGTCTGTCTGTCTGTGGAAAATGCTGTCGCGGACAAAATATTGCACAGAGAAGACTGAAACTTAACATATATATTGGAAGTTCTCCCGAGAAGTTTGATATTTGAGCGATATCGGTTCAGCGCACAGTGGTCGGAGCTGTATGGAGTTGGCGGCCAAAAATACTTCCAGTATAAGTATTGTCGTGAAACTTTTGTCACGGCTTTAAAAATATGTCAGAACTATTTATTGATAAATACGGTAGCACCCACATTTACGTAAGCAAAAAATTGAGAAAAAATGTGCGAAACTAGTTTATTATTCAAATGTTAACAATATTTTAAAAAGATTAGTTTAAAAAAAGAAAAATATTCACTTATTAAATATAAAACAAAATGTTATTAAAAATTATAGAAAGTTAAGGGGTGTTGTAACTAAAAAACTGCCTTAATATTACCAATTTTTAAGCTGCTATAAAAAAATAAATATGCAATATAGCTTTTTTCTATTTCTGCTATTCGTCGTCGCTTTGTCCTGCGTGAACACTCTCCGAAACTTAATCTAGGACGTCCTCGATCTTGATTCAACTCAGATTTTTCTGAGTTTGATAAAAATCGACTCCTTTTCGGCAAGCCAATCAGAATATGTATTTTAAACTCTTGTTTTCACACGATTGCATTTTTGCCAAAATTCTGTATTTTTTTGCAAATATCATTTAAGCGTGCTTCTAATTGACTTTCTTCAAATGTGTAGCCCTCATTTTTAATATAGCTTTTCACGGTATCCTTCACTTTTCGAGCTTTTTCAGCATTTGAACCTCTTTCGAAGCACCAAATATCAAAAATATGTGATCGCGAAATTTTGCAATTATAACATGTGCCTATTGCAAAAACAATTTATAATAAGGATAAAATTAAGAAAAAATTAAATTAAAAGTTCATGGAAAAGAAAAAACAAACACATTTCTTTACATGCATAACAATAACAGAGCAACGCAAACATAAGTTAAGAAAACACCACACAAATTTGGACAAAAAAACATCGAGGCCGCTTTGAATTGTGGGAGATAACTCAAAGACGGGCAGACCAAAGCAGCTGATATTAACAATTTTAGAATCTTGAAATATTAACTAATAAACCAAAAAAATCCGATTGGAGATTTCAGGGGGGAACACAACTTAAACTCTATTTGAAATTTCAATATATTGACGAACAAACACCAACAATGACACTGGAGAGATAATAATTTTATAAAAACTCCAGAACAAGCTAAACACATTGTAATTATTTTAAAATTTAGTTAATGGCTTCTAATTCAATATTCATTTTGATTTTTTTCAACAAATTTTTTTTTATATGGTTTTAATTATTCGAAAGTTGAACCTAATTTTCCACTTTTTCACACTGCAAAAACCAACTGTTAACTTGCCATCTCTTTTGAGGCCTTTCTTAAAGAGTACAGTTAGAATAAAACAAAAACAGCTCAAAGTTTTAAAACCTTGTTTTTATTAGAAATAGAGATGACACATTTGGTGACAAACTTTTGACTTTGATTTTTTTATTTTATTTTGTGGGTGCTGTGGCTTAGTGGTTAGCGCGTTGGACTACTAGCCAGCAAGCCTGGGTTCGATTCCCGGCTCAGGCAGAACAACATTTTTTCAGATATTTATTAGTTTCTATATATAACTAATATCTATCGCAGCACCTTCCTTCGTTGATAAATAGCACTAAAACGTCAACGAAGTAAAATAATAAAATAATGGCTATTAACCACAGCTTCAAAAATAACTCGCCAGATCAATAACAGATGGCGATGCAACAACTGTACTCAAAATTATCAACACGCGCAATTACAGAGTTGCCATACTGAATGAAGCCCTTCTATCTTTCAAATCTTTCATCTCTCTTCTATCCCCTTTCCGAAAGAAACATCACGGTTACATAAGTAATTGATAGGCAGCATTGCCTGAGTGTTGTTTCTTTACTAAAAAAAAAAAAAAAAAAAAAAAAAATGGGATCGACCAGTGTGCAGCGGTTCAAAAGTTATGAACGAAAATGTAAGCACACCTCAAAAATTTCAGTACATTCAACATAACCTAAAAATACAAAATGCTTTAATTCGTCTTCTGGTTGGCATATGTGAACATAATTGAACACCAAATAGTATTAAAACAAGTACGAACATATTTTTTGACAAAAAAAGAAAAAAATCGTGGTTTTTTTTTTACCAAAATTTTTTTCGGAAAATTTTTTTTTTTCAAAAGTAATTTCCTTTTAAATAAAGTTTTTTGCAATAATCCTTTTAAAATTGTGGAGGGTATCACTACATTCGGCAAGGCCGAATTTAACTTTTTTACTTGTTTTTTCATCCAATCTTTTTTTTTGTCACTAATCCTTTTGTAAATTAATTTTTAAAACTATTTAAAACAGTTTTAGTGACGAATTTAAACGGTCCACAATGAAGAAAAAATAAAATTTCTGTAAGAGGGAATTTCAAAAATAGTAGCCCTAATCCTGATTCTTTTATTATACGGTATTTAATATTATCGATTCGAGAAGTACAAGGCGGACTTGCTAGTTTAAATTTAAACATCACAAAATGGAATCAAGTAAAAACCATCCAAGTTTTCAGGATTTTTTTTTTTTAATTTTTCTGTATTATTTCGAATTTTTTAATTTTTGTTCTTTTTGCTTGCGTATTTTTGGCCCACCCTCGTATATTACATATGGTTTTTGTTGTATTTTTTTTTTTTGGTCTTTTCATAAACATGTTTATTAAAAACATACACATCAGCACATACACGCACACATTAATAAATTTTAAGCAATAGCAAAAAAAAAAGAATACACGGTTGACATATAAAATAAAATTGGCTGATTGTCGTTTATACACATTAGGGTGCCACGAACAAATAATTTTGATGAATTTTGTCGGTAAAATTATGGTTCCTTTTGGTCTTAAAACTCAATGTTTAAAATTTAAGTCCAATCAGACAATGGTAAGCCGTGATGCTGGAGAGTTAAAGTCCGACAAAAATTTTTTAACATGATAATGTTTTTTGGCTGGTGTATAATTTTAAAAGTGTTGCAGGACGCCACCTTTGTTTGACTATATCAGCTAATGATTAACTAAAAAGAAAATAAGAATTACTGTTTTCATTTTCTTAAAACCAAAATTTAGTAACTTGGGTTTGTAACTTGTATAATAATTCACCTCGTGGTTAATAAATATATATGTATATTAGAGTGTCCCTTATTTTGGAAATGTTGGAAATCTTGAGACGGTACCCGCTCATTTTTTTCCTTTTGACTTAAAAATAACTCAGGAAAAATTTTACGCCCCTAGGACCACGCCTTCCCTACGCGACGGGGCCTTAAAGAGCGGGGCCTAAAAAATCATTTTTCCATACAAACCAAAAAATTTTTTTTTTGATTTTTAATTTTTTTGTTATTAATTATTATATTACTTGGTTTGCTTATTCACGACAAAAAATTTGATTTTGGAGGGATAAGTCTTTCAGCGCTAAAAAATTTTTCGCAAAAAAAAAATTTGGGCGGCCGGGGTCCTACAGTAAAAAATTTTTAAAAAATATTTTTTTTTAGTTTTGACCAGCAACGGTTTTAGCTGCTATGTTGCTTTAAATGATATATATTCCAAAAAAAAAAATATTCATATCTGTGACATCTTTATCTTTTTCGAAAAAAAAAATTTTGAGCCGTAGGAATCCTACGGTAAAAAATTTTTAAAAAATATTTTTTTTTAGTTTTGAAAAGCAATGGTTTTAGTTTTTATGTTGTTTTTAATGATATATATTCCAAAAAAAATATTATTCATATTTGTGACATTTTTATCGTGTATCGAAAAAAATCATCAATGCATTTTTTACCCTTTTTTAGAACACGATTAAGATGTCACAGATACAAAAAATATTTTTTTATGAATATATATCATTTAAAGCAACATAGCAGCTAAAACCGTTGCTGGTCAAAACTAAAAAAAAATATTTTTTAAAAATTTTTTACTGTAGGACCCCGGCGGCTCAAAATTTTTTTTTGCGAAAAATTTTTTAGCGCTGAAAGACTTATCCCACCAAAATCAAATTTTTTGTTGTGAATAAGCAAACCAAGTAATATAATAAATAATAACAAAAAAATTAAAAATCAAAAAAAAAATTTTTTGGTTTGTATGGAAAAATGATTTTTTAGGCCCCGCTCTTTAAGGGCCCGTCGCGTAGGGAAGGCGTGGTCCTAGGGGCGTAAAATTTTTCCTGAGTTATTTTTAAGTCAAAAGGAAAAAAATGAGCGGGTACCGTCTCAAGATTTCCAACATTTCCAAAATAAGGGACACTCTAATGTATATATATCACCAGCTGGTGAAAAAACGTAATCTAATTATTTTTCTTCAATATTTTGTTTCATATTTTTTTTTTATCAATATTTTTTTCTTATCAATATATTTTTTCATCAACAAAAATTTTTTTTTCATAAAAAATATATTTTTTACATCAATATTTTTTTTCTATCAATATTTTTTTTCATCAACAAAATTTTTTTTTCAGAAACTTTTTTTTTTGCATACTTGTTTTGTTCAATAAATTTTTTTGTCGTTTCATCAAAAATTTTTTTATCAAAAATTTTTTATCAAAATTTTTTTCCATCAAATATTTTTTTTATCAATAACACGGTTTCGATTTTCATCTAACATTTTTTTTATCAAAAAAAAAATTTTTTTTACAAAAAAAATTTTTGTTTTATCAAAAAAAATTTTTTTTTCATCAACAAGCTTCAAAAACTTGTTTTAATAAAAAATTATTTTCTTTCATCAACACTTTTTTTGTTCATGAAAACTTCTTAATAGTTTTTAGTATTAAGTAGATTTTCATGCCACCCTAATTCATTTACAAAAGCACACACACTGGTTTATATGCCACTTGGTTGTTGTTTAAAATTAACTAAGTATGGGTGTTGTTATAACATAATGAATGAAGTTCATTATTAATAAAAATTAATAAACTTTTTATTTTTATAACTTTTTTTTTGTGTTAACAAAATCATAAACATATGTATGTAAATTTTAGGGTGGCCCTTTTTTTTTCAAAGTTCGAATTTAAAAAACAAAATTGAAAAATGTTGTTTTGTTTGCATCTAAATGCTTAATTTAGCAATTTAAACAATATAGCAACTTGATCAAATAATGTTAGCATTTTCGCATAACCGTATATATGTATGTTAACATTAAGCGTTAAGCAGAAAACGCATCCACCTTTAATAAAATGTAATTGGCATCACTCTTGGTGTGTGCCAAAATTTATTAAGGCAAACACGAAAAAAGGTTTATGTCTGTGATATATCAAGAAAAATGGGTTGCGTTTATGCTATTTCATTAAAAATTTGAATTACGCTTCACATTTTATCGAAGCTTAAAATTAGCGTCAATACTTATACACGCTACAAATAAGCGTGGATAAGTAAACATTTGTATGGTAAGTAAAAATTTGTACGGTTATGCGACGGCTTTAATTTAATCTCGTTACTGACTGATATCGTTAAGAAAAAAAAAATCACGTTTTTCAAACTAATATAATTTTCTCTTGAAAAAGAATGCCTCCTCTTTATAAAAAAAGTTTAAATAAAAAAATTGACATGACATAAAATAAAAATAAAAATTTAAAGTCACATAACTCAAGCACACATACAAATTTCACAGACACATGTTAAAATTATATAAAAAAAACATTTTTTTTTATGGCCAGTGGCAAAATTTTAAAAAGAAAACAACATCCGCAAACGCATGCATATAAACTTAAATACTTTAGAGTGGACGGAAAATTAAGATTTTAGAATTTGAAAAATTTTTTACGTGTCTTTGTTTAGCAAATTTAAATAATAAGAAACTGAATTTAATTGAAACCCTCATTTCTAGATTTCAGCCAACTCTTACAAATACACACTTTCGTTTATGGGTGTAACAATATGGGGCTTTTCTTTTCAAGTGACACAAATTTTGAACCCGATCTTTCGATCGGAAGGAAATTTGCACTAAGTTGTCCTATTGAAAAGGACATAATTTTTCAACGAGATCGGTCAAGAACTCTTCGAGTTGGAGGTGGTTGAAATTTGACATTTTGGCCAAACAGTTGTTTTTTGGTATCCATGTAACTTATTATCTTTTGTTCTAAGCAAAGTTTGTCTCGAGCATTTAAGATACACTCAAAAAATTATGTCATTAACTTTTTGTAGTTTATTTAAAAAGTTTTACGTTTTGTCGTTTTTAAGAGAAAAAAAAATTGTTCAATGTTCAGTTTTTTAAATGACTATTTCTGTTCTTTGTTTCAAAAATTACAACATAAAAAATAAAGACTTTCATTAGCATTTAATTTTAAGTCATTTATTTTTGTTCTGTAAGTAAAAATAAGTGATTCTTCCTTAATTTTTAATGATTTGTGTACGTTATTTTTTTTTTTTTTAATTGTTGGCATTTTTAAAGAGAAGTCCTTAGTTTTTACCTACTTGTGTTGGTTATTTTTGTGTAGACAAAAAATTAAAATTTTTTTTTATAGAAACATAAAAGCAGGTTTGAATCAAGTGACTTTGGCACGATGGGTAGAGTGTCTGTCCAGATTGTAGTTGATTGAGGGATCGATTTCCCAAAAATGTTATTAAAAATTTTTTAAAATAAAATTTTAAAGAAAAATTGTAAAAATAACCTACGAAATCATTAATTTTTTAATGTTTTCGTAGGTAATTTTTTTTTTTGAAGTTGTTGGTAAAAATAATACAACAATCATTAATTTTTAATGTTTTTGTAGATTATTTTTTTCGAATTTGTTGGTAAAAAAATTAAAGTAACGTTATTTTTAAATGTTCATATTTATTTATTATAGAAAATTGTATTAACAGTAAAAAATAAATGTTGAGGTTTGTTAAAACAAACGAATAAGTACTGAGATGGTTTTCAAATGTTTTATCACTTGTTTTAAATATGTTTTTCATTTGTTTTTGCCTACAAAATATTTTGAATGTAGCCATTTTTTCAATCTTTCTAAAAAAACATATATAAAACAAAAATTAAAACATCCGATCGAAAGATATCGGTTACAAAAGTTGTGTCACTTGAGTTGAAATGCCCCATATGTATAATGAAAAATACATACACATTTGTCATACATTGGAGGCAGGACATTCAGCAACACTGACAGGTTTAAAATACACATGTTCAACAAAAATTTATTAGTTTGGGGCAAATGTCATAATACATTTTAAGAGCTTTTTTATAACCTCCACTTTGTACTCTAGTAGATTTCGAACATCCGTACTTTTGTCTGTCTGTTAAAACCACACTAACTTTTACGAGACAAATCTGATTCTACTGCGTCTTGGCACATATATTTCAAATAAACTGCGTCAATTTTGTTTTGAATATCATTAAAATCGGTCTAGTGATTCAAAAGTTAAGAGCAAAACGGTAAAATTTCCAGGAGGCGTTGAAAAAGCAGTAAACACGTTTTGAAATACATTGTTTAGCCATAAAAATATTTTACAGAGTATTTTTGTAATTAAAAAAAATCAACACACAAAATGTTTTTACAAAATAAAATTTACACTTAAAAATTTATTTTTAAATTTTTTACGAAACTATAGCTTAACTAAAAATTCGGTAAAAACGCTGATTTAGTTAAAAAAAATAAGTTTTTTATTGACAAAAAATTTAAATTTGAAAAAATAGGGAGTGGGAGGGGGGGGTGTCATTGTCGTTTTTACTACTTAAAAGCGGGGCGCGGCGCTAAACAAGCTGGCAACCATTGATTTACATGCATTTTGGGAAATTTTTATAAAAGTATACTAAAAAATCGATTCGAGGTTATCATATTTAACTCATAATTTGTGCATCTTCAATAAAAATGGTTTTTCTCAACTTATAAAAATATTTTTTTTTCTCGTTACAGATATGGCAGTGTTTTAATGTTAAAAAATATTCCAATTTGACTTTCACTATAAAAAATGTAAGTATCTTATTTAAAATAATATAATATCTGAAATTACCATTTCACTTAACCAACAAATTGTATGCAAGTTCATGAAAAATGCGAATATGCAACTGTAATTTATTACAGTTTATGTTAAAGAAACATTCAGTTTTTTGTAGTATAATTAAAAAAAAATTGGGGTATATTAAGTTTTTGAACCGTGCGTAAAACAAGACTTTTTTTTAGAAGTGTGGCAACTCTACAACTTTGAAGTTTTGCAAATTGCGGCAAGGGGACTTCAATCAAATGGTCATAACTTTTGTTGTAAAAAGATATTGACTAGTTTCTTTTGGCATAGAATAGGTAAAACTATGGGGCTTAAGAAATTTAATTTAAGAAATATATCACCTCTTCCATCAAACAGCACGAGAAAAGGTTATTTTTTAAATTGGTGTCTTAAATTTTTTTTCATATTGTTTACCCTATGGACTAATGTGGACATTTCCATTTACAGTTTAAATAAATTCCAAAAAGTCGCTATCTTGTTCGCTATTTCCATTTTTTAAAAATCACAAAAAATTAAAAAAGTGGTATAGTTTGAAGAGCTATAACTTCTTAAGTAAATATCGGATTTTTATAATCGAAATTGAAATTAAAAGCTAAAGTCCTCTTCTTTAAATATAAAAGTTCAAAAAAATTGTGTCATTAAAAAAATGCATTCTAAATGCAAATGCATTTTTGGGGTGCATTTTCGTCAACTTTTGCCCCTTTTGATTTTTTTTAGTTAACATATTATTAAAGTTCAACATTTTTACAAGCAAAGTCAGTCAACATTTTCATGGGACACAAAGGTCTTCTATTTTTAATATATTTTTTTAAAAATTTAGCAAATTTTTTTCCATACAAAAATTAAAAAAAAAGAGGATTTTTTTTGTTTTTAAAAATTTTGTAAGTAAATGTTTTCTAAATTGTTTTTCAATGTATTTTTGAAGAGTTTTAACTCCTTAAGTAAATATTGGATTTCTATAATCAAAATTGAAATGGAAAGCTAGAGTCCTATACTTTTAACGAAAAGGTTCAAAAAAATTATGTAAATAAAAAAATGCATTTTTAATGCAATAAAAATTTTGCATTTGCATTTAAAATACATTTTTATGTTGAGACATTTTTTTGTGAATTTTTGACGTTTAAATTAGAGGATTCATGATTAAGTTTTAAGGATGGTGTCTAATTTTAAAAATGTTGCAGAACGCCACCTCAGTGTGACTATATAAGCTACCGTCTCACAAAAAATAAAATAAAACCAAAAAGGTTTGTAACTTCGATTTGTAACTTGGATAATAAGTCACCTGCCGGTGAATAAAAATGTTTTTCACCAGCTGGTGAATAAAATGTAACATAATGATTTTTCAAAAGAAAAAATAAATTTTCGTAATTTTTTCTTCATCAATTTTTTTTATACCCTCCAACTACAGTATGGGGGTATATTCACTTTGTCATTCCGTGTGTAACGCATCGAAATAATGGTCGGGGACCCCATAAAGTATATACAGTGTATCACAAAAGTATTTTGCCTAAGCAAGATATAGTAAAATTTAATAAAAAACGCTATAAAAAATATTTATGTTTAAAAATAAATATATGTTTCATTGAATATTAAATAAGGGAAGATTAAACTTTAATTCTGTATTTTAAAACACTTCATTTTAATTTTTCATGCATGAGATTTTTAAGAAAATATCAAATTGTCTCTCATTTTTCAGCTCACAAAAGTATTTTGCTTTTTTAATTTTAATATATCATTTTGTAAATTTATTAAAAAAATTAACAATTTAAATATTTTGAATTGTATTTATTGTTATCCAGAACTAATTCTAGACGTCTGGGCATTGATTTCACTAAATTCAAAAATTTTTTAATAAGTATTTTGTACCATTCTACTTCCGATGCTTGTTTTAAAGTAGTTTTTATTGAAATGTTGTGTTATATGATTTTTTTGTCCAAATGAGCCTAAAGATTTTCTAAAGGATTAATGTCGGGACCTTGTGGTGGTGTTGCCAGGTGTTTGGTGTTGTATAAAAACCACTTTTAAACGTCAAAAGCTGTGTGTTTTGGCTCATTATCACGTTTGGAAGTAAAACCCATTTCGCGATAGCCCCATTTGTTCAGCACTGGGATGTTAATTTTTCCTCAAAAAGG
Organism: Pegoplata infirma; assembly: GCA_963921195.1. Classification (NCBI taxonomy): domain Eukaryota; kingdom Metazoa; phylum Arthropoda; class Insecta; order Diptera; family Anthomyiidae; genus Pegoplata; species Pegoplata infirma. The sequence goes on along the minus strand of OY992540.1, from coordinate 35,214,201 downwards.
GTAAATCTTAACACGACTATCCATATTTTCATCAATAAACACCAACTAGCCCATTTCAAGGCCGACATACAGCCCTACACCACGAGAGAACCACCATCATGTTTTACAGTTAATTTTATTTTTTTATATTTAAGGATATATTTGGCTTTCGCCAGACCATAAGTCGTCTATCTGACGCAATAAAGTTTTGGAAAGCTCAAATTTGCAGTGACGAAACCAAATTCAACATTTCTGGGTGTGATGATCGACGTATGGTCTTGCGAATGCTAAATGAATCGTTAAATATAAAAAATATAAAATCAACGGTTAAATATGGTGGTGGTTCTCTGATGGTTGAGGACTTGATGTCGGCCTTGAAATGGGCCAGTTGGTGTTTATTGATGAAACTATGGATAGTCATGTAGAGATTTGTACTTTTTGCGGTAAAATTAACATGCCAGTGCTAAACAAATGGGGCTACCGCGAAATGGGCTATACTTTCAACGTGATAATGAGCCAAAACACACAACTTTTGACGTAAATAAGTGGTTTTTATACAACATTAAACATCTGGCAACACCACCCCAAAGTCCCGACATGAATCCTATCAAAAATCTTTGGGCTCATTTGGACGAAAAAATCCTGTAGCACAACATTTCAATAAAAACTACTTTAAAACAAGCATTGGAAGAAGAATGGTACAAAATACCTCTCCAAAAATTTTAGAATTTAGTGGAATCAATGCCCAGACGTCTGGAATCAGTTCTGGATAACAATAAATACTATTCAAAATATTAAAATTATTAATTTTTTTAATAAATTAAAAAAATTATATAGTAAAATTAAAAAAGCAAAATACTTTTGTGAGCTGAAAATTGAGTGACAATTTGATATTTTCTTAAAAATCTCATGCATGAAAAATTAAAATTAAATGTTTAAAAATACAGAATTAAAGTTTAATCTTCCCTTATTTAATATTAAGTAAAACATATATTTATTTTTAAAAATAAATATTTTTTTGTAGCGTTTATTTATTAAATTTCATTATAATTTGCATAGGCAAAATACTTTTGTGATACACTGTATATTGTGACGACAAGTTAATAGTCAAACTTATTGTCACACCCTGTTTGAGTACATGCACACTCAATCATACAAATAGTCACGCATAGTCAACGTACAAAAGAATTAAGATCAAAAATTCGTTTACTGCTTGTACTAAACCAAGAATGTACATACAAACAGACATACATACAAACACACACAATATTTCTATGCACATTTGAACACAACAACAAAATGCATTGTCTTGTGCGTTTGAATTAGCAACAGAAAAAGTATAAAAGCAGAGGAAATTACAAAGCAAGGATCAGTCTTGGAATATCATCGAAGGAGATAACAGCAACGTAAGTCAGAGTTTCCCAATCAGTGATTTACTAGTCACAAACAACGTAAGGCAGAGTTTCCCAACATATATTTTTAAGTGATTTACTAGTCACTAACAATTTAACTTTTATATATATAAACCCGTAATACACTAGATTCCCAAGTGATTCAACTAGTCACGACGGAATAACCTCTCCCGTAGTACACTAGACTCCCAAGTGATTCAACTAGTCACGACGGAATAACCTATCTCGTAGATCGTTAGATTCCCAAGTGATTCAACTAGTCACGACGGAATAACCTATCCCGTAGATCGTTCGATTCCCAAGTGATTCAACTAGTCACGACGGAATAACCTCTCCCGTAGTACACTAGACTCCCAAGTGATTCAACTAGTCACGACGGAATAACCTATCTCGTAGATCGTTAGATTCCCAAGTGATTCACCTAGTCACGACGGAATAACCTATCCCGTAGATCGTTCGATTCCCAAGTGATTCAACTAGTCACGACGGAATAACCTCTCCCGTAGTACACTAGATTCCCAAGTGATTCAACTAGTCACGACGGAGTAACCTCTCCCGTAGATCATTAGTTTTTCCTAAGTGATTTATCGAGTCACGAAGGAATCATTTCCTAGTAACCCCTATAACTTACTTAGTGATTAACAAGTCACGAAGACAATAGCCCCCTAGTGATTACACTAGTCACGAAGGAGTGATATTTTTAATACTCATTAAAGATAGTTCATGTGTAGCTTAGCCCGGGAGTGATTTTCAAGTCACGAGCCAAATCAAATTATTTAGTGGGTAGACACTGGAAGCGAGTCACGACCGGAGTAAATATCAAGTCACGAGCGTATTATTCTACTCACGTAATCTGGCAGCAGACAACGGTGGTATTATTAACTTTAACCCGATCATTCCCATTGGAAGCCGTAGATATCAGGAATACACTGGACGAGGAACAAATGAACAACACAGCACCTATATATGTACTTACGTAAATTATACATTAAACTTTGTAAATAAAAGAATAAAAAAATAAACATACTCTGTTCAAACAACTGATTTATATCAAAAGGGAAAAAAAATATCCGTGTAATTATTTCTTGTAACGAACCCCTGGACTTAGGCTGAGTATACCCCGGCAGAAAAGGTCGTTACAATATTATTGATCAGTGATCGATTCTAAGACATTTTAGCGATGTCCGTCCGTCCGTCTGTAGTTAACACGATGCAGTCCAAAATAAAAGAGCAAGGAACTTCAAGTTGGGCACAAATATGTCTTATGTTCCTAGGCAGGTTAAGTTCGGAAATTGGCCAAATCGGACCAGGGGGAAAAAAGTTCCCCCTTGAAGAACTAAACCAACCTCTAAAAAAAATACACGTTTTTACATTTTTTTTGTATTTTTGTTAAATAAATGAAACATTTGGTATATTTATCGCGATGGTAAGGTGCTCTCAACATGCCCCACTGACCCTATCAACTTCGCCCCCCCCCAAAAAAAAAAAAAAGAAACTCCCCTGTCAATTTTTTTTTTTTTTACATTTTGGAGGGTATAAAAGATTCGGCACAGCCGAATTTAACACTCTCACTTGTTATACCCTCCAACTACAGTATGGGGGTATACTCACTTTGTCATTCCGTGTGTAACGCATCGAAATATCGGTCGGGGACCCCATAAAGTATATATATTATTGATCAGTGATCGATTCTAAGACATTCTAGCGATGTCCGTCCGTCCGTCCGTCTGTCCGTCCGTCCGTCCGTCTGTAGTTAACACGATGCAGTCCAAAATAAAAGAGCTAAATTCCTCAAGTTTGGCACAAATATGTCTTGTGTTCCTAGGCAGGTTAAGTTCGGAAATTGGCCAAATCGGACCAGGGGGAAAAAAGTTCCCCCTTGAAGAACTAAACCAACCTCTAAAAAAAATACACTTTTTTACATGTTTTTTTGTATTTTTGTTAAGTAAATGAAACATTTGGTATATTTATCGCGATGGGAAGGTGCTCTCAACGTCCCCCACTGACCTTATCAACCCCCCCCCCCCAAAAAAAAGATACGCCCCTGACAAATTTTTGTTTTAATTTTTTTTTACATTTTGGAGGGTATAAAAGATTCGGCACAGCCGAATTTAACACTCTCACTTGTTTTTCATTAAAATTGTTTTTTTTTTTCATAAATTTTTATACCCTCCAACTACAGTATGGGGGTATACTCACTTTGTCATTCCGTGTGTAACGCATCGAAATATCGGTCGGGGACCCCATAAAGTATATATATTATTATTGATCAGTGATCGATTCTAAGACATTTTAGCGATGTCCGTCCGTCCGTCCGTCCGTCCGTCTCTCTGTCCGTCCGTCCGTCTGTAGTTAACACGATGCAGTCCAAAATAAAAGAGCTAGGAACCTCAACTTGGGCACAAATATGTCTTGTGTTCCTAGGCAGGTTAAGTTCGGAAATTGGCCAAATCGGACAAGGGGGAAAAAAGTTCCCCCTTAAAGAACAAAACCAACCTCTAAAAAAATACACGTTTTAACATGTTTTTTTGTATTTTTGTTAAATAAATGAAACATTTGGTATATTTATCGCGATGGGAAGGTGCTCTCAACGTGCCCCACTGACCCTATCAACTTCGCCCCCCCCCCCAAAAAAAAGGAACGCCCCTGTCAATTTTTTTTTTTTACATTTTGGAGGGTATAAAAGATTCGGCACAGCCGAATATAACACCCTCACTTGTTTTTTTATAAATTTTTTTCTTCATAAATTTTTTTTATTAAAAAATTTTTTTTATAATTTTTTTTTTATTAAACATTTTTTTTATAAATATTTTTTTTTTTTTCAAATTCTGATTAATTTTTATTAAACAATAAAAATTGTTTTATTCGACCTTTAAAATATTATATTTTGAGGATGTTTATTCTGGCTCGAGGTTATTATTTTCTTTATTAATTAAAAACATGATATTCTTATAGCATACTTAGTTTTCAAGAAAATTATTTTTTTGTTGTAAATTTATTCATGTTGGTAATTTTTGCAAGACTTAGGCGACACGTGTTTGAGAATTTGTCAGATTCCATTGTCAAGATTATTTAGCAAAAATAGAAACGATTTACTACAAAGTAGCAAACGAGTCTAATGACAAATCGTTTGTGCACAAACTAAAAAATCAATCTCTCTGTAGAAAACTATTAATATGCAATGCAAACAGAAATGAATAGAAAAAACGAATATTTATCCAACACATATCTAAGCAATGCTTTGGCGGTAAAGTCTAGAGTGCCATCCCACCAGTATTGTTAATGGTATGAAAATATTCGTGGTTCGATTCCGGACTGGGTATTGATATTAATAAAAAATTCACATATTAGAAAAACAATTACCATTAACAAAAACAAACTGGCATTTAAATCCTACTGATGAAGACAGTAAACTGGAACTGTCCGAAACTGTTCTGGAATACCAGAAATGTCTATAGCTTTTAGAAATTAAAATTTTTCTTCAACATTTTTCAACTCAACCCCTTACAACAAATAGAATTAGAGCCTGTGCTCGATCTGTGCTAATAGAAAAATCAACAGATATTTTTTTTTATAAAAAAATTTAAAAGACTTTTTTTTCTCAATTTTTTTTTTTCATTAAAAACTTTTTTTTCATCAAACATTTTTTTTCATAAATTTTTTTCATCAAATTTTTAATTTTTTCATTAATATTGTTTTTTTCTTCAAAAAATATTTTTTCTTCATCAAAACATTGTGTTCATCAAAAAAAATTTTTCATAATTTTTTACCAACAATTTTTTTTTTATTAAAATTCGAACATAAAAATGTTCCATTTGTTTAACAAATGTACAAACAAGTGAGAGTGTTAAATTCATCTGTGCCAAAACTTTTTTACCATCCAAAATTCTAAAACATTTTTGGCACTTAAGTAATATAAATTTACAGCGCTTTTGTTTTGGCCTGCATCTTGCTTTCCCCAGAAGGACTACCTCTGCATCGGTAGAGTGTCTTATACATACATCGATAACACTATGCTACAAATTAAAACTTTTTGAAAACATTAAAACTTGACTAGATATTTTCGACTCTACTACCAAAAGATTTTAAAACCCTATACTCGGATTATCCAGTTTGGTGACCAATTCCTATTTGTGGACCTCCAAAGATTCAAAAAAGCAGTGGAATCCTCAAAATATGGTGCAATCGCTTAAATATATTCGTTAAGCACCCTAATTAGCTTTGGCTGCATTTAGGAGATTTCTTTCCTCACTATATCCAGTCGATTCTTGAATATCTTTCCCTTTGAGAATTGTTTGGAGAAGTTTATATTTTTCATTTCTCATTATATATCCCACATACAGTTTTTCGATGTTTAACGATTTTAATTTTAATGCAACTTGCACAACATATTTTTATAATTTTAATCCAAGTTGGTTTTGAATAATCGATTTTTAAAAATTTCGGTTTTTTCAAATGCACTTAACGAATTTTGTTCATTGTAGCTATGAAAATATTCATACAATCTATGAAAAATTCATAAGAAATGAGCCAATGATTTTTTTTCATAGGATGAATGAATTTTTTCTGAAAAATTCATTATGAAATAGTGCATTGGAAGAACAATTCATACAAATTATGATTATTTTCATAAATGCAATGAATTTTTTCATAAATTTTTTTAAAGAAATCAGGCATTATGAAAAAAATTATAAATTTATTAAAAAAAAAATCATTGGCTCATTATGTGTATGCAAAATACTTCGCCCATTATAGAGGGTATTCATGACTTCGTCCAAGTCGCACTTAAAATTTTTATTTTGTTTTTGTTGACATTGCATCTGGTGCATCATTCATTTTAACGGTGCTTCTTGCATGTTTAAACAAAAGAGAGGAGAAACAAAACTGTGTTATTGTAGTGGTTTAAATTTTTGTTGAGTAACCATTTTTATTTTGTATATTCCGTTTCGTTGCGTTAGGTTACGTGTTTAACCATATGTTTTGTATGTGTATGTACAGAATGTGTTATATATATAGAATGTGTTATATAGACTTGTACGGATGTTTTACAGAAAAAAAAAGTTTATGAAAATTCAGAAAATAATGTAAAATATCATGAATGTTATATAAAATATGAGCATGAAGGTATGTTAGTGTGTGTGTATGTTTGTTAATGTGTAAAAGTACGTGTATGAATTTTTTAAGTACGTTTTAAGTAGTTTAAGTGTTATTTGAATGAGTGAACGGGTGAGGATGAGTGTGTCTATTATAAGTGTATGTAAGATTTATTAGGGAGTCACGTGGTAAAAAAATTGTGTTTTTTGGGGGGGATTTTAATTAAAAAAACAATAGTGAGATTTCTCAATTGTCTCTTTTAGCTTACCAGGAAAATTTTTCGACACAGATTTCGATTGCAATGGATTATAGAATATATTCTATGGTAATCACAACAAAATTTTCAAATCAGTTCAGATCAAGGGAAGACTATAGTTGAAACGTATGGCAAAAATTAAAATTTCGGAAAAATATGATAAAATATTTTACTTCAAATATATAAAACACAATTTTTTCCTCAAGTCTTCTTTGCAATGTCAGTTGATCTTCTTAATCAGCTTTATAAAAAAATTACCACCCTAATAATTTTTATCTGAATACGAAGGTATTTGTTTAAGTTGTTTGTTAAGTACTATTGTATGACAACATTTTAGATATTCCTTGTCTTGTGTGTTTCATTTCAATTATGACATTTTTTTTTCACTTCATCCTTTGAAGTGTTTAGAATTGAATAAAAAATCATTAAGATTTCTAAAGTAAAGAATGAAAAGGAAAATAAAAACCCTCAGTTAAAAGAGAATAGTTAAGATTAAAATTTTTCAAGCATAAAAACACATTGAAGAATTTGTTAACTTTTGTGCAATAACTAGTGCATAATCTGAGGTTTTTTCTCAAGTTTCAAAAGTTTTAAGTTTAAAACATTTTTGTTTTTTTTTTTAAGTAGTTTATAAGAAATAATGGAATGCAATAACAGTGGAAAAATATTAAAAACAATTAGATATTACTGAGCATAGAATTTCAAGTAGAAAAGTAATCTGTTTCTGAGATATTTTTCGAAAAGAAAAATTCTTAGACTCTAAACAATTTTCGTGTTTCAGATTCCAAAACTTTTTTTGTATACAAAGATTTAAAAAAATATTTTCCTATAGAAAATTCTTAAAATCAGAGACTTGTTTTTATAGAAATATCTTACACTGACTAATTCTCAAATTCTTTTAAAAGATTTTTTAAATAAAAGAAATTCTCAGATTCTGTAAACATTTCTTAGATTCCGACACATCATCCCTGCAAATAAAAATTTAGATTCTACATGTTTGCTAAAGAAAAATTCTCAGATGCTGCAAAATTTTTCCTTTAGAAATGTTGTTAGTTTCCCAAAATCTTTAAGTATTATAAAATTCTTAAATTCTATGACATGATTCGTTACATTTATTGTAAAATTTTCAAAATTATACGAATGCGTACCTTGAAATACACTTACGCGCCCAAATCAATGACTGCATATTAAGTTGTACTACAGTGCGTATGATTAATATTTTTTTAAAGTAATTAAAAATTAATCATACGTACACACCCAGCAAAAACATGGTAATGAGTTGTGAAAAGTAATCATTACCATGTACATTATTTATAATGAGTACCCATTACCATTAACATTATTTTAAGCCCAAAAGTAACTGCTTCTCAGTAATATGTTATAAAAGCACCTCTTAGTAATAATATCTTCTTGCACTTGCAGTTTTTAACCTTTACAATTCAATTAACTTAAAAAGTACTTCAAAACTTAATAAAAATTACGCAATTTTTAAGTTTTAGTAAAAACAAGTTAAATTTTAAAAGTTTTAATTAACTAATTACACTGTGCTACAAAAAACACAAAATGGAATAAACTTTTGAAATGAGGTAGTTATGGTTGTAGGCCTCGTCGAAAAGGTCACAAAAATGCCCATCAAACTTGCCAGACACCCTCAAATTTTAAAGTTATTGTCAAAAAACGTTTTTTTTTGAGACTTTTCTCACTAACCACGTGTAACTTAAAAAGTTTTCCACCGATTTTCAATTTTTTAACTATTTTGGATAGAAGAAATATAGAGCTTTTTATGTGTGTGAATTGGTCTATACATTTAAGAAAGATATGTATTGGTTTTTTCAACAATATTTAATTTTTTTGTTATTTTTTGAAAAATTTTTGAGTTTATCGATTTTTTCGGCTATAGTTCGTTCAACAATATTTATATTTATAAACGTATTCTTAAAGAAAATTTAATTGTGAATACGATGAGCTTTATGCCGAAAAAATCGAATAATAATTGACATAGTTGTAATAATTTTTCTAAAAAATAAAATTAAGATTTTGCATGAAATTGCCGTTCGGACAACCCAGGCAAAAAAATAACGAACATACTGAGAGGTCGCGTATCATTATTTTAAAGGTTTTTGGCCCCCTAAATTCGAATTTGACCTTGAAATTGCGCTATCTTATTAAGTTTTTGATATATCAATTTATGTTTAATATCTCAAAAACCTGACGCGGTAGAGCAATTTAAAGGCCAGATTCGGATTCAGCGCGCCAAAAACCTTTTAAAATATTGTAAATGACTTCTTATGATAAATTTATTTTTTTTGCCTGGGTTGTCTGAACGGCGATTTCCTGAAAAATCAAAATTTTCTTTTTTAGAAAAATTATCACAACACTGTCAATTCTTATCTGATTTTTAGAGGTTAAAGCTCATCGAATTCAGAACTAAATTTTCTTTAAAAATATGTTTATAAATATAAAGGTTGTTAAACGAACTATAGCAGAAAAAAATCGATAAACTCGAAAAATTTTCAAAATATAACAAAAAAAATTAGATATTATAGAAAAAATCAATAGATATCTTTCTTATATGTGTAGACCAATTCACACACATGGAAAGCCCTATCCTTTTTCTATCCAAAACAGTTAAGAAATTTAAAATCGGTTGAAAATTCTCTGAATTACACAAGGTTTAGTGAGCAAAGTCCCAAAAAAACGTTTTTTGACAATAACTCAAAAATTTGAGGGTGTCTGACAAGTTTAATGGGCATTTTTGTGATCTACTCGACAAAACCGACAACCTATACCATGTCACATTAGAGGTATTTTTTCACTGTAGCACAGTGTTATTTTACTTCTTATTGGTAATGGGTTTTTACTCTTTTTTGTAATCCGAGGCAGTTACTACTTATTTATCTCCATACTCTTCACTAGTTATTTTTGTCTCACGCCCTTGTTAAAATAATTAGTGTTTCATTCAATAAGTAACTACTTATTAACATCTGTTTCGGATTACAAAACCCATTACTAGTAATGCCAATTTTTGCTGGGCAATAGTTCAAGGCCTAGTTGATGAGGTTATATACTATATAGTGTGTTTTCATCCAATCACTCATGCACTCATCTCTCACAAAGCAAAATGCATCAACAAAAACAATAAAATACCAAAAATATGGAAAATGACAGTATTTAAAACAACATCTAAATTTAAAAAAAAAATAAAAAATAAAAAAAATAAAAATAAAGGGGCGTTTTTGATAGGGGCTTGGTGGGGACGTAGGAAAGCACTTTGACCCTTGCAATTAATCATTGCAAATTAATTTTTATTGGTTTTTGCTCTTAAGTAATACAATTGTATCATTATTATATCTTTTTTTATGACCCCGCCCAAAAATGGGGCGGGCTTGAGTGTGCGTGATCTAAAATTACTCACGAAACCATCTCTAATAAACACCACACGCATTAGCTGCAGTAACAACTACCATACGGAATATAAAGACAACAAATAATAAAAAACAACTTGATTTTTGGTTTGTTTTTTTTTCACATGGATTTTAAGCAACTGGAGGCCTTTCACAAAAAAATTGATTGGTCAAAAACCGCAAACAGACATTTAGGGATTTATTAGATAAAATCTCATATTCTAAGACCATATAAGCGGTTTTTCACTCTTTCACAGACAAAGTTGTTAAAACTCAATATTTATATAAAAAATACCCCATTTTTAGAGCAATTTTATTATTATTTTTTTTTAAATATTTCCAAAACATTTTTCTAAACAAAAAAAATTTTAAAATATGCTTAAATACCTTAAGTAAAAGGATTCATTATAGGACTTTCAATTTTAGAGGTCTTAATACAATAAATAATTACTTGAAATATAAAAATTTTCACTTTAAATCAATTCGTGCAAAAATAATAATTATTATTGAACTTTAAACACACACTGCAAAAAAAGTAAACAATTTAGAACTTTTTTTTTTGCCATTAGTGATGTTGAATTTTATCTTCTTTCACCCGGTACCAAACACGGTTGTGAAAGTTAAAGTTCATCTTTTGAATTAATCGCCACTTTTGATGCATTTCACCCCTCTGTGCGACGGGTTTAAATGATCGGATTTTATAATTAAGTTTAAATGAAAGATCTTAAGCTCTATGAAGGGGTCAAGGCAATCAAATTTTGAGACTTTTTTAAAAAGTTTCTTGAAAAACCGCATTTTTTTACAAATTTAAAATGGCGATATCTCGAAAATCGATCGACCGATTTTAAAATTTTTTTTATATTCGAGTTTAGCTCATCGAAAATAAAAAATATGATGTGCACTAAAAAAATTATGTCATTAACTGTTTGTAGTTTATTAAAAAAGTTTTACGTCTAGTCGTTTTTAAAAGAAAAAACATTTATTTAATGTTCAGTTTTTATTAATGACTTCTTCTGTCCTTTGTTTCAAAAATAACACACTAAAAAATAAAGACTCTCATTAACATTTAATTTTTAAAGTCATTTATTTTTGTACTGTAAGTGAAAACTACTGATTATTCTTTAAATTTTTAATGAATTGTGTAAGTATTTTTTTTTTTTTTAATTGTTGGTATTTTTTAATGAGATATCATTAGTTTTTACCTACACAAGTAGGATATTTTTTTGTAGAAAAAAAATTCAAAAAATTATTTATAGAAATATAAAAACATGTTTGTATCAAGTGACTTTGGCACGATGGGTAGAATGTCTGGCCAGAATATAGTTGATTGGGATCGATTCCCCAAAATTTTATTAAAATTAAAAAAAAAAAATATATCAATAGAAAATTGTAAAAAAAATACCTACGAAATCATTAATTTTTAATGTTTTCGTAGGTTATTTTTTGGAATTTGTTGGTAAAAATAACAGAACTATCATTAATTTTTAATGTTTTCGTAGGTTATTTTTTTCGAATTTGTTGGTAAAAAAGAATAAAAACAAGTAGAAAAGTTAAATTCGACTTGGCCGAATCTATGAATACCCTCCACAATGCCCATTTTAAGTGATAGTAAATTTTCTAACGTGAAAAAATAACAGTTTTGATATATCTTATTTTGTATTTTGAGGATGTTTATTCTGGCTCGAGGTCATTATTTTCTTTACTAATTAAAACCATGATATTCTCATAGCATAATTTTCAAGAAAATTATTTTTTGTTTTAAATTTATTTATGTTGGTCATTTTTGCAAGACTTAATCGACACGTGTTTCGGAATTTGTCAAGATTTTATTTTGTGTAAAAAAAAAATTTTTTAGTAATTTTTGAAAAAAAAAAAAAAATAATTTACTATTTTTTTTTTGAGTGTAAAATTTTTTTTGAGTGTAAAATTTTTTTCGAGTGTATTTTTTTTTGTTTTGATATAAAATATTTTTGAGTGACAAAAATACGTTGTAAAATATTTTTGTGGCTTACCAATGTTTTTAAAACAGGTTTAACGGGTTTTCAACACGTGAATTTAAGGTGAAGCTAATCTGAAATTCACGGTTTTGCTAATAACTTTTGAACCACTGGACCGATTTGGGTGAAATTCAATACAAACTAGGGTGGAGGAACGAAAAATGTATATACTAAGCTTCAGCATCCTCAGAATTGCCTTTCGAAAGTTATAGTGCTTTTTATCTCATAAATTCACGAAAAACCCTTGCCGAAATTCAGTCTGTTGCTCATAACTTTTGAACCACTAGACCGATTTCGCTGGGTTGCAATACCAACCTGACCAGGTAAATGCCCAACATATATGCCAAACTTCAGGAGTCTCCGTGAAGTCTTTCAAAAGTTAGCGTGTTTTCTACAGACAGGCAGACAGACGGACAGACGGACGGACATCGCTAGATCGTCTTAAAATCGATCGAGGATCATGAATATATATACCTTATGGGGTCCTAGACCAATATTTCGAGTTGTTACAAACGGAATGACAAACTTATATATACCTCTATCACTAGAGTGGAGGGTATAAAAAACGTAATTTTTTAATGTTTGATTTTATTTATTTTAGAAAATTTTGTCAACAGTAAAAAATAAATGTTGATGTTTGTTAAAACAAATGAATAATTACTGGGATGGTTTTCAATTGTTTATTCACTGGTTTTAAATGTGTTTTTCATTTGTTATTGCCTACAAAATATTTGTGTGTTTAATTTAAAATTTGAAATTTCAAAGATAATTATATTTGTTAAATTTTGATAAAAATTCCAAAAAATAAAATTTTTAATTTTCTAAGGGAAAAATATGAGAACCTCGTACTAAATCCTAAATAGTTTTTAATCCCATGGAGATCCCAATCTGAGTTTTGGATATCTTACCCAAAACATTATGGGTTATCACCAAATTAAAAAAAAAAATCTATGATGCGTTTCTTTAATATTCCTAAAATTTTCATCATCCATTTTTATTTCATCAATTGTCTTTTATAAATATTTTTTTTTGCATACATTTTTTTTGCATCAATAAAATTTTTTTCATCAAAAAAATATTTTTTTAACAAAAAAAAATGATTTTTTTCCTTCAAAATTTGCTAATTTTTTTTTATAATTTTTTTTTTGCATCGAAAAAATATTTTTGGTCAAAAATTTTTTTCTTAATTTTTTCACCAAAACTTAAATTCGATTTTGCTCATTTCCCAAATTCACAGCTGTTTTGGACAGCATTTTAATTTTTGCGCGTTTACCAAATTTATAACTTTGATTCACAGGTATTGTTTTAGGTGTATAATAATCTATTTTATCATTTTAACAAAACACTTGTATAAAAAAAAATTTATGTAAAAAAATAATAGAATTTATTTAAAATTTAAAATCTAAAATCTCTTTAGGTTTTTTTGCTTACAAAACAAAATTTCCAAAAAAAAAACAAACAAGTTTTATGTTATTAAATATTTTAAAAATCTTATTTGTTATTTAAATTTTAAACATACATATTATGAAATGTACATATTTTCCTTAATACTATTATTTTCTTTATTTCGTAAGTTATTTTCCATTTAAGCAAAACAAATTTGTTTTTATACCAATCACATTTCAAAGGACATTTAAAGTAAAATTCTAAAATTTCCGTTTTTTTTTTTTTGGCAATTTAAAAAGGAACAACTAAATTTTGATTATGTTTCTTTCTTTTTTTTTTGAACAACTAAATAACACTTATTTGGAAATTGCTGAAAATAAAAAAGTTAACAAATGTCTCCCTAAAGAAAAATAAAATTCTGTATTGAAAAATTTTATAGAAAAAAATCACAGTACTTGAAAAATAGGAAAAATAACTTAAGATGTTTTTGCTCACATAATCATATTCTTCATATAAACTGTAAAAATACAAATTTAACAATATTAGAGTGGCACTATGAAAAAAAAAAATTATAGTATGTTATGCTTAAAATGAAAAAAAAAAAAATAAATAAATAAATAAATAAATAAAACGCTATGAAAGGCTCCAAATGCAAAAGCAATAATCTAAATATGAAATTAAATTTGAAAAATTGAATAGTTCATGCGAATAAAGACGAATAGACCATTTGTAGAATTTTACAGGGGACAATAAAAACGCAGGAAACGGTTAAAAAATAATATTTTTGTCAACTTTTTGGTATTAGCTTAAAGATTTAGGTCACATCTACCTATATACAAAATTTTAGTAAGGTATTCGAAAGAGAACTTGCCAAAAATTGGACTTCAATTTTTTGCTTAAATGGAAAAAGGGCGAATATCCAAAAAAATGTATTGAAATTTGAATAAAAATGTGTTATTTTGCAGCAGATTTTGACTACATTTTCATGAGACTTGCAAAACTTGACGAACTATGGTTGGTATTTGTTTGTAACACTTTAAGGACTTCAAGGATACACTTTTTTAAGAATTGCAAGGACATGCAAAAAAAAAATTTTTTTGTTATTTTTTTTAATATTCCTGCCATTTGATGCAGTAGTAATTCTTTTTGGCACTAAATACATTTTTAGGAATTATAATATTAACCTTTGACTGCATATTACGACGTAACATAAAAGGACATAAAAAAATGTTTGTTTTTTATTCCTGACATTGGATGCAGTTTTAACACTAAATGTTTGTATGTGCTAAGATTGTTTTTTTTTTGTGTACAATTTCAAATTTTAGCTAATATCAATTTGAAACTCGCAGCTAAAAAATTTTTATATAATATTTTGTTAAGGATGGATATTCGCCCTTTTTGCTTTCCACACTTTAAAGTCTTATAACTCAAGAACGGTAAATTTTTTTGCCAATATAATAAGTGTGGTTTGTTCCGCGTAATATTCTTTTAACACATTGTTACCGAAAGTAAAATTTTTGTATGTTTTTGTATTGTATTTAATCAAAATTGTGCCTTAGTTCACTCCCAATTTAAACAAAAATATAAAAATATACGAATTATTGCACTTTCAAAGTCATTTTTTTAGCCTTAAAAGTCAAAATTTCCCCAAAATTTCTGCATAGGATTGTAGAGCTCTGCTAATAAAATGCATTTATGCAAAAAAACGTGTTTGCGAAAAAGTGGTCTATTCGTCCTTATTCGCATGAACTATTCAATTAATTAACCCCTAAAACAAAAAAAAAAACTTAAAATCGCTACAATACACATAAAAACGCTAAATCAAAAAAAGAAAATTAAAAATCGCAAAAACCCAAAAATACAAACTTTAAGAAAAAAAAAAAACGCATCAAATCGATGAAACAGAAAAGAGGTGCCAAAATTAAAAACAGCTATAATAAACAAAAAAATAGCTTAAGGAAAACCAAGAAAAACGCCAAAATTAAACAAAAACACGCTGGCATGAAAAATCGTTTAAATAGTAAATAATTTTTTTTTTGAGTTTTAGACAACATTAGTACATAGTACATATTTATGTATGCAGTACATATGTATAGTATTAGAGCAGCATTTTTTGTGTGGCAAAAAACTTTTCTTCGAATTTGGAATTATTTTTTTTTTTTACTACACTCAAAATATTTTGTAAGCAAAAAAAAAAAAATAAAAACACATTTAAAAAAAGTGACAAAACAACTAAAAACCATCCCATTTATTTTTTACTGTTGCCAAAATTTTCTAAAATAAATAACATTGAACATTAAAAAATAACGTAACTTTCATTTTTTTACCAACAAATTCGAAAAAAATAACCTACGAAAACATAAAAAATTAATGATTGTTTTGTTATTTTTACCAACAAGTTAAACAAAAAATTCCCTACGAAAACATTAAAAATTAATGATTTTGCAGTTTATTTTTACAATTTTTCTATTGAATTATGTTTAAAAAAATTTTTAATAAAATTTTGGGGAATCGATCCCGCATCGTGCCAAAGTCACATGATACAAACATGTTTTTGTATTTCTATAAATATTTTTTTAATTTTTTTTTCTAAAAAAAAATAGCCCACACAAGTTGGTAAAAACAAATGATTTCTCCTTAAAAAATGCCAACAAATAAAAACAAGTAAGAAAGTTATAGTCGGTCAAGACCGACCAAATGATACCCTACACCAGTGTTTTCCGGAAAATAGGTCCCAAGTCCATACATGGATAGATTGGATCTGTCCTTTGTTAGATCTTTATTTAGTGTAGAGAACACACACAGATCAAATTTTAGTGGAATTGGTTTATTTTTTGTCAATAGACCGATTTAACTGAATATCGGTCAAAATTTTTATATGGGGGCTAAGTCCAAAAATGTTCCAATTATATTTCGATTTGATTAGGTTACTAAAGTACACGTTTAACACCTAAAAATAAAATTTTTATCAAATATTTCCATTTTATGAATTTTGACGGAAATATGTGAATATCGGGAGGGTGGTTTGTATGGGGACTACCAGAAGGACTGATCCGATCCCTTTTAAATTTGGAATGGTGATTCGTGCATACAAAATTTGATTACCTGCTAAATTTCAAAGCGATATCTATTATAATACGGTTATTATAGTCATTTAAGCCGAATCCAAAGGGGGCCTTTGTATAGGGGCTAGATCTTAACATGGACCGATCTTCTCCAATTTCAATAGGCTTCGTCTTTGGGCCAAAATATGCTTAAGATTCAAATTTCAAGTCAATTGATTGAAAATTGCGACCTGTATCGTGCTTAAACCGATAGATGGACAGACGGACGGACGGACACTCGGACGGACGGACATCGCTAAATCGACTCAAAAAGTAATTCTGAGTCGATCGGTATACTTGAATGTAGGTCTAGGACCAATATTTCGGGTAGTTACAAACATCAGCACAAACTCATTATACCCTGTACCACAGAGTGGTGTAGGGTATAAAAAAAACATACACAAATCATTAAAAATTAAAGAGAATCACTTGTTTTTACTTACAGAACAAAAATAAATGACATTACAAATTGAATGATAACGAAAGTCTTTATTTTTTATGTTGTTACTTTTGAAACAAAGAACAGAAAAAGTCATTAAAAAAACTGAACATTAAGCAAATGTTTTTTTTTAAACAACAAAACGTAAATCTTTTTAAATAAACTACAAACCGTTAGAAACATCTCGAAATATTGCTTTAGGACCCCATAAAGTATATATATCGTGAACCTATATTCAAAATATGCCAACTCAAATTTGACGGAAATGAGTTTCCGATGGCAAATAGCTCCCCTATGTAATACCTATCTGCCATAAAAATTTCAGAGCAAAAAAATAATTTGTTGTCGTTTTACATCCATTTTTGTTATTCTGCTAACTCAAAGTACATATTTTTTTGGTGGAAATAAATGACAACTCCCATTGTAAATTTCCAAAAAAAGTAAAAAAAAAAAATTAGACCACATATCTTATTGCATTTGCCATGCTAAACACGAATCTTGTAAAGATTTTGATATCTAATGACTGGTTCTCGAGATATTGCCATTTTGAAAATATCGGTAAATAGTGTTTGCAGAAAAAAAATTGCTTATATTTATGTAACTTTCAAACTATTTATCAGATTGAAACATAATGAATGGGGCAAATAAAGTCAATGATATAAGCTTTCAAAATAGCTAGTTTGGAGTGACCCTATTGCAATACAGCGTGAGTTACAGAGTGCCAAAGTTGACCACCCTGAGATTAAAAGGCTTTCGGAGCTAGTAACTTTTAAAAATATGCAAAGATTTTTAATTTTTTGTTCAGTTTTTGCAATTACCATACTAAGGATAACAAAAACCAAAAAAAAAAACAAATTTAAAAATTTTTCAAAAAAAATGTATTTTTATTTTCCGACAAAATATGCCAACTCTAAAAAAATATTTGTTTTTTGATATAGTAATAAATGCCATCTCTCAAAAATACGCAAACAAGTGCAAAATATGAAAATTTTTGCATAGGTAAAAATTGTTTAGAATATTTAAACCATCTTATGGAAGGTACATTGTTTATTTTTGCAATAATATGCGAAATAACTAGTTTTTTAGCTCTCCTGAACAGTAAGCTTTTTCGAGTTGGCATTTATTGAATATAGTTCGACGATATATTCATGATCCTCGATCGATTTTCAGACGATCTAGCGATGTCCGTCCGTCTGTCCGCCTGTCTAACTGTTAAAAACACGATAACTTTTGAAATACTTTACGGAGTCTTCTGAAGTTTGGTATATATGTTGAGCATTTACCTGATCAGGTTGGTATTGCAATACAGCAAAATCGGTCCAGTGGTTCAAAAGTTATGAGCAACAGACTGAATTTCGGCTCTAACTTTCGAAAGGCAAATCTGTTGATGCTGAAGCGTAGCATATATATTTGTCTTTCCCCTGGCTTCATTTGCATTGATTTTGAGCCAAATCGGTGCAGTGGTTCAAACGTTATTAGCAAAACCGTGAATTTCAGATTAGTTTCACCTTAAATCCACGTGTTGAAAACCCGTTAATAATGTTTTAAAAACATTGGTAAGTCACAAAAAAATTTTGCAACGTATTTTTGTCACTCAAAAATATTTTTACACCAAAAAAAAAAAAAAATACACTCGCAAAAAATTGAACACTCAAAAAAATTTTACACTCAAAAAAAAAAATTTAGTAAATTATTTATTTTTTTTTTTCAAAAATTACTAAAAAAAGTCTTTTTTTACACAAAATAAAATATTTCTAATCAAAAATGTTATTTTTTTTAAGTTAGAAAATTTACTATTACTTAAAAAGGGCATTGTGGAGAGTATTCATAGATTCGGCCAAGTCGAATTTAACTTTTCTACTTGACCGTAATAAAAAACCATATTGTTTTTTTGTGGAAAATTTCAAATATCTTAAAAACCGTTCGACCTATTTTAAATTCGTGTGCATCAAAAGTAATTAATATGACGCATTGTAAGATATTTTTTTTTAATTTTCAAAAATCTGAAACTTTGATAGCCGTGCGCCAAATCCGATTTGCCTCAAATTTTGTACCACATAGTTCTTAGGTCTATTAGAATTTAAAAATTTCCCGAACACTTGAAAAAATCAAAAGTTGAAGAAAAAACTGTCATTCTAATATTAGATACACTAAACCGAGCAAAGCATTCAAGTAGAAAAGTGTTTTTCAATTTTATTTTTTATGTGGTTAAAATAAATGTTAGAAAAATAAAAAAAAAAACACATCCTAGAAATAAGGCTTAGTACTTAAGGCAAAATCAACTGTTATTACCAACACCACCCTAAGACACTGAAGTGGAAATTTAACATCATCCCTTTTTTATATAATATACTTTTTTATTCTTACCTAAAAACACCTACTCATCTTTTGAAAAGGGATATTTTTTTATAAATTTTTTTTAGTTTTTTTTTTAGTTTTTTCTAAACAAAATATAAAATCAAATAGTAGTTGATGTTAAGATTATACGAGGGTTGGCTGGCAAGGTATTACTGGTTCAACCAATAAACAATAGTTGTGCCAAAAGAAAAAACTTTAAAGTGATACCTCTACAAAAATACATGTTGGTTGAAAATCTAAAGCAATTTTGCCCAAACTAAAAAAATCGTTAGAATAAAAAGCGAAAATAAAAGGTAAATAAAACGCCAAGAATAAATTCAATTTTCCAAACAAGAAAAATCGTTAAACCAAATTGAAAATAGCTAAAATTGAAAAAAAAAATCGCTAAATTAATAAATCGCCTAGACAGCAAATCACTAAAATGAAAAAAACTAAGAGTGTATTTAAGGTATTGCTGGTTTAAAAAGTCAATCAAGATTGAACAATAGCTCTGCCATTAAAACAATACTTTGAAGTGATACTTCGAAAAAATATATGCATATTTCGGCTAACTTTCTTCAGCCTTGTCTATTATTATTATGTTCCATAATCTAACTTCCAGTTAACCTTAATCAGTACTCGATGCAAGTTTTTTTTTTTAAATTTTCTAGATTACTTAACTTTTCACCCTCGTAACATCATAACGTCTTTGTGGCTTTAATTTTTTCAATTTATTTATATAATTTTTTTCCTTATACAGAAGATGTTGATTGTATTACAAAAGAAAAAACAACTACAAGAAAATAGGTTTTATTTATGTACTTGTACTTTATCGTACTTCGACTAGTATTTCATATAACTACACCGTTTTCAGATGATGTTTAAAAAGTTTCATTGAAAAAATGGATAATATCTGGTCGAATATGTTATATTATTTCTATGATACAAGATTTTTTCCCAATTTCGAGATCTAGTTAGATCTAGTGTTTATAAACCGGTTAACCGGTTAACCGAAAAACCGGATTTTTCCCAAAATTTCGGTTTTTTGCAAACCGGTTAACCGGAATTGAAAATTTCCGGTGCACCGAAAACCGGTTTTTTTCTGTCGGTTAACCGGGTTCTTTAAATACATGCAAAACGGATTATTAATTTTTTTAATTATTAAAGGTTTTTACTTATTTTTTATGACATTTTCAAAATTGCGTTAAAAAAACCTTGAAAATCCCTGAGAAAGAAAGTCTTAAATATTTTTTATCTACAAGAAAAAATTTTCCAAATAGGGATTTTATTCCGAATCTGGTAAATATTAAAAATTTACATTGTTTTAAGCAAGTTTTGGGCACTTTCATTGAAAACTTTATAAGTGACTTTTAACCAGATAGTAAAATTCCTGTTAATGGAGAGAATGCCAATAAAAGAACATCGAAATAAAATACGGTACTACAATTTACAACGAAGTGATGTATTTTTTAAATAAAACCAATAAAAGTTAAATTAAAGCCCCTTAGAATATGGGAAAATAAAAGCACCGTATTTAAATACCGCTATTTTTTAAGAAACAAATATGTTAGTTGAGTATAGTTGAGTTGAGTTGAGGGTGGGTTGTACAAGCCTAAAAATAAGTAAATTTTCTAGGCAAGTCCATGGCGCTCAGACTTAAAATAGTCCATTGTACCGTACCCTGAAAAGAAAGATTAAGTAAGGGTGATAAAAGGTTGAGAAGAAAAAGAAAGAAAAGTGCTTGTTCAGAATTTCTCAGTTATTTTCACAAACTTGAGAAAATCAGACAAGGGAAGTCCATGGACTGTGTCCATAGACAGAATATCAGAACCCAATATCCGCAGTCTAGCCCTTGAGAACGCTGGACAACAACAGACGTAATGTTCAGTTGTGTCATCATCCTCAAGACAAGCCACGCATAATGGGTCTGATAAGACACATAATCTCGTCATATGAGGAGCACAGGCATTGTGTCCCGTAATTAAGCCAGTAAGTCTGCGACAGTCTATTCTACTGAGGCTGAGTAGATAGTTAGCCACTTTCTTGTCTGGCTTAATCACAAAACGTTTGGCATTCTTGCATGCCAACTCATTTGACCATCTTTCCATGAAAGTTTCTTTCATATGAGAGTCAATCCAACACATCAGCCATGTCAAGCCAATACCAATTTGAGGTTCCGGATTGTAAGGAATTGTATTAGAGCCAAGATTTGCCAAAGAGTCAGCAATCTCGTTTCCCCGTATTTCACAAAAAAGGTAAATTTTTACCATTTTTAAACGCCTATAAAATCAGATCCTGACATGCAAATGACTTGGTATCAAGCTCATTCGAAAGTGTGTAATTTTATTTTTAAGACAAGATAAAATTTTCTTGTAATTTAATTTTTTAAAATGCTAAAAATCTTTAGCCACAAGTGCCTTAAATCTAATATTTACGTATGAATTTGTTTAGAAATTTGTCCAAAAAAACTGTGTAAATAAACGAAATATTTTAAAATGGAAGGTTATTTGTTAATGATTTTTTTTTTACAATTTTAGAAAAATAAATTTGTATTACATTATGTCTTGTCTTTAAGAGAAAATTACACACTTCGAATGAGCTTGATACCAAGTTATTCGCATGTCAGGATATTATTTTATAAGCTCTCAAAAAGATTCAAAAATGCAATTTTTCGACATTTTTCGACATACTCTAAATCATGACGTGAAAGACAAATTTGGGCTGCGGATTTGAAATCAGCTCAACAAACACTGTCTTAATCACTAACGAGAGTCTAATACGCATTTTATTGTTGAGTTGTGTAGTTCGCAAGACATATTTTTTTTAATTTATGTGTAGGTTTATTCAAGCTCGAGGTTATTATTTCCTTTACTAATTTAAACTGTGATATTTTTATAGATTAATATTCATGAAAATTATTTTTCTGCTTAAAATTTAATTATGCTGGTCATTTTTGCAAAACTTAGTCGACACATGTTTCGGAATTTGTCAGATTCCATTGTAAAATGATTAATTTTAATCTGACACACATCAAGTGTGTGCAGTGGCGGGTACAGCTTTTGGGTCTGGGGGGGGGAAATTTTTTTACTTCGAAAGAAAATCATATATTCTCCTTTGTTGACGAACAAAAAAAAGGGATACGTTTAAAAAAAAAAAAAAAAAAAAGTGATGGGAAAGCTATAAAATCATCAAGTTTTGCAGAATAAGATTTGTTTTTCATGATCATATTTCGTTTAGATAATTTTTTTTAATTTGTTTTAAAAGAAAATTGTATATTTTTCGTATACATAAGAAGAGAATTTTTTAATAGAAGAAATTCTCCCTACATAGAAAACATTAGATCAGTGGTCGGCAGAAATAGGCATATGAAAGTATTAGTGTTTTAATAAAAATATGCATGTGTTGGTGTATTTCTTCAACAAAGCGACATCAACCTGCTTTGAAGAAAGTAAGCTTGCTACTGAATAAAATATTTGTTTTTTTTATGCTCTTTGTTGATTTTTTGTTGACATTCGTGTTGTATATATGTGAATTACCGATTGTGTTCGGCTCCAGCGTGCAATGGGTGCCGACCACTGCATTAGATGTTGAGACATTTTTCGTGAAAAAATTATTTTTTATAGGGAAAATCTCTCAGAATATAAGACTAAATGTCTCAGAATCTGAGACTATTTTCGTATAGAAAAATTTTCGGATTTTTAATAGAAATTTAAAAGAAAATTGTATATTTTTCGTATACATAAGAAGAGTCTTAATCTGAGAATTTAATAGAAGAAATTCTTCCTACATAGAAAATATCAGATTTTGAGATATTTTTCGTGATTTTTTTTTTATATGGAACATTTTTATAGGAGACATTTTTCCTATAGAGAGGTCTCTGATTATTAGATTTGTGTCGTACTGAAAAAATGTTAGATTCTGAGACCTTTTTTCTATAGAAAAAGTCTTAGATTCTTCTACCTTTCTCCAATAGAAAAAGTCTCAGATTCTAAGACCTTTTTCCTAAAGAAAAAGTTTCAAATTCTGAGATCTTATTCCTAAAGAATAAGGCTCAGATTCTCACACATTTTTCCTAAAAAAATAGTCTCAGATTCTGAGAGCTTTTTCTTATATAGAAAAAGATTAAAACTCTGGCACTTTTTCTCTAAAGAATAAGTGACAGATTCTGAGACCCTTATCTGATTCTGAAATCTTTTCTGATTCTAAGACACTTTTCCTATAGAAAAAGTCTAAGATTCTGAGAAATTTTTCTGAGATTCTGAGACCTTATTCCTATAAAAAAAGTCTTAGATTCTAAGACCTTTTCCCGTTGAAAAAGTCTCAGATTCTGCGACCTTCTACCAATTCAGTTAGTTTCAACTTCTGAGACTATTTTTCAACAATTAAAAAAGACTCAGATTCTGAGACCTTTTTCCTTAAAATAAATCTCAAATTCAGAAATTCTGAGACCTTTTTCCCATAGAAAAATTCTTCTGCGACCTTTTTCCTATAAATAAGTTTTGAGACCTTTTTCACATAAAAAAGTTTCAGATTCTGAGAATTTTTTCTTTAGAAAAAGTTTATTTTTCAGAAAAAAAATTTTAAAATAGTTTTACAAATGTAAGTTCGACTATCAACATTTTTTAAGAGATATTTTCAAGATTTTAAGATATTTTTTTTATTGCTATGAAGAAGACAAACACTTTTTATATAAACCAAATTAAGATCTTGTAACATTTTTCTGAACAAAAAAAGCATATTCTAAGTAATTTGTTTATGCCAAAATTCATAATAAGATTGACAGATATTTTTCACAGAAAATTTTCAGATTGATTCACTTTTTCCTTAAAAAATTTTCCCTTTTAAAATTTCCAGATTTTTTTTCTATGAAAAATTTTTGGACTTCGAAATTTTTTTAGAAAATTTAATTTTTTGTTCTTTTTTTCCTTTTCTTTCTTTTTTCTTTTTTCTGGGGGGGGGGGAAATTTCCCCTTTTTCCCCCATCCCTTGTACCCGCGCATGAGTGTGTGGTAATCGAACGAGTGCTGATGATGGAAGGGTGCCTTCTTTCGAAAGCTGTTGATATCTTCACTAAGCCTGTATTGTCAATTGATTTTTTTTCAGATTTCCTCATTGTACAACAATTATTATTTCTCAGAAATAATTAATATGGACTCAAACCCAACTAAATAAAAATTCAGTTATTTGTTTTTTTTTTTTTTTTAAATATTTCCTTAAAATGGTGTACTACCACTACAGTTTTTCTATATACCTCCAACTATTACATAAAAAAAAGCCATACTACCTCCTGTATGATGCTGATCGAACGAAGCACTGAAACCAGAAATAAAAACTAAAGTTTGTGTTTAGTTGTGCATATGACTGCCAGTCAGTCAGTCTTTCATTCAAGTCAGCCATTAGATAAATTGCATGACTTGTGCGTAAATGTGAAGATTTGTTTTATGTTTGTGTGAGTGTGTGTGCTCAATACTTGTGAAAATGTTTGATTGTATGTGTTTTAATACATTTATTCGTTTATTTTTTTGGGTGGATGTATTTGTGTGATGGTATTTGTCTTTGTGCTTGAAATTTTATGAGGTTGGTAAATATTATAAAACACCAACTACCTTTAAATGATGCTTTATTATACCCTACACCACTCTGTGGTACTGTGGGCATAATGACTTTGTGCTGATGTTTGTAACTACTCGAAATATTGGTCCTTGACCCTTTTTCAAGTATACCAATCGACTCAGATTAATTTTTAAGTCATTCTAGCGATGTCCATTCGTCCATCTAAACATTGTAAACACGGTACAGATCGCAATTATCAATCGATTTGGCTGAAATTTAAAACTTAAGTTTGGTTTGGACTAAGGACGAACCCTATTGAAATTTGGAAACAATCGGTCCATGGGTAGACTTAGCTCCGATACAAAGGTCCGCTTTAATTTTGTATCAAATGACTGTAATAACCGTATTATAATAGGTATCCTTTCGAAATTTGGCAGGTAAACGTGTTTTGTATTCAATAATCACCATTCTAAATTTTAAAGAAATCGAACCAGTTCTTGTTGTATAAAAATTTTGGTGTAGGGTATTATATGCTCGGTCTTGACCGACTTTAATTTTCTTACTTGTTTTATTTCATTTCATTTGGTTTTGTATTTGAATTATATGGGTATGTTTAGTAGAGTACATACATATATTTGTATATTTGTTACAAACATTTAGTGAACATATATAAACACACATACTTTTACACAAGTGCCTTAGGTAACAACAAAACAATAAAAAACGTTCACTCGTGAGATTTGTTATAAAATGAACAGCAATATAGACAGGTTAGGTTACATTACGTTACGTATGTATATTTTATTTCTAAACAATATAAACTGCACACACATATACAAAAATTCACATCAATATCTTCAAACACGCCAATATCTTATGTATTATTTATTAGGGCAGCACTTACAAGGGAGGTCTTTCAATGGTTATCCACCGATTGTCCTGAAACTTGCATACACTCATAAAAGTTTTACAGTTACTGTTTCACAGTCAAACAAATAGTTTTCGTTTTAGTTAATATTAAAAGAAAATTCGTTTGTTTCACATACAAATATTCTAAACAACTTTTTGAACGTTTATTCAAATACATAACTGTCTTTTAAATAAAATTTTCCGTAACGTTTGTTTTTTTCAGTTATTTAAAAAACAAACCACATTATTTTATTTGTCGTTTATTATTTGTCAGTTATTTAAAAATTTCTAAAATTAGATTTTTTTTTTGAATTTGAAAATGAAATTTAGTTGCTGAAAATATAAGTAGCTTGTGGCACAGAGGGTAGCGTGCTGGGCTATCAGCCAGAAATTGTGAGTTCGATTCTGCTCAGGTTCGAAGTTTTTTAAAATTATTTCTAAAAAAATAAATAAAAATGAATGTAAATTTCCGTTATTTTAACCGTTTTTTCCGTAAAATTTTGTCAGTCATTTTTTACGGATTTTTAAGTTATTTTTACGGATTTCAACAGTTATTAATTAACATTTAAAAATAACTGAGAAATGTTTTTGTTTTAAATGAAATGTAAGTAGTCCGTTTTTTAAATAAAGTTTCATTTGTTTCAAACGTATTTTCTGTTGAATTTACTTACATAATATTTTGAGTGTATGTATAAGAGGGGAGAAAAATCTCACAAATCTTACAATTAGTGGGTCAAATGGTAAGGATTTTGCTGAAATTAAATAGAAAATTAACCAGAAAAATTTTAAATGTATGTGTATGCCAAACTTCAGCAGTTAGGGTATTTTCAACAGACTGACAGGCCGGGACTAAGCCATGACATCCTTCCCGTTAAAACAGATTTTCAAGACACACAACTACACACGGTGAGCCTCAGCGATGTTTAGGTTCAACTTTAATGTCGACGAAAAGTGTAAACGCAATTCGATTTCTACTTGATTAAATGTCACAAAACTGTTTACAGCGAAATCGTAGCTGCTCGCATTAGCAAGATATCGCGAAATTAGTGTTTTTGTATTTTTCTAAAATTTTGACAATGAAGTTTTTTAAATATCTTCAAAAACTGAGTATGCAGATTTAATTGCATTTATTTACAGGTCACAAAACAGTTAACATCATAATCATATCTTCTCAATTTCGCGAAAAATCGCAAAATTAAAAAAAAAAATTGGAAAAAATTTTATTTTTCGCGTAAATTATCAGTCAAGATATTGATTTGAGCAGTTTTACCGCCTTTAACCACATTAAATTTAAACTGCATACAACATATTTGTCGTTTCTTGATTTTTTTTCCTTTATTTTAGACACTAAAGAAAAAATAAATTAATTGATATAAAAGCTTGAACAGTAATTTTGCAATTTCTCGGGAAATTGATTATCTATTATTTTTATGCTTGCAGTTTTGTCAACTTTAATAACCTTCAAATTCAAACTGCATACCACATTTTTGTCGTTAATTGAAGTAAATGTTTTTACAGACCAAAAATAACACAAAGTAATGAATAAATATCAGTTTAGCGAGTTTTTTAGCGATATATCGAAGAATTGAGCAGCTAGAATTTAAATGTTAACAGCCTTATCACCTTTAATCAATAGCAAATCAAACTGCATTTCGTGATTTTAACATTGTTAAAGAAACTTCTTTTATTAATCAAAACAAGAAATTCCCCCAAAAAGCTGTTTTTCGCTATTTCTCGCGAAAGTGAGCAACTATAATTTTTTTGTGGGCAGTTTTAATTTCTTCCAACATGCTCAAATCAAACTGCTTACCACTTTTTTTATTATTTCTAAAGAACCGGTTTTAAAATTTAAATAAATAATAAAAAAAAATTATATAATTACGCGATATCTCGCGAAAATTAACACCTACAATTTTGATATCAACAGCTGGGTGACCTTTGATCAAGCACAAGTAAAACTGCATACCATGTTTTTACGAAATTTTAAAGAAACATATCTAAAGATAAAAAACGAAAACAAAAACAGCAACAAATTAATTTCGCGATTTCTCGCGAACTAAAGAAGCTAGGATTTTGATATTTACTGTTTTGTGACCTTTAAATAAGTATACTGTATACTCAGTTTTTGAAAATATTTAAAAAACTTCAATGTCAAAATAGTAAAAAATACAAAAACACTAATTTGGCGTTATCTCGCGAATGCGAGCAGCAACGATTTCGCTGTTAACAGTTTTGTGACATTTAATCTTGTAGAAATCGAACTGCGCTTACACTTTTCGTCGACACTAAAGTTTAACCTAAACATCGCTGAGGCTCACCGTGTACACACAACAAAAAAAACTTTGTAAAATTACTAGGACAAGTCTCGTAATCCCATTTTACCAATATTTGACAGTTTCCTTGTTTTTTTAACAAACAAATTTGGATCAAATTTACATTTTTTTTTTTTAAATTTTACATTTTTTTTGTAATTTTACAAATTTCCAAGATAATTTTACTCCTTGTAAATTTTATCGTGTCAAAAAATTTATAAATTTACAATTTTATTGGTAAAAACCTTGTAAAATTATAAAATTATTGGTAAAAAGCTTGTAAAATTACTAAGAATTTTTGTCAAAAAAAAGTTACAAGTTTTTCTTGTAATTTTACAAGGTTTTTTTTTGAGTGTAACAATAACAAATATTTTTACAAAAAAAAAAAAAAAAACAAGCAAAAAATGGAGTTTTTCAAAGGTTGGTTCGGTTCATCAAGGAGATACTTCTTTCCCCTGGTCCAATTTTGCTCATTTACGAACCCAACCTGCCTATGACCACAAAACGTATCTGTGCCAAACTTCAGCAGTCTAGCTATTTTATTTTGGACTGCATTGTTATCTACAGACCCAAACAAAAATTAAAATTTTTTAAATTTAGTAAACAAAAATCGACCTTCAATTATTTTGACCACCAATTTTTGGTAAACAAAGAAAATATTTTATTGCTTAATTTTAGTACAGCTAATTAAAATTTTAATTGTTTTTAAATTTAATGTCAATTAAATATTTAATTAATATAATTAATTGTTTAATTAAAATTTTAAATTTATTTAAGTTCTATTTTAAATTTGCTATAAATTAAACATTTAGCTAATATAATCATTTGTTTAATTAATTTTTTAAATTAACTTGTTTTACATACCCACCACTCTAGTGATAGAAGGAATATGGGGCATTCCACACCAAATGTCCAGCAAAAAAAAACATGTGTACCGTAAATTTCTGAATAGGTTGTATGGATAGCCCTATATGGAACTAAGAAATTTGCGTTTTTGGTTTTTCAAAAACTGGGCTTAGGAGGCGTGGTCTAATATTTAAAAAATGGTCAAATTTGTGTCAAGTTGCCTTGATTAACTATTTATCAAATTAAAACGGAATGCACCCCAATCTCAAAAATTTACATTCTTGTATAGTTTTGTATGGGCTATAGATTTTTTTTTTTAATTTTCAAACCCCGTTCTGAAATTTTACATTTTTTAAAAAAATCAATTTATTAAAAATCCGGCCGATTTTTTTTTATTTTGTATTAAAAGTTTAGATGTTTAGCTATCCACACAAAAAAATTCAGACATGTGTTTTTCTTTTTTTTTTCGAGAAAATCGCGTATGAATTTTGAAATTCATAACAATTTAGTAATTTACTTGTATTTTATTGTTTCGACATAGCGTATTAGTAACATTTATGGAAATATTTAATACTCATCCGCGATGTTGAAACAAGAAAATACAAGCAAATTACAAAATTGTAATGAAATTTAAAATTCAAATGCGAAAAAAAAAAACGAAAAACAAAGAAAATTAAAAAAAAATGACCGGATTTTTGATAAATTGACTTTTTTTAACAAATTGAAAATTTCAGAACGGGTTCTGAACTTTCGAGAACAATCCTGAGGCCATTGAAGCTTGGCATATATATTTATCGTTTCTCAGTTCTAGCTGGTGTTGAACATCAGCGAAATCGTTTAAGTGGTTCAAAAATTATGAGCAAAACCGTGAATATCAGATTGGTTTCACCTTAAATTCACGTGTTAAAAAATCGTTAAAAAAGCTTGTAAAATATTGGTAAGTCCCAAAAATTTTTTAAAACGTATTTTTGTCACTCAAAAATATTTTTACACTCAAAAAATATAAAAATTACACTCGAAAAAATTTTACACTCTAGCAAATTTTACACACAAAAAAATAGTAATTTTGCTTTTTTTTTGACAAAAAGTAAAAAAAAAAAAATGACAGGGACAGGACCTTCATGCACTAAAAACTATGTTTTAAGCGCTTAAAATATGCAATAAAAACCTTAAAATATGCAATAAAACTATAAAAATATGCACTAAAATTTATAAAAATAGTGCATTTTTACTTTCATTTCGATTTTTAATTTGTTTTTTTTTTTTAATTTTTTTTTTACTCTGTTAGCTTATTAAAGAAAAAAAATCATTTTGGTCGGACCTCGAAAAATATTAACGATGTCCAAGAAAACTTCATAAAAAATCCAAAAAAAAAGGCAAAAACTAAAATTTTATACAAAATATGACCCAAAAATATGCATTTATTCCGAAATAATAGCAAAATATGCAAAAATATGCATTTTCAGCAAAATATGCAAAAGTATGCAGCAACAAACCGATGCAAATACATGTTTTTCCCCGTTAGTCTTAGAATAGCATAAACCAAATATCTTTCCAATTTAAAGGATTAAAATGGCATTAATTCGTTGTTGAATATTTTTGCATATTGTTGAAAATGCATATTTTTGTATATTTTGCTAATATTTCGTTATAAATGCATACTTTTGGTCATATTTTATATAAAATTTTAGTTTTAGCTTAAAAACTTTTTTGGACATCGTTCGTTAGTTTTTTTCGATGTCAATTTTTTGGAACCGAAGTCCGACCAAAATGATTTTTTTCGTTAATAAGCTAACAAAGTGAAAAATTATTTTAAAGCTTCCAATCCCAAAATCCCAATACCGGAAATCCCGTGATTATAAATGCATAAATTTAGTGGAGCACAAAACAAAAAAAATGTGGAAGCAGGAAAAAAAGGTGCATCGTT
The DNA here is from genome assembly GCA_963921195.1 of Pegoplata infirma. Lineage (NCBI taxonomy): Eukaryota > Metazoa > Arthropoda > Insecta > Diptera > Anthomyiidae > Pegoplata > Pegoplata infirma. The sequence continues at coordinate 35,183,246 of OY992540.1, read as the reverse complement.
TGTGAAATGTTATGCTTGAAAAATGATTCTTAAACCTTATTGTGGTTTGACAAAAGGCCTTTTACACATCTTAACTCCACAAGCCACAAAGAGAAGCAAGAAAGATAATTAAATAGGGATATCCTTAACAGGAGAACTACCTACCTGCAGTTATTGCACGGATGACTGCCATCGACGGTTTTTTTTCTTTCAAAGTTCACAACTTCAACAGATCTTCGCAAGCCTTTACGAATACATGGAATTGAAGTGCCAAAGTGCCAAGAAATACCAAAAATGTTTAAAAATCTGGAAAAAATCTGAAATTTTTTATAAAATCCCCAGAATCTCGGTATTCAAAATATTCTGAATTAACTTTTGAAACTTATATTTCCTAAAAGATATTTTAAAAAAAGATGTTTAAACAGACAAGAGTCTTATTAATGATGCAAATTGTTCCGTCCTGTATTTTTTTGTGTAAAAAGTTACACATTCATTAAATCATGTATCATGTACTTAATGTTTATTACATTTTAATGAAATTTTGTACAATGAATGAATGAAACAAACAGAAAACCAACAACTAATCTTAAAGTTTTATCAAAAAGTCTGACTGTAAGTATTTTTTGAATTTTTTTTCCCCTTCTAAAGAAAAATTTATGTGTAATGTTTGACTTTTACATTTCATTCTTTCTATATTAAATACAGTGTGGGTGGGTGTATTAAATAAGGAATATACTTTATCAACATTTTTTCAAAATTCAATTGAATTGTAATAACTGGTTGTGAGTTTAGGGTAGAGAAAAAAAATATAAATATTTTTTAAATCAATAAAATCTGCCTACAGATTCATATTAATGATCCCGTGCCATGTCACATGCCAAACTTTTCTGAGTAACAGCTGTAAGATATTTCTGATTTTTTTTTTTAATTTAAGCAGAAAAGTTTTTTGTAAGTATGTTAAAGTGAAAATAGACTTAAAAAAGGAAGGGTAAATAAAATGGAGAACTTTTTTGTGTGACAGTCATCAAAGATTATTAGTTTTTTGGGGAATTTATAAGTTTCTTAAACTATTGTGTACCAATACCCAATAAACCAAATATCAAGTAAGTGATAGCGAATATTGCATCACATGTATGATGACGATTATGGTATCACCTTTAATTAAAATTATGATAGTATTTTCGAATTTATGAAAATTTCGATAACGAAAATTATATCACATTTACATATCGAAACAAAATCGTTATCGCCTGTAATAACGATAGTTTTTCGATAAATTCTGGGAAATTACGATTTTGGTATCGTTATAACTGGAATTATCGATAGCAAAAACGATAATAAATTTGTATGGAAAAACCATAGGTACATTAAGAACTAAAACTCTATTATTTTTTTATAATATGTGATAATACAGTGATAGAAATCGAACTTTCCGAATCGGATTAGGATGAAACCAAAAGCAAAAAGTGAGAGTGTTAAATTCGGTTTTTGCCAAATCTTTTATACCCTACAACATGGTAAAAAATATAAAATGCAAGTAAAAAGTTAAATTCCAGCGTCTGGTATAAATTTCGCTGCAATCGGTCCAGTACCTACTTACTGAATAGCTAAATTATTAAAAATAAACCACTGCGCACCGTTGCGTATGATTTTTATTTAAAGGCAATTACAAAATTAAGTGTACGCCACTTATACAGTTTTCAAGTAATTATTACCATAATTGTAATAAAAGTTCATCAACTTGAAATGTGCTAAAAAAAAATCTAGCACTAAACTAAAAAAAATCCTTGAAAATTTGTGGTTTTCTGAAGATCGCCAAAATAACAGTTTGAATAACTAAATATTAAAATATTGTAATGAGGAGTGTCTTTAAATTGTTTATTAAATTTTTGCCAACATTTTTTTTTGTTTGTAAAATTTGTTTATGCTAAAATTTATCTGTTTTCCTAACAATGTTAAAAGCAGCGTGAAAAACATTGTCATATCAATTCTGCATTCATGCGTGACGCTTGATGCCTTTAGGCCATTTACACACACTCACTCACATACACACCCAGTGAACAATGTAAAGGAAACATAAAAAAAATCAAACAGCAGGTAGTATGTGACATTTACATTAATATACACCACAAAAAATTAAAATAGATGCAGGTGTATAAATACGCTACGGAAAATGTCTAATGAACCGGTTTCCCAAAAAAACTTTGCCAAATAACTAGAAAAGGGTCTCGTAGTCTAGGATTTTAGATGTCGGTTTGTTTCTAATTTATTATTTATTTTTGCAAAATTTCAACTTTATAAATATTTTATGTGAACTTACAACTCTTTTAGTAAATTTGGAATTTTTTCCGGAAAATTTTTCGGCTTTCAATTTCACATGAAATTTTAATTCACGTGATATTTTTCGAATCACATGAAATCAAGTTCGGTGTTTTGTTATTCAAATACCTAAAATAAAAAAAAAATAAATAATATAACAAAAAAATTGCATTCGTTTAACTTTCACCAAACTTTATTTATGTGAAACAAAACGAAAACAAATATCGGAAGTAAAACCTAGAACATCAAAAAATTCGGAAATTTTTATTTTCACATTTTTTATGAGAATTATTTTTTTGGAACAGTCTAAGATTTTTTTATTTGTTATGTGCGATTCATTAGTATTGTCAGATTCTAAAAATTTTCGTTCTTGTCTCATTCCAATACATTTTTCCGAAAAATTTTGAAAACTTTTCTTTAGAAAAAATCATCTTTGATTACACTGTGTCACAAATTTTCAACAAATTCGTGACCAAATGAATCTGACACCTAATCTTTATGTAAATCCGAACCCTGAATCCGAATATGAAGTCAGAACGGTCAAAAGTAGAACAGTTTTCGAGATATTTATGAGAAAAGCGAGAAAATTACCGTTATTTGCACTTTTCAACTTATTTTTTTTAAACCAAACAATAAAATTTTTTAAAATTTTATCACTTAGAACGTTAGCTTATTTCAATACGAACATTTTGTGCCCAAAAGGATCCAGATCGGTGAAAAAATGACAAAGTTACAGTAGATTAATTGAATTATCCCACTTTTCGATTTTTTTTTTTAAACACAAGTAAATATACAGAGCTAAATGTTCCCAGTTGGCAACGTCCTCGAGCCATCCTCAGTGACGGAGCGATGACATGTCAGAGTCACAACTGACATCCACAAGACATCTCTATGTACTTGGTTGAGGACAGTTTCATACAAATTTTCAAAATGTCCTCACTCAAAGTCAGCAGTGGTCAGGGCTGACCTTCTGGGGACATGTCACTTAAGACTTCTTTGGGGAAATGTCTGACATAGGTCATGAGAAAATACAAAAAATTTTCGTATTTCCTTTAGTTTTTACTTTTATCCATTTTCCTTTATAAATTATCTTTCTCATATTTAGAAAAAACTTTTCGCTTTTTTTAGTCCCAACTGGATTTGAACCTAGAACCTCCAGTTTATTAGTCCCACACCTAACCACTTGTTCCAAACTTTATTTTTAAAATTGTTTGTCTATTTATTACTTTTATTCTACTTGTTAGATTTTGATTTTATTTTAATTAAGTCGATAATATTGCCATCTTTTTCTTGGAAATTAAAGAGTTGCCCAGATTTAAAATTCTAATTTAATATACTGCTATTCTGAAGACATTTCCTTTTAGACGTCTTAGAGGAATTGTCCACACTCTTAAAGCAAACATTCAGTGCTGACAATGTTAGGACATGTCATCAAGGATTGCCTATGATTTGTCAGTACCTGAAGACATTTCCTCAAGGAGTCACTGTGGAAATTTCCTCAGTGACACATTTTCCAACTGGGAATTAGTAATGAAAAGTGGGTTAATTCACTAAATCTTCTGTAGCTTTGTCATTTTTGAACCAATCTGGGTCTTGTTGGGCGCAAAATGTTCGTATTGAAATAAAATAATGTTCTATGTAATAAAAAATTACAATTTTTAATTGTTTGGTTTAAAAAAAATAACTTGAAAAGAGCAAAATTGCAAAAAATCATCAAATTTTTCATGAAGTTTGAACTTTTGTCGACTGTAACTTTGTCATTTCTTTACTAATCTTCATAAGTGACCCATGGTTATTTTAGTAATTTTATTGTCTTTCATTAAAAAAAAAGAAATACATAAATCGACGAATAGTTTTGAAGATATTTGCATTTAAGTGACATCATCTTTTTTAAAAACACAAATAACGCTTATTTTCAAATATCTCGAAAACTGTTCTACTTTTGACCATTCTGACTTCATATTCGGATTCAGTGGACAATTGTAAGTACATAAAGTTTAGGTGTCAGATACATTTGGTCAAAAAACTGTCACGTAGTGTTATCTATTTCACGAATTCTTGCATCTGTTTAAATTCTATTTACTGTATACAAATATATCTATACAGTACTCATACATATTAATATCAGCTTTACCACTATTATTCTGTTGGTGGCGTTGTTGGAACAATTCTCTTATACATATTGTTGACGTGTATAGCATTTTTAATGCATTCGTACACAAAAAATACTGTGGTCTTCTGTTTATTAGGACGGAGTAATGCTAGTATTTTTTTTATTCTCAAAATATTTTGTGGGGTACACTTTCTTTCCCCTCGCCATAAATGTTTACAAGTTCATTTATTTTAATATTAACAATTTTGTATCATTTTTTGTAACCTAGCCCCAGAAAATTTGGCGGCTCGAAAAAATTGCATACTCATATCTCCTTGGTCCAAGTGCAGGCCTATGAACTTCATATAACATAAAATTGTTAAAAAAAATATTATAAAAAACGTATAGAAAATGGTGTTTTTTTGGGGTTGTTTTAGTTCTTCAAGGTTTCCAAAAAGCTTAAATAAATTCAAATCGGATAAAAAATAAGCAGTTTACGCATACATGCCCCAGACCATTGTATGGTTTTTAAAGCCAAAATTTAAAAATGTTTAAAATTTTTAGGCAAAAAAATAAAAAAAAAAATAATTTTTACTTTATAGGGTCAGTCTTAATGAAATCAATCAAAAATAGCTAAAAATTTTCGTGACCCCCTCCGATTTTGATGAAATTTGGTTTAGTTGTAACACTAAGTGATAAACTAATGCACACTTATTTTCAGACCTCTAAGTAAACAGTGGGCGAAAATACGGAGGGTCAAAATTTCCCCCAAAATCTCCCAGTCGCGACACTTTGCACCGTAAAAACTTAATATCGTTGGTTCTATTATAGCTAGAAAGCCCATTTTTGGTTTGTTTTGAAGCTCATAATATGCTCTATAAGACCTACTATAACCAAAAAATTTTCGAAAAAAAATAAGGGTTACCACCCTTATTTTAAGGTCGTGATAAAGGGAGGAGAAAATGGGGATGATGGTATCCCCCGATTTTTTTTTTACTTGATAATCATGTAGAGAAAGTACTAAAGAATATATCTTAAAATTTTTAAGTTGGGACAACAATGGGATCGCTCAAAATCAAAATTTTTCACAATTTTCCCCAAAATCTCCAAATCGCAACACTCTTTAATCTTAAAAATTTAATATCATAAGTGCTTATGTAGCTACAGAGCCATTTTTTTTTGTTTTAAAGCTTATAATACGCTCTACAAGACATACCAAAACCAAAAAATTTTCCAAAAAAAGGAATTGGTGCCCCCCTTATTTGAAGGTCTTGGCAAAGGGTGGAGGAAATAGGGGGAAAGTATCCCCCGATTTTTTTTTTACTTGGTATTCTCAAAGTGCAAGTCCTAATGAACATAGTCTACAATTTTTTTGTTGGGACAACAATAGGATCGACCAAAATCAAAATTTTTCAAAATTTTCCCCCAAAATCATCAAATCGCGACATTCTTGCGCCTCCCATTATAGTCCCAAGATAAAAATTTCAGGATATGCTCTCTAGAACTTACTCTTTAAAAAAAAAAAAAAGGTAAAAAAAAATTGGGGGGTACTATCCCCCGATTTCCCCCACCCCTTGCCACGATCTTTTAATACAAGAGGCACCCCTAATTTTTTGAATTTTTTTTTTTTTTTGTAATAGTAATATTGTAGGGCATATTAAGAGCTTTAAAACAAACCAAAAATAGACTCTGTAGCTACAATACAGTCCACGATATTAAATTTGTAATGGGCAAGAGTGTCGCGATTTGGAGATTTTGGGGGAAATTGTGAAAAATTTTGATTTTGGTCGATCTCATTGTTGTCCCAACATAAAAATTTAAGGATATGTTCATTAGAACTTGCACTTTGAGAATACCAAGTAAAAAAAAAATCGGGGGATACTTTCCCCCCATTTCCTCCACCCTTTGCCACGACCTTTAAATAAGGGGAGCACCCTTCCTTTTTTCTAAAATTTTTTGGTTAAGGTAGGTATTGTAGAGCGTACTATAAGCTTTAAAACAAACAAAAATGGACTCTGTAGCACATATGATATTAAATTTTTAAGGTTCACGAGTTTTGCGATTTGGAGATTTTAGGGGAAATTGTGAAAAATTTTGATTTTGAGTCATCCCATTGTTGTCCCAACTTAAAAATTTTAGAATATATTCTTTAGGACTTTCTCTATACGATTGTCAAGTAAAAAAAAAATCGGGGGATACCATCATCCCCATTTTCTTCTCCCTTTATCACGACCTTAAAATAAGGGAGGTAACCCTTAATTTTTTTCGAAAATTTTTCGGTTATGGTAGGTCTTATAGAACATATTATGAGCTTCAAAACAAACCAAAAATGGGCTTTCTAGCTATAATAGAACCAACGATATTAAGTTTTTATGGTGTAAAGTGTCGCGACTGGGAGATTTTGGGGGAGATTTTGACCCTCCGTATTTTCGGCCCCTGTTGACTTAGAGGGCTGAAAATTTGCATTTGTTAGTTTTTTACGTATTGTAAGAACTTAACCAAATTTCATCAATATCGGAGGGGGTCAAGAATATTCATGATTGATTTCACTAATAATGACCCTATAATGTTATTAAATACATGTTATAGATAAAAACTAACAAATATGGTAGTCTAGCTTTTTTTAATTTGGCGTGGGTAGTTATATATTTTCCGCGGATTTTAAAGAAAATGTGTTTTTCTATGATAATTTAGCTAATATGGAAAAAAATGTTGTGTATTGTACTATACCAAGTGTAAAACATAAATTCTGAAATTTTTAGAGAAATAGGGCATCTTTAACACCTTTTCACCGAGGTAAAATGACAAATTTGGGACATTACATATCTCTATAATACAAGATATCTGCGTATATCCGATTTCTCAAAAGTTACAGAATTTACATTTTACGCTTCGTTTCGTACAACAAAGAACAAATTTTCCCATATTTGCTAAATTATTGTAAAAAAACGCATTTTATTTGGAATTCGCGGAAATTTTATCACTACCGGCGAAAAATAAAAAAAAATCTGGACTACCATATCTGCTATTTTTAATCGTAAACACGTTTTCAATATTGTCATAAAGTAAAATTTATTTTTTTTTATTTTTTTGCATAAAAATTTTGAAAATTTTGAAATTCTGGCTTTAAAAACCTTAAAATGGTCTGGGGCATGTATGGGTAAAATGTTTGTTTTTTTATTCGATTTTAATTTTATTAGTCTTTTTGGAAAGGTAATTTAATACCATTTTCATATTATTTCACAAAAAAATTAACAAAAAATATCAAATACCAATATTTTTCCAAAAACTAGAAAAAAAGCGTTTTTCGTTCATATAAGAATGTCCCAAAACTTCAATCCATTTTCGGCACGAGTTATTTTTATCCGACTGTCCCCAAATTTTGGCTCACTCATTTTTAGATACTAAAGAACAATATAGGACCCTGCCAGATATAAAAAGATGATTTTCGTTTTTAAGGACACCTATAGTAAACACTAAACGGAGTCATACACCGATATTTAGATGCTTTATACAGAGTGACAAGATTGATACTGAGGTTGGAAGGAATAATTGGAATCAAAAAAATATGAAAAAGTAGGAAAATAACAGAAAAACTCAAACAATTAGGAAAAACATAAAAAAAGCCTGATTAAATTTTGGAAATTCCCAAAACCATTGAATCATGATGATGTTTTACAGTATAAACAGTTGTTCTTTCCAAAGAAACATTTTTCTATCAAAAATTAATGCATATTAATTTGTCATTCCATTCAAGACGCATTGAAACATCGGTCGAGGACCCCATTAGGTTTATATATTATCGATGCTAAAATGTTTCTAAGACATTCTAGTGATGTGCATCTATCTGTTTGTCTGTATTTGTAGATAAAAAAGTTTTTGATGAAAAAAAAAATTAATAAATTAAGATTATTGATAAAAAAAATATTTGATGAATTATAATGTTGATAAGAAAATTTTTAAAGAAAAAAAAAAAATTGATTGAGCAAAATATATCACAAAATTTTTTTAAATTTCAACTCAGTGAAACTGAAATAAATGTTTAAAAAACCGTCAGTTTTTAGAATTTCGGAAAACTATAAATGCGGTTGTGTAAACAAGACCTTGAACCATCACTGAGCAATGTTTAAGGATTACCCCACTTTATCCGTAAAAGTTACAGAGGGTTAAAATTGAAAAATCTATAAAAAATGGCTTGAAATAATACATAGTTTTTACCTTCTTTCGCTTTTTTTTTAAGTTCTCCTTATATTTCAATCTTTTCCGGCATAACACAAAGTCAGTACATGTAAGAGATTATTTTAATATTGGTTTGATAGATGCTTCAACGCTTGGTAAGAAGTTATAAGACGGTTAAGTTTTGAAACCAAAAATTAAGAGTTTTTAAATTTTCGAGGTTTTTTGTATCAGGAATTTCGGCCCCCCTCTATAAAATGAAAAAAGTTGAACCAGAGTTGGTAGCTGTAGTAATTCTTAAAATTTTGGAATTAATTCCGTTAAAGTGCCACGAATAGTTAGGGAGTTTCAGCAGATCAAAGTTCAAACGAAAAAACGTAATTTTTTTAAAATACCAGTTTTTCGCGAGGCACATTCGCGGTTTCATTCGAAATTTGGTGGACTCTTGCGTAAACCGAGTGTTTTAGGAGTTTACATAAAAAAATCACTGGCGGGTTTCTAAAAAATAAATTGCAAAAATTTTATGGCATTTTTGAAAATTGTGCGGAAATAGTGGTGAAAAAAATTATCGATGAAAAAAAAAATATTGAAAAAAAAAAAAATATTGACGAAAAAAAAATATTGATGAAACAAAAATTATTGATGCAAAAAAAAATAATAAAAAATATTGATGAAAAAAATATTGATAAAAAAATATTGATCGAAAAAAAAAAAATATTGATAAAAAAATATTGCTGGTAAAAATAGTGATGAAAAAAAAAATACTGATTGGAAAAAAAATTTCATGAAAAAAAAAAATATTGATGACAAAAAAAATATTGATGAAAAAAAAATTATTGATGACAAAACAAAAAAATTACCAGAAATTCTGATTAATTTTTATTAAAAAATAAAAATAACTGAATTTTTATTTAGTTCGGTTTGAGTCCATATTAATTATTTCTGAGAAAAAATAATTGTTGTACAATGAGAAAATCTGAAAAAAATCAAGTGACAGCACAGGCTAAGTGGAGATGTCGACAGCTTTTGGAAGATGCCACCCTTCCATCATCAGCACTCCTTCGATTGCCACACACTTAATGTGTGTCGGATTAAAATTAGCCATTTAAATGAAACTTTTGAAGAAATTAAGAATTGGAATTACTCCTCTTTGTGTTGAATAACCCGTAGTCACCATCAATTCGTGTTGTATTCATTTGGCAGAAACTTAATCCATCTTAACTTTTAACAGAGTTGTATTTTTCCCATTGTTAACCCTTAATTTCAATTCTTAATTTCTCCAAAAGTTTCATTTAAATGGCTAATTTTAATCTGACACACATTAAGTGTGTGGCAATCGAAGGAGTGCTGATGATGGCTGGCATTTTCCGAAAGCTGTCGACATCTCCACTTAGCCTGTGTTGTCACTTGATTTTTTTCAGATTTTCTCATTGTACAACAATTATTATTTCTCAGAAATAATTAATATGGACTTAAACCGAACTAAATAAAAATTCAGTTATAAAATATACAGTCCAACAATATATAAACACAATTATTATTAAAAAATAAAAATTGTTTTATTCGACCTTTAAAGTATTATATTTTGAGTAGGTTTATCCCATTGTTAAGATTATTTAACAAAAACCCTATACAACAAGTAGCAAAGGGTTTTTAATGACAAATCGTTAATGATCAAACTAAAATATAAATACAAATAAATCTTAATACGATGGCACAATTTTCGTCTTCTAATTCCTAATGGGAGTAGAGAAGAATATATATTTATATTTTAGTTTGATCATTAACGATTTGTCACTAAAAACACTTTGCTACTTGTAATATAGGGATTTCATTTTTGCTAAATAATCTTGACAATGGGATCTGACAAATTTCGAAACACGTGTCGATTAAGTCTTGCAAAAAAAATGACCAACATAAATATATTTAAAACAGAAAAAAAAATTTCTTGAAAAGGATTCGATGAGAATATCATAGTTATAATTAGAAAAGTAAATAATGACCTCGAGCTGGAATAAACCTGCTCAAAATTTATCAAAAATAATTATGTTACTTTTTGTTCTCCAGCTGGTGAATATTTTTTGCATTCACCATGAGGTGAGTAATTGCCCAAATTACAAACCCAAGTTACTGAAATTTTTAGTTTTAAGAAAATGGAAACAGTAATTCTTATTTTCGTTTTTATTAATCATTAGCTTATATTGTCAAATTGAAATGGCATCCAGCAACTTTTTAAAATTTAGAAACCAGCCTAAAAACATTATCATGTAAAAAAATATATAAAATCGCTCCGACCTAATGTATATATACCAAAAGGTATTTATGTTTACCTTAAGGCAGCATCCACCAACATTATATCGGCATCATCGTAGCCATCATACGTACTCGTATTGTATTGTATATGGTAGACATGTCTTCAAGTTTTATCAATACATATTACTGTCATTTGTAAGGACTTTTTTTCTATTTTCTTTGTTTTTTGTTGGTTCTATTCTTTTAGTATTCTTTTTATGGGATGGTGTATTATGAAATATTTTCTTGGAAATTTCGTTTCGTGTGTTATGTATTTATAAACATTTTCCACTGCTTTTTATGTACCCTACTTATAAAAAGGTGGTATACATAAACCAGACAATCCGTTTGTGACAAACAGCAATAAAAAATGTTGACTGTCTGAAATAAGTTTTATAACCAAATATTTATATGATTATAACTTAATTTCTGTTTAATTTTTTTATACCCTCCACTCTAGTGATAGAGGGTATTAAATAAGTTTGTCATTCCGTTTTGTAACTCATCGAAATATCGTTCTGGGACCCCATAAAGTATATATATTCATGATCCCCGATCGATTTTAAGACATTCTAGCGATGTCCGTCTGTCCGCCTGTCAGTCTGTCTGTCTGTCCGTCTGTCCGTCTGTCCGTCTGTCCGTCTGTCCGTCTGTCCGTCTGTCCGTCTGTCCGTCTGTCCGTCTGTCCGTCTGTCCGTCTGTCCGTCTGTCCGTCTGTCCGTCTGTCCGTCTGTCCGTCTGTCCGTCTGTCCGTCTGTCCGTCTGTCCGTCTGTCCGTCTGTCCGTCTGTCCGTCTGTCCGTCTGTCCGTCTGTCCGTCTGTCCGTCTGTCCGTCTGTCCGTCTGTCCGTCTGTCCGTCTGTCCGTCTGTCCGTCTGTCTGTCTGTCTGTCTGTCTGTCTGTGGAAAATGCTGTCACGGACAAAATATTGCACAGAGATGACTGAAACTTAACATATTTATTGGAAGTTGTCCCGAGAAGTTTGGTATTGCATTTGAGCGATATCGGTTCAGCGGTTCAGAAGTTATGAACGAAAATGTAAGCACACCTCAAAAATTTCAGTACACTCAAAAAAAAACGTGGGTATTTAATACTAAAAATTTAGCTACGAGTACTAATGTTTTAGTCCAAAATGATCTAGTGCAGGCGTTGCTAATCATTACTAAAATTTGTTACTAATATCTAGTACATGAGAAATACTAACAAAACAGTAAATATTACTGCAATTTACTACTAAAAAAATCATAAATATTTAAAATTTTTGTCCTATTTAGTAAATAAAATTACTAATTTTAGTGATTAAAATTACTACCTAAATCAATTTTAATAAATAAAAGTCAGAAAAATATTATATATAAATGATTTTATTTCACTTCGGTTTTTTATTTTATTATTTCACTTCGGTTATAAGATATACTTAATTACATGTCTTCTTAAGCTGTTTAAAAAAATGTAGCGTTCATTGTACCACGTAAACGATTGCTAAAAATATAAGAAAGAAATAATATATTCTCAATACATGTTCAAATGTATATACAAACATTTTACTACAGAGGGCGCTTTTTTATACCTACATTTTTTTTTGTATTCGTGTGTGTATCCATATTCTTCTTCAGCTTGAATTTTTTTCTTACACAATCATTGAAATAAAAAACGATTTAAAAAAAACTGACGTAGTTTTATTATTAATGCATATTAATTTTATTATAAACACATTTAAATAAAAAACATTTATATATAATTACTTTAACACAATTTAATTAAATAAATGTAACATATATTTTTTTTATAAACACTCCGTGAGTGGGTATCGCGTTGTTACTTTTTCTAATTCTTTTTCGCACTAAACAAACAGAAAAAACAGTTGGTAGCACTGCAGTTAATGCGAGCAAACGTAGTGTTCGCACACACTGCAGCAGCAAGCAGCAGACGGCAAAAAATTTAAAGTGCCTGTTTAATTATAAATTATAAATTTATAAAAGCTGTACTTATTGTATTTGGAACTTGATGTCTGCTTTTGCAATGTTAAGAAATAAAAAATATGGCATTTTAGTGAAATTATAATTAAATAGTCTACTCTTAATTTTTGCTGTCTGCTGCTTGCTGCTGAATTGTGAAGGAGCAAATGATCGCTAATAAAAACAGTGTTGCCATTATCAATATGAAAAAAAAAACGCAAAAATCGTAGGAAAAGGGTAAAAATTTACCAAACAAAAATCAGCGCCAAGAAAAGAGAGAATATTAAAAAAAAATTTGAAAATGTGTTTTTAAGGTAAAAAAGATAAAAAGCAAAAAAAAAAAAATAAAAATATTTGTTTTTATTATAAATTCAATAAATTAGCTGATACAATCAAAAGTAAAAATAATATTACATTCATATTACTCAAGTAATATTAAGATAATGGTTAACATTAAATTTTAAACAAACTTTTTTTATTACATTCAATTATCAAGCCACAGAACTGCTTTAATGGAATGCACAGAGGGCCAGACAGATCGATTTCCGGCCAAAAGTCCTTATTTGTAAATTCTCAAAAAAATGTTTACCAGTTTGTTGGGCATATAAAAAAAATATAAAAAATAAAAAAATATAAAAAGGGTAAAAAATGCCCTTTTTCGGCACTTTAACCGCGAATTACTCAAAATCCTGACGTGATAGACAAATTTGGTCGCCGGATTTGGATTTTGACAGTAAACAAAATTTTTTAAAAAAACAACAGTCATTAAACATTTAAAAAAATACGTAGTTGTAAAAAAAAAATTAGAAAATATGTACCAAAAAGTTTTTACACAAATACAAGTAGGAAAGTCCAAACATGGACCGATTGGATATTTTTTTAAAATCTTTAATTACTGGAAAAAACACATATAAAACAATTTTGAGAGAAATATGCTTCTTTTAACTGAATATGCATTACCATGTAATGCATAGCCACAAAAAATGGAAAAATATGTACTAGTTGTTCCCTACCGCTTCCCATAGGCCATATTTTTTTTTTTTCATGCATTACGAAGGTTCATGCATTATTTTTAGTCTTTTCCCAAAAAAAATCATTAATCCTGTATAGAGTAAGGCCACGTTCACACTACATGAACTTATACCTAATTCACACCTAAGATGAAATCACATTCCATCACAACGCATAGCGTTGTTCAAAATTCTGTGTAAATTGGTTTTGTAAAAACAATAAATTGTATTGAAATTTTTACGAAAATAAACCCCAATTTTCTTTATTTAACTTTATCAAAAATACATATTTTGATTGCGTCATTACAAAAATACAACTCCATAACCAAAAATTTAAATAAGCCGACGATTGAGAGCAAACGCCGCCGTCTGTAAGCAAATGGGGCGAGTCGCCACCACCGTAAGTTCCTCTTCGGCACAATTTAAATTAATTGTTAGAGTCACTTAATTCAAATTTAAAGGGGTTGTTTGTATGAGGCCAAGGTCCAAACATGGATAAAATTTTCCAAATTTCATTAGGTCTGGGCTTAACTTTCAAATTTCAGCAAAATCTATTGATAATATAAAAATCACAAATTAAAAAAAATAGAAAAAAACACCATAAATACCTTATCTTTAAAAACGCGTATTTAAAAAACGGCAAAACCAAAAAAGCACCAGCACTTACCCAAAATGTAACATAATGGCAACACTGAATTCAAATTTAACGATTTTGCAGCAAAAACAGTTGGTAGCTCTGCTTGTAAACAAGCGCCCCCTTACGGAATTATTACTAACAAAAAAAAAATTAAAAACCTAATAAATTACTGTATATTAGTACTTTTATGAACTAAAAATAGTAAAAAAATTAGTACAACCGACTACCAACAAAAATTACTCAATAACAGTAAGAAATACTAATTTTAGCACTTTTAAGATACTAAAAAAACTACTGTAATACTGGTAATTGGTAACTTATTAGTAGATTTGGATTACCAACGCACTTACTAATTTTTTTACTGTAGAATTATTTTGAGTGTACATTCAACATAACCTAAAAATACAAAATGCTTTAATTCGGCTTCTGGTTGACATATGTGAACATAATTGAACAAATGGTATTTAAACAAGTACGAACATATTTTTTGACAAAAAAAAAAAAAAAAATCGCGGATTTTTTTTACCAAATTTTTTTTTTCGCGGAAATTTTTTTCAAAATTTTTTTTTCAAAAGTAATTTCTTTTTAAATAAAAATTTTTGCAATAATCTTTTTGAAATTGTGGAGGGTATCACTACATTCTGCCGAATTTACCTTTTTTACTTGTTTTTAAATAATTTCTTCTGAAGGGTATTAAAAATTCGCCAAGGCCGATCATAACACTTTTTTCTTATTCTATTGTTTGATTTCCAAGTTTAAAAGAAAATATGGTTTAGGGTAAGGAAGGTATATATATTTTTTGTCTTAAACAGGCCTTTCCATCCATTTGACAACTTTTTAAATAATTTTTTTTGTTGTCGTTGTTGTATATAAAAATTCTGAATGTTTCTTAAACAATTTTTATATATTTTTTTTTATGAAATATTTTCTTGCTGTTGTTCTTTAGACATTAGTTTAGTGTTTGACGTCAGCAGATGGTTTTTATCATTAAAACGTCAACCAAACATAAAATGTTCATTCCTTTAGTCCTTCTTTTTTTTATTCACTCTTCATTCATTCAGTCACTTGCTTAGTCAGTTTTATTCATTCATTTTGTCGCTTTTTCTTGATTTTTTTTTTTGTCAGTTCAAACTTTTGTTAAATGCAAAATATGAATATTTGAGTTTGTTTGAATGTTGATTTCGCATACTATACCCATCATCCATCTATCTGTCCATCAAGCCAGGCAGGCATCATCATAAAAAAACACCCCTCCTCCATCAACTTCAGCATCAGTTGGACAGTGTTGCTTTATTTGTCATAAATGTTTTGTAAATATTTATGAAAAATTAGTCATTTAAAATTTTGTTGAAAGTATGATAAAATATTGATATATAAAGTGGTAAATGCATTTTAAGGTAAACAATTTAAAAAATTATTGTTTTAGTTCTGAGAAAAGATCATTATAAAGATTATTGAAAAAAAAATTTTTTTTGGTAAAAAAAGTTTTTGAGAAAACATATTTTTTTAAAAAATGATAAAAAAAATTGAAAAAAAAAAAATTGATAAAAAAATTTGTGAAGGTTAATTTTAGCTCGGGGTCATTATTTCCTTTACTAATTAAATCTATATAATATTCTCATAGAAAAATATTCAAGAAAATAATTTTACTGTTTTAAATTTATTTGTGTTAATTATATTCCATGTCAAATCGGACACTTTGACATTTTTTTTTTTTAGATTTTCCCAATTTGTTGACAGTTTTAAGTACCCTTTTTAACTCCTTCGTGGTAAATTTTAAGATTTTTTTGATGACCCGTTCAAAAGATATCGAATTTTTAAAAATTGGTAGTTTGTTCCTTTACTCAAATTTCTTTTACTTATAACTTCTTCAATAATGGTCCAAATTTCATTTTTTTTTTTTTTCAAAATTTTTGTTTTTTTACGTACTTTAAAAAAAAAAAGTGATACCCTCCACAATTTCCAAAAGAATATTGCAAAAAAACTTTATTTAAAAGGAAATTACTTTTAAAAAAATAAAATTTTTTTGAAAAAAAAATTTCCGCAAAAAAAAAAAATACTCGATTTTTGTCTTTCTTGTCAAAAAATATGTTCGTACTTGTTTAAATACTATTTGGTGTTTAATTTTGTTCACATATGTCAACCAGCAGGCGAATTAAAGCATTTTGTATTTTTAGGTTATGTTGAATGTACTGAAATTTTTGAGATGTCCTTATATTTTCGTTCATAACTTTTGAACCGCTCAAATGCAATACCAAACTTCTCGGGAGAACTTCTAATAAATATGTTAAGTTTCAGTCATCTATGTGCAATATTTTGTCCTGATCACCATTTCCACAGACAGACGGACAGACGAACAGACGGACATAGCTAGAATGTCTTAGAATCGATCACTGATCAATAATATATATGGGGTCCCAGACCGATATTTCGATGAGTTACAAACGGAATGACAAACTTATATATACCTCTATCACTAAGTGGAGGGTATAATAAAATTAGCGTGTTGCAATCTTTGACATTTGATTTCTCGAAAACAAGGCAAAACACATCTCTGAAAATTTCAGATCAGATAGAAAGGTCATTTAACTTTTTTTAAAAAAATTAAAAAATAAAATAAAATTGCGGCATGTTTTTTGATAAATAAAGTTTAATTTTAAATTTAAAAAATTCAGAACTTCTTATGAAAATTTTCCAATTTTTATTTTTTTAATCGATAGCCCATACAAAAATTTTAAAAAAAAGTTTGTCTTTAAGACTTTACTGTGTTTCATTTAATTTGCATAAATATTGAAGTAAAGATGCTCAGACAAAAAAGTTAGATTTTTTTGACCACGCCCACAAGGCCCACTTTTTGAAAAAAATTAAATTTTATTTTTGTTATTTAATAGTACCCTAAGAGCGAATACTTTGATAATGATTTCATATTGACATGACACAATTTTTGTTTTTGCTGAACATTTGGTGTGGAATGCCTCAAATGTGTTTTAATGTTTCTATAATGTTTCTTTTTTTAATTTTTTTTCTACAAAATAATAAAAATATCCTACTTGTGTAGGTAAAAACTAATGACATCTCATTAAAAATACCAACAATTTAAAAAAAAAATTACTTACACAAATCATTAAAAAATTAAAGAATAATAGTTCTTACTTACAGAACAAAAATTATGCCTTTAAAAATTAAATGTTAAAGAAGACTTTACTTTTTAGTTTGTTATTTTTGAAACAAATGACAGAAGTAGTCATAAATAAAAACTGAACATCAAACAAATGTTTTTTTTTAAAAACGACTAAACGTAAAACTTTTTAAATAAACTATAAACAGTTAATGACATAATTTTTTGAGTGTAGATATATTTATTCCCCGAAAATGGGTCCCAAATTTAGACATGGATTGATTGGTTCTATCTTTTGTTATATCTTTAATAAGTGTTAAAAACACTCACAAACCAAATTTGAATGAAATAGGCTTCAACTTGTTGCCAATCAGTCGATTCAACTGAATATCGGGCGAAATTTGTATTTTTCACGAAATTTATGAGATTTATGTGAATATCGCGAAGGTGGTTTGTATGAGAGGCTACAAGAGAACTTGTCCGATTCCTTTAAAATTCGGAACAGTGCTTTGCGAATACAAAATACGTTTACCTGCCAAATTTCGAAAGGATATCTATTATAATACGGTTATAAAAGTCTTTTGAGCCACATTTAAAGAGGATCTTTGTATGGGGGCTAGGTCTTAACATGGACCAAGCCTATTAAAATGTTTCCAATTTTAATAGGATTCGTCCTTAGACCAAAAGAAGTTTGAAATTTCATACAAATCGATTGAGAATTGATTCTTGTATTGTGCTCACAACGTTCAGATGGACAGACGGACGTACATCGCAAAATCGTCTCAGAAAGTGTTTCAGAGTCGATCGGTATACTTGAAGGTGGGTTTAGGACCAATCAGGCACGTACGCAGGGGGGGTGCCCTGGGGGCCCGGGCCCCCCCCCCCAAAATGACTTGGCCACATAAAAATTTTAAGACATTGCACTACAAAATATACGTTTGTTAACAAAAAAAGGCTGAGTATTATTATTTTATCAAAATTTCAAAATACTGAAAAAATACAAAAAAAATTTTTGATTGAAAAAAATTTAAAAAATTCGTAAACTTTTACGGTAGTGAATAGGACACCTCAAAAATGTAATTGCGACTGACCATAAGTGATGCATCATAAATATTATTCCATTAGCTTTAATCTCGACTGCCACATTTGACTAAATTTGTGATATAGAAAAATTTACCATCGAAAATTTTCTATAGAAAAATTTACTTTCGAAAATTTTCTATAGAAAAATTTACTTTTAAAATTTTTTTATCGAACAATTTACTATCGAAAAGTTTCTATAGAAAAATTTACTATCAAAAATTTTCGATTGTAAGTTTTGCTGGAAAAATTTTGATATTTAAGAATATATTTTATGTCTTTAGATAACTAAATGATAACTTCAAAAATATAATTTGAAATGGTACAGTTTTGGTGAAAACGGATATTTTTTACGAAATTTTTCAAAGGGTTTGAGATTTTTTTTTTGGAAAATAATGTTTTAAAACATATGCTGTAAAAATTGTGTCCTCTACACTAATTCTGGAATCTGGAACTTTTTTACACAAAAAATTAATCAAAGTGTTAGATTTTTTTTTTAATATCAAAATAAAAAATTTTTAACGACAAAAAATATAGTGAATTTAAAAAATTTTCTTTACAAAAATGTCTCAGAATCTGTAAATTTTCACATTCAACACATGGATAAGAGAGTTTTTAAAATTATAATAATTTTTTCAGACTTTCTATACGAAAAATATTAATGAATCAAAGAATTTGTCTATACAAAAAACGTCTTTAATCTGAGTTTTTTCGTTACGAAAAATGTCTCAGAATCGAAAAAATCTATAGGAAAAATGTATCAGAATCTGTGAATTTTTCTATACAAATTTGAGATATTTTTCTTAGCAAGAAATTTTTCTGTACGAAAAATTTGTTAAAATCTGAGAATTCTTCTATGCAAAAATGTTTTAGGATCTTAGAAATTTTCTATACAAATCTGAGATTTTTCGTATAGAAAAATTCACCATACGAAAAATGTCTCAAAATCTGAGAATTTTTCAATACGAAAAATGTTTCCGAATCAGAGAATTTTTCAATACGAAAAATGTCTCAGAGAATATCAGAATTTTTTAATACGAAAAATGTCTCAGAGTCTGAAATTTTTATAATAAAAAGTGAGAGAAAAATCTGAGAATTTTTCAATACGAAAAATGTTTCCAAATCTGAGAATTTTTCAATACGAAAAATGTCTCAGAGAATATCAGAATTTTTCAATACGAAAAATGTCTCAGAGTCTGAAATTTTTATAATAAAAAGTGTCTTAAAAGCTTTGAACTTTTTCTATACGATAAATGTCTACGAATCTGGGAGGTTTTCTGTACGAAAAATTACACAGAATTTTTCTGTAAGAAAAATGTTGGAAAAATTGAGAATTTTTCTATAAGCAAAATGTCTCAAAATCAAACAACTTTTTCTTAGAACTTGAGAGTTTTTCTATACGAAAAATCTGAGAATTTTTCTACACGAAAAATTTCTCAGAGTTTAAGAGTTTTTCTGTTCAAAAAATGTCTATGCAAAAAATTTAAATCGTTATAATAGTAAAAATCTTTCTATGGTTAAAATATCTTGGAATTCTATTTTTTTTATTTAAAAACTAAACAAATTTCCGGCAATGTAAGGAGTCATGCTATCAAAAAATTTCTCAAAATCTTGGATTTTATTACGATAATTCGTATCTTAGAATCGGAGAATTTTCTATACCAAAAATGCTCTTAGAAGTTAAGAAAAATATATGAACAATTGAAAAATGTGTCAAACAGTTTTAATTTTTTAAGCGTAAAGTATATTTGAAAAGTTGCATAAATTTTCACTTTTTAAAAAAAAATAATTCGACTCCTTTTTACCATAAAAGTTTTAAATATATGTTTTGTTTTCTAAAAATGCAAAAAAAATTAGGCTCAAAAACATTGAGGCGAAAAAACGAAATTAAAAAAAAAATTTTGGCCCCCCCCAAAATAAATTCCTGCGTACGTGCCTGGGACCAATATTCGGATTGTTACAAATATTAGCACAAACTCATTATACCCTGTACCACATAGTGGTGTAGGGTATAAAAATCTTATTAAAGTAGGAAATGGTTTGAAATATGAAATATTTTGAAAAGCATTAAAAAATAAATTGAAGTTCGTATTATTTACATACTTTTTATTATCATGTAATATTTAGGTACTTTTTAGAAAAAAGAACTTTTTTGGTACTTTTTCCCAAAAAAAATATATTTTGTACTTTTTATCATAAAAAACTATTTTGGTACTTTTCTCAAGTGCACTTTTATGAAATTTTTTTTATCAAAAAGCACTATTTGTGTTTTTTTTTTATAAAAAAATAATTCTTTGGTACTTTTTATCAAAAAGTGCTATTTTCTTACACTCAAAAAGGAAAATAGCACTACTTTATTTTGCTTTTTTGGTTTTTATTCACACCTAAAATCTTTTTCATTTAAACTTCCTTTCGTCTTTGAATTTTTTTTCAGTCTTATTAACTTAATAAGATAGAGCAATTTCAAAGTCAAATTCAAATTCATCGTGTTCGGAATAAAATTTTCTTTAAGATTATAAATATGGTTTATAAATAAAAATGTTGTTGAACGAACTATAGCAAAAAAAACAAGTAGAAAAGTTAAATTCGATTTGGCCGAATCTATGAATACCCTCCCTAATGCCATTTTTAAGTGATAGTAAATTTTCTATCGTGAAAAAAAATAAAATTTTTGATTAGAAATATTTCATTTTGTGTAAAAATTTTTTTTTTAATTAAAAAAAAAATAATTTACTAATTTTTTTTTGAGTTTAAGATTTTTTTTTGAGTGTATTTTTTTAATTGTAAACATATATTTAGGTGACAAAAATATGTTGTAAAATATTTTTGTGACTCACCAATGTTTTTAAAACATGTTTAGCGGCTTTCAACATGTGATTTTAAGGTGAAACTAATTTGAAATTTACGGTTTTGCTAATAACTTTTGAACAACTGGACCGATTTAGCAGGATTGCATTGCCAACCTGACCAGGTTAATGCCCAACATATATGCCAAACTTCAGGAGCCTCCAAAAAGTCTTGTAAAAGTTAACATGTTTTCAATAGACATCCGGCCAGACGGACAGACGAACATCGCTAGGTCGTCTTAAAATCGATCGAGGTTCATGAATATATATGGGGCATTCCATGTGAAATCGGACACTTTGAAAAACTTTTTTTTTAGATTTTCCCAACTTGTTTACAGTTTTTAGTAGCCTTCGAAAACTCCTTCGTGGTAAATTTTCAGATTTTTTTGATGACAGGTTCAAAAGATATCGAATTTTTAAAAATTGGTAGTTTGTTCCTTTACTCAAACTTCTTTTAATCATAATTTCTTCAATAATGGTCCAAATGTCAATTTTTTTTTTCAAAATTTTTGTTTTTTTACGTACTTTCTAAAAAAAAATCCCAAAAAATTCTTAAAAGCGCTCTAGTATGCGATTTTTAAGTTTTAAAATTTAAATCTCATTTTTGAAAATGTTTGTACTCTTCGATTTTTTTGAAATTTTTTTGTGTAAAACTTCTATCAATTCTACAAATTTTTTGCCCAGGAAGATCGTGGGATAACGATTATTACTATTTTTAAAAATTACAATACAATTTTTTTTATTTTTTGTAAATTTGTTTTATTTAATCAGCTTCTACCGGTCCAATGGTGCGTCCGAGAGGGGTCATTAGTGAGACCGACCCCCATTTATTTTTACCCTATAACATTTTTTCAAAACATACCTACGCCCTATCTCCATTCCCTAAGTAGGCTCCCATACAAATAACAGTCGGAGCAAATTTTATACAAATGTAATTTTGTATGGGAGCCTACTTAGGGAGTGGAGATAGGGCGTAGGTATGTTTTGAAAAAATATTGTAGGGTAAAAATAAATGGGGGTCGGGCTCACTAATGACCACTCTCGGACGCACCATTGGACCGGTAGAAGCTGATTAAATAAAACAAATTTACAAAAAATAAAAAAAAAAATGTATGGGGACCGCCTTAACCGTTAAAGATAGAGGGTAGGTGTGTTCAGAG
Organism: Pegoplata infirma; assembly: GCA_963921195.1. Taxonomy (NCBI): domain Eukaryota; kingdom Metazoa; phylum Arthropoda; class Insecta; order Diptera; family Anthomyiidae; genus Pegoplata; species Pegoplata infirma. The sequence continues at coordinate 35,160,580 of OY992540.1, read as the reverse complement.
AAAATGTTTGGACTAAAAAAATATTGTGGGTCGGTCATACATTTTGTTGCTCTAAGGGCATTATTAGAGCAGTTAGAGCGGATGGAGCAAATTTTAAAAAATGTCGTTTTGTGTGGGAGCCCCCTTAGAAATTGGAGATAGGGTATTAGTTTGTTCCAAAGAAATGTTAAGACGTAAAAATTAATGGGGATCGGTCTTATTAAGGATCCCTCTATGACGCACCATTGAAGCAGTAGAAATGATTTTAAGATTGGAAAATTACAATAAAATTTTTTCAAAAAATTTAAAAAAATAGTAATAATCGTTATCCCACGATCTTCCTGGGCAAAAAATTTGTAGAATTAATAGAAGTTTTACACAAAAAAATTAAAAAAAAATCGAAGAGTACAAACATTTTCAAAAATGAGATTTAAATTTAAAAACTTAAAAATCGCATACTAGAGCGCTTTTAAGAATTTTTTGGGATTTTTTTTTAGAAAGTATGTAAAAAAACAAAAATTTTGAAAAAAAAAATTTGAAATTTGGACCATTATTGAAGAAGTTATGATTAAAAGAAATTTGAGTAAAGGAACAAACTACCAATTTTTAAAAATTCGATATCTTTTGCACGGGTCATCAAAATAATCTGAAAATTTACCACGAAGGAGTTTTCGAAGGCTACTAAAAACTGTAAACAAATTGGGAAAATCTAAAAAAAAGTTTTTCAAAGTGTCCGATTTCACATGGAATGCCCCATATATACCTTATGGGCTCCTAGAAAAATATTTCGAGGTGTTACAAACGGAATGACAAACTTATATATACCCTCTATCACTAGAGTGGAGGGTATAAAAATCGATAAACTCAAAACATTTTCAAAAAATAATGAAAAAATTAGATATTGTTGAAAAAATCAATACATATCTTTCTGATATGTATAGACCAATTCACACACCTTCTTATATCCAAAACAGTTAAAAAATTAAAAATCGGTTGAAATGTGTCTAAGTTACACGGGGTTTAGTTAGAACATTAAAAAAAAAACCTTTTTGACAATAACTTTAAAATTTGAGGGTGCCTGGTAAGTTTGATGTGCATTTTTGAGATTTTTTCGACCTAAAACCTTACTACCTCATTTGAAAAGTATATTCGATTTAGTTATTTTTGTAGCACAGTGTAATTCATTTAAAACTGTATAAGTGGCGTATGCTTAATTTGTAATTGCCTTTAACATAAATAATAATCATACGCAACGGTGCACAGTGATATATTTTTAAAAATTTGGCTATTCAGTTAGTAGGTACTGGACAGATTGCAGCGAAATTCATACTGGTTATAGTTAACATAATTTCGAGCTTAAATTTAGATGCTGCTTTTAGTTTCTTCACATTCCGATTCGGAAAGTTTGATTTTGTATAACTGTGTTATTTAAAATATCAAAAAAAAAAAAAAAAATAAAATAAATTATGTCTGAGAATTGAACCGAGGAATACTAATAGACCAATCCGCTATTCATTAAGCCACAGCTTAATTTAAAGCAATTAAAAGTTATTTAAATAAATCTCTTACATTACTCATACGTCATGTTGTTTTAATAAAAAAATTAATTTTAATTTGAATATAAAAAATTTTACAATTCTTTAACATTATGCTTTTTAATTCATATTAATTTAAATATTATGTATCATGTCAGTTTGATAAACATTTCTTCTTATACTTACCTCCATTTTTTTTTTGAAATACACTATGCTAAAAAAGTTGACAACAAAAAGATAAATTAAATTTATTAAAAATTCAGATATAATATATTTAATTGCTTCTCAGATTTAAACGAATTCTGCAATTCGGACTTATAAATTTAAGATAATAAAAAGTTATGAAACTCATTTTGTAATATTTAAAATTTATTTTTAAGAAATAAATTCATTTTAAAATCAGGTGAATAATTTTCAATTTAAAAATTCTTTAAAGTTTTTGAACAGAGTGTGCTGTAATTTAAACATCCTTACAAGTGTAGGCATATGTACGTGTATTTTGCTTAAAATTTATTAATATTAAAAGTATATAAATGTTATACAATTAAAAACTTTTTACATACACACCAATAATTTTAGCTTATTTTCACTAGGGAAAACGAGAAAAGTTAATTTTTTTGTAGAAAGTTTATTCTTAAACATATGTATGCCTGCATTGATACTTGTAGCAACTTGTTAAAATTTTAAATAAAATAAAAAAATCATGAAAAGATTGTCATCTACAAACATTTATTATCAACACCATAACCACCATCATCAGAAGAAGCACCTTAACCAAAATGGCAGGATATTTTTTTTATTTTTTATTTTTATTAGGAATGTAAATACTCGTGGGTGTAGGGACAGAGTTAAAAAGAATCATTTCTAGTCTTTAATGGGAAAACTTAAAACTATAAAAATTTCTATCGAAAATTTTTTGTTATCGATAGTTATATAAATTTCTAAAAATAATTTTTGCTACCGATAACTTTAGCATTTTCTATGAAAAAAAATTTTGTTATCGATAACTATATATTTTATAGAACATTTTTTGCTATTGATAACTATAGAATTTTCTATAGAAAACTATAGAATTTTTTATAGATTTTTTTTGTTATTGATAACTACAGAATTTTCAATATTTTTTTGTTACTGATAACTTTAGAACCTTCTTTAGAAAACATTTTGTTATCGATTACTATATAATTTTCTATAGATATTTTTTTGTTATTAAGAACTATAGAATTCTCTATAGTTATCGATAACAAAAAATTTCTACAGAAAGTTCTTTAGTTTTCGATAACAACAACAATTTTATAGAAAATTCCACAGTTATCGATAAAAAATTTTCTATAGAAAATGTGATGTATGCAATTATTTAATCCAATTAATTATTATTAAAACAAATCTTTTATACCACGCCAACAAATGGGGCGGATTAAACTTTTTTTTCTTTTTTTATCCGATAGTCCCCATACAGTTTTTTGAGCTTCTTTTGACATAAAAATTTTGGATTTGCTTAACAAAATTACAAAAAACCCTGCAAAAATATGCCGTTTTCCTGAGGTTGGTTTAGTTCTCCAAGGAGGAACTTTTTTACCTTGGTCCGATCTTGCCTATTTCCAAACTTAGCCAGCCTATGACCATGAGACATATTCGTGCCAAACTTCGGAAATCTAGCTCTATTATTTTGGACTGTATCGTGTCCTCTACAGACAGACAGACGGACGGACATCGCTAGAATGTCTTAGAGTCGATCACTGATCAATAATATATATACTTTATGGGGTCCTAAACCGATGTTTTGATGCGTAACACACGGAATGACAAAGTCTATTTTCAAAGTCTATTTTGGAGCTTTTGGACCGTGTGAAAAGAAGGGCGTTGATGCTTATCAATGACAATAGGGTATCCAACTCTATTGACTCACTGGAGCATCGTCGGAATGTGGGTTGTGTGACTCTGTTCTATCGATATTACCATGGAAAGTGTTCCGCTGAGATAAGTGAACTTATCCCTAGAGCCGGAGTTTTTGTTCGCAGCACTCGGTCGTCTAGTAGATCACATCCATTTGTTGTCGATTGTCCAGTTGATCGCACATCGCATTACAGAGAAGGTTCATTTATCAGTCGTACTAGCCGTATGTGGAATAATCTTCCAGCGGAGGTCTTCCCAGCTTCTTTCAATGTAGATAAATTCAAGTCAAATATCCACAAACACTACTCCCTCTTTCCTCCTCCTCACAACCTATTTTCCTGATATCAACACAATGCACTGCATTAGTAGGGGCATCCCCTGAGTGTTGGTTCAACGTAAAAAAAAAAAAAAAAAAAAAGTATACCCCCATACTGTAGTTGGAGGGTATAAAAAAATTGTATAGTTATCGATAACAAAAAGGTTTCTAAAGAAGGTTCTAAAGTTATCAGTAACACAAAAAGTTATCAGTAACAAAAAAATATATAATATATTTTACTATTAACTTTAGAACCTTCTTTAGAAAACTTTTTGTTATCGATAACTATAGAATTTTTTAATAATTGAGAACTATAGAATTTTCTATAGTTATCGATAACAAAAAAATTCTACAGAAAGTTCTTTAGTTATCGATAACAACAAAAATTTTATAGAAAATTCTACAGCTATCGATAAAAACATTTTCTATAGAAAATTTTTTAGTTATCGGTATCAAAAAAAGTGTCTATAGAAAATTCTTTAGTTATCGGTAGCAAATCAAATTTATAAAAATTTCTTTGCTTATCGAAAACAAAAAAAAATCTGCAGTTTCTATAGAAAATTCTTTACTATTCGATTTTGTATAAATTCTATAGTTATGGGTTACAAACAATTTTCAATAGAACATTTAATAGTTATAAATAGGGATGAGATTTTCATGCAAATGCATGTTTTTTGTCGATAGTCTAAAAACGATATCGACCAATTATCTTTCCGAATCAAGAAATTTGCGTTAAAATGGCATCGATTTGTTTTTGCATATTTTTGCATATTTTGGTGAAAATACATATTTTTGCATATTTTAGTTTTAAATGCATATTTTGTGCATATTTCCAACTTTTAAGTGCATATTTTTGCATATTTTGGAATAAATTAGCAAAAACACAAATTCAAATTTGTTCGTTTCAAAAACTATTTTAAATTTAAAAAATTTATTTTGAAAACAGGAAATTTTATTTTTTTTTCTTAGAATTTTTTTTATAGATATTCTTAATTTTTTAAAAAATATTGTTAATATAATGTTTTAAATGTTACTATTGTAAACACGGGTTATTTTTTGCTTTTTAAGAAGTTTTTCCTATGAAAACAAGATTTTTATTGCACACATTTTGTTTTTTAGTGCATATTTTTAGGTTTTTAGTGCATATTTGAGCGCATATTTTAAGCGCATATTTTCGATTTTTTAGTGCATGAAAATCTCATCCCTAGTTATCAGTAACAAAAAAAGTTGTCAGTAACAAAAAAAAATATTTTTTTTTGTTACTGCTAACTTTAGAACCTTCTTTAGAAAACTTGTTGTTATCGATAACTATAGAATTTTTTAATAATTGAGAACTATAGAATTTTCTATAGTTATCGATAACAAAAAAATTCTACAGAAAGTTCTTTAGTTATCGATAACAACAAAAATTTTATAGAAAATTCTACAGTTATCGATAAAAACATTTTCTATAGAAAATTTTCTAGTTATCGGTATCAAAAAAATTGTCAATAAAAAATTCTTTAGGTATCGATAGCTAAAAAGTGTCAAAAAAAATTCTATAGTTATTGATAGCAAAAAAAAATTATAAAAATTACTTAAGTTATCGAAAACAAAAAAAAAAAAAAAAATCAGCAGTTTCTACAGATTCTATAGTTATGGGTTACAAAAAATTTTCAATAGAACATTTAATAGTTGTAAATAACAAACAATTTTATATAGTTATCGATAGTTATTGATAACAAGAGATTTTCTATATACATTTCTATAGTTATCGATAATTCGATAACAAAAATTTTTCTTTAGAAAATTATAAAGTTATCGATAGCAAAAAAATTTTTATATAAAATTCTATAGTTATCGATAACAACAAGAATTTTTTATAAAAAATTTTTTGTTATCATTATTTTTTAAATTTTCTATAAAAAATTCTAAAGTTATCGATAACAAAAAGAAGGTTGTTAAAAAAATCGATAACAAAAAATTTTCTATAGAAAATTCTATAGTTATCGATAACAAATAGATTTTTATAGAAAATGTTATAGCTATCAATAAAAAAAAATTTCTATAGAAAATTCTAAAATTATCGATAACAAAATTTTTTTAAAGAAAATTCTTAAGTTATCGATAACAAACAATTTTCTATAAGAAGTTCAATAGTTATCGATAACAAAAACTTTTCCACCGTTATCGATACCAACAAATTTTCTATAGAAAATTCTGAAGTTATCAATAACAATACAAATTTTCTATAGAACATTCTATAGTTATCGATAACAAAACGTTTTCTATAAAAAATTCTATAGTTATCGATAGCAAAAAAATGTCTATAGAAAATTCTACAGTTATCGATAACAAAGAATTTTCTATAGAAAATTCTATCGTTATCAAAAACAAAAAAATGTCTATAGAAAATTCTATAAATATCGATAACAAAAAAGTTTTTATAGAAATTCCAAGTAATCGATAACAAAAAATTTTCTAGAGAAAATTCTAAGTTATCGATAAAAAAAAGTCTGACAAAATTCAAAAATTATCGATAGTAAAATATTTTCTATAGAAAATTCTATAGTTACCGATGGTAAAAATTTTTCTATAGAAAATTTTGTAGTTTTCGATAACAATAAAATTTCTACAGAAAATTCTTAAATAATCGATAAAAACAAAATATTCTATTAAAAATTCTGTAGGTATCGATTTCTATAGAACATTTTTTAGTTATCGATATCAAAAACTTTTCTCTAGTAAATTTTATAATTATCGATATCAAAAAATTTCTGTGGAAAATTCTATAGTTATCGATAGCAAAAAAGTTTCTATAGAAAATTTTATAGTTATCGATAGCAATAAATTTCTGTAGAAAATTCTGTAGTTGCCGATAACAAAAAAAAAATCTAAAGAAAATTCGATAGCAAAAAATTTTCTGTAGAAAATTTTTTGTAGTTAGCGATTACAAAAAATTTTCTATAGAAAATTCTATAGTTATCGGTTACAAAAATTTTCTATAGAAAATTCTAAAGTTATCGATAACAAACCAATTTTTTTATAGAAAATTCTAAGGTTATCGATAGCAAAAAATTTTCTATAGAAATGTTCTATAGAAAATTCTAAAGTTATCGATAGCAAAACATTTTCTATAGAAAATTCTAAGATTACAGATAACAAAAAATTTTCTATAGAAAATTCTAAAGTTATCGATAGCAAAAAATTGTCTATAGAAATTTCTAAAGTTATCGATAACATAAAAGTTCTATAAAGATTATATAGTTATTGATATTAAAGAGTTTCCATAGTTATCGATAGCAAAAAATTGCCTTTAGGAAATTGTATAGTTATCGATAGCAAAACATTTTGTGTAGAAAATTTTATAGTAATCGATAACAAAAATTTTTTATAAAATATTCAATACAAAACTAGATTATGTAAATTTTCTATAGAAAATTCTAAAGTTATCGATAAAAAAATCTAAAGAATTTCCTATAGTTACCGATGTAATCGATAACTATAGAATTTTCTATAGATTTTTTTTTCAATTGTTAAATCAATCGATAACTACAAAACTTTCTGTGAAATTTTTTTTATCGATATAATCAATAACTGCAGAGTTTTTGAGAGAGTTTTACTAACTTAAGCAACAAATACTTTGCATGCTCTGTTTCTGTGTTTTCATTACCCTTGAGTTATGATGCAAAAAGGAAGAATAACGCGTTATGCATAAATTATTCAAGCTGTGAAATTGTAAATTATGAAGTTGTTCTTAAGCAGTCTAACCAAAACAACAAACAAAAACACATACGAGTACATAAAAAAATGCATGTTACATGTGAAAAATGTACACGATGTTTTTGTAAACAGACAAATCAAGCACGTAGAGTAGAAGAACGCCCAGGGGCTTTGGAAAATTTTGAAAACAAAAAATTTCTTAAATTTTGAGAAATTTTTTGTACATAAAGTATTTCGGAAAACGTTTTTTTTAAACAAAAAAAAATTCAAAATTTTAAAAATCGCCAGAATCTCAATTTTTTTTTTTTTTTTAATCTCTCATTAATATTTTTGTCTTCTACTGTACTTTCATACTTACATAGGTTGTATGTATAAATATTTATCTAAGTTTGGCATTTTGTATGTTTATTCACATATCCGTGTTGCGGTGCTGGTATAATTATGATAATGATGATATTTTCTTTGGAAAACTTTTTGATTATTGTTAAATAGCAAACAGCTAACTTGTTTAGAGATAATGATATTTAAACAGAATCGATTTACACTACCCTAATATATATTTTTTTAAAACATTTTAAAGGATAAAGTTTTTAGGTAGGTAATATATTCCTGCTTTCGAAGAAGCTCTTGCCTTCCGTGTTATTTAAATGATTGTCAAAGTAATTTTACAATATAAATTTTAGATAAGAGAGTTTTTTATCTTCTTTTCTCTGAAGTATTTAACTTGGTTTTGACAAATTAAAAAAAAATTGTTTTAGTTAACATAGAAATTCAAAACATTGCTAAATATATTTCTAAAAAATGGCGCCCAACCAGGGACCCTGTACGAAATCGCAATAGATGAGATTCAGACTAAAATCACGACAGATCTTGCTTCTTAAGTAGTGTTGAGATCTTAATCAAACAAACAAAATTTAATAGAATTTATTCCGTGAACCATTTATATTTTGTAATTTAAAGCTGTTCCGCGATTAAACAAAGACCGGGTTGGTAGCATCTTTATAGCATTGCAAAAACGACATCTTTGAAATTAACTATCGGCTTTGAAAAATTAAGAAGTTTTTCCAAAATAAAGTGGAATTAAAAAAAAACTTTTAATGAATTTCCTAGAAAATGGCGCCCATCCAGGGGAACATCTCTAAATCGAAACTAATAGTTTAATTTAAAATTGCCTCAGATAAACATAGAAATTCAAAAAAATCCTATAAATATTACAAAAAAATGGCGCCGAACCAGGAACCCAATGATAAACCCCAACAAGACATGTTTGGCCCGACACTATCACGGATTTATTCTATTAGCCATTTATTCTTCGCAATTTAGAGCTGTTCAGCTATAAAATAAAAACAGGGAGGATAAAATCGTTATGGTATTACAATCAACGACATCTTAAAAATCCACCATCGGTTTCGGCTTTGAAAAATTAAAAAAATCGCTCCAGACAACCCTACACTCAAAATAATAACTCTCTAAAATACTCTGTAAAATGACTGTAATCTCAATTCAACAGATATTTTACAGAGTTTTCTGCTAAAATACAGATTTAAAGAAAATACTTTGTATTTTGTTGTGACAAAAAAACAAAGTTTCCTCTGTTATATTACTTTTTACTTTGTAATCTTAATTTTACAGATAATTAAGAGAGTTTTCTGCTAAAATACAGATCTAAGCAAAATACTTCGTATTTTTTTATAACCAAAAAACTTTTCTGTTTTAAGTAGTTTTTGTTTTTGTTACCAAACATCAAAATTGTATCTGTATATTTGTTTTTTGAAAAAAAGTTGAAAAAGTTATCAAAATTTTTTTTTCAGAAATCTTATAAAAATTTTACAAAATAACATGCATTTAACTAAACTCTGTAAATTTACAGAGCTTTTCTGTAAATTTTTTTTGCATCAAATGCATTTTACATATGTATGTAAATTTACACAGTTTTCTTTGCTAAATGGTGCTTTATTTAACCAATATTTTACTAGAAACTCTGTAAATTTACCGTTTTTTTTTGTCCAAGTCATTTTACAGAGTTTTAAAGTAAAATTACAGAGTTTTCTCTCTAAAAAAGCTTTCATATTTAACCAATATTTTACAATAAACGGTTTCTTTCTGTCAAAATAATTTTACAGAGTTTTTTAGTAAAATTACCAAGAAATGTTGTTAGCTGGAAAAGTATGGAGTACTCTGTTAAATAAGCAGAGTTTTCTGTAGAGAGTTATTATTTTGAGTGTAAAATTCAGAAACAATATTTTAATGAATTTCCTAGAAAATGGCGCCCATCCAGGGGCCCATTTTTAAATCGTTAAAAAACTCTGTCAAAATCATTTTACAGAGTTTTTTAGTAAAATTACCAAGAAATGTTGTTAGGTGGAAAAGTATGGAGTACTCTGTTAAATAAGCAGAGTTTTTCTGTAATTCAACAGAGTTATTATTTTGAGTGTAAAATTCAGAAACAATATTTAAATAAATTTCCTAGAAAATCGCGCCCATCCAGGGGCCCATTTTTAAATCGTTATAAAAAATTTACTTTACTAGTTTGTAACTTTTCTGTATTGTATTATAAATTAAAAAATATAAACTTAAACCTTTTTTTAATATTTACCCTTTTAAAATTACCCAAAGTTAAACATTTTTGTTAACTTGTATTTTCAAAAGTTAATTTATTTAACATGTATTTTGAATTTATTTTTATGTTACTTTTCTTCCTTTATACTTAAAACACTTTATCATTGTTTAAGTTTTAATATAAAAAAAATCCTTTTGTTTTTGCATATTTTTGTTTTGTTTTGCAGACAATAGTTATACACAGAGCCGTAAACTAATTTATTCTTTAAACTGTATTTCTATATTCTCCAACATAAAAAGCGACGTCCATATGTCTGTGTGAAATAATGATAAAGTCTAAATGAAATTAGTAAAAGAACACAAGTAGGGCTTCCAATCGGGATTGGATTTTCTGAATCCCGGGATTCGGGATTGAAGAAAAAATAGGGATCCCGAGTTTCGGGATATTTTGAATCCCGGGATTCACGGGATTTTTTGGAAATTTTCGGGATTTTTCGGGATTTTCAAAAATTTCTAGTATTTTTTGTCACTTTGAAAAATCCACGCGTTCGTAAAGATTAGCAAAGTTGATGTTGTGAACTTCAAAAAAAGTTTGGGATTCCTCCTGTGAAGAATATCCGTATTCGGTTATCTTTCTTATATTTCTGCGTGGCTCATTGCTTTCAACTTTTAGTGAGTGTGAGTTGAAAAAAAAAATAAATGAATTTTCGAATTTTTGCATAAGTGATTCATTTTGTGCTAAAGCTTGCGTGATTTGCTTTTTTTTTTCATTTCTTGCAAAAAAAAATATTTTTGTTTTTTTTTGGTAAAAAATGTTTTTTTGGTAAAAAATGTGTTAGCGAGAGTGCGAGAGTAGAGTTTGCATGACTCACGAGTGAGCGTAAGTCACAAGTGAGTGATTCCATTATTGTTTGCTTGAGCGTGAGTCAAACCTCACTCACGCCTTTAAAAAATGTTTTAGTAAAACATAAAATTGTAAAAGTTTACAACTTAAGGAGTTAAGATGTGTCAAAAGCCATTTACGGTCCTATGCTCCTTGTAAGAGTAAAAGTAATAAATATAAAAGCCCTTATGTCGAACCACCACTAGTTTTTAGAATTTCTTTACATTTCCCAAACATTTCACCTTTTTCTATAACAAAAAAAAAAAAAAAGGAACCTGGCGGAACTTTTGTCGATTTTTTTTTTATTTTGTTCCACAAAATTTATATTTTATACAAATTATTTATAAAAATCTAAAAATATTGAAAAAAACAAAAAAATCGGGATCCCGAAAATCCCGGGATTAAAAATTAGAAATCCCGAGATTCGGGATTTGCCTAATCCCGAAAATTCCGGGATTTCCGGGATCGGGATATCCCGATTGGAAGCCCTAGACACAAGGGCCCTTAAAGGTCCCAAAAATTATAATTTTAAGGCATGTTTTCTGCCTTTCAAAACTTTTCAAGTCACACGAAATTTTCCGAATCTATGAAACAAATCGAGTAAAAACCCAGCAAAAATTGGCATTACTAGTAATGCGTTTTGTAATCCGAATCAGATGTTAATCAGTAGTTACTTATTGAATGAAACACTAATTATTTTAACAAGGGCGTGAGACAAAAATAAGTAGTGAAGAGTATGGAGATAAATAAGTAGTTACTGACTCGGATTACTAATAAGGAGTAAAAACCCATTACCAATAAGCAGTAAAATAATTAGTTAATTAAAACATTTTAAATTTTACTTGTTTTTATTAAAACTTAAAAATTGCGTAATTTTTATTATACCCTCCACTTAGTGATAGAGGGTATATGGGGCAAAACGCGTCAAAGGTCCACACCAAAAAACAAATGTAGTCCAATTTAAGTATAATTTTGATAAAATAGTAGGTTAATGATAGGTATTCTAAATTAGAAATATAAAATTTTTTGATGAAATATTGGCAGAGTTACAGGGTTGGAAAGTTTTGATGTTTTTGAAAAGAACATATTTTGGTGAATTTTAATTAACATTTTGATGAAACAAAAATTATAATTTTAAAAACGACTTTTAAAGTATTTTTGACGGTCTTTAAAATGGCATTTGTGTTTTTTTTTTGAAAAAAATAAATTTGACCTTAAAATTCAAGGTCAAAATATTAAATTGTAATTATCTTATAAGGGTCGCACTTTTAGATTTTTTTCACTAAGCCCACTTGAAAGGTTGAAATTTTTTTTAATTTCGGTTTTTTTTTAAAAAAACACTTTATGAGAAATCAATTTTTTTACGAGTACATAACACCCAAACTGTACTGATTTCTTTATTTTTTATGCGTGCAACGTTTGTTGTGTGTGTTTACAACGCACACTTTATCCAAGCATTGATTTTTGTTGTTGTTATTATATGCAGATTAAAGCGATTTCAGTACAATTTGAGTGTCATATACTCCTAAAAAATTGATTTCTCATAAAGTTTCATACATACCATTTTTTTTAAAAAAACCGAAATTAAAAAAAATATCAAGCTTTCTAATGGGCTTAGTGAAAAAAATTTAAAAGTGCGACCCTTATAAGGTAATTACAACTTAATATTTTGATCTTGAATTTTAAGGTCAAATTTTTTTTTTTCAAAAAAACCGCAAATGCCATTTTAAAGGCCATCAAAAATACTTTAAAACTAGTTTTTTAAATTATAATTTTTGTTTCATCAAAGTGTTAATTAAAATTCACCAAAATATATTCTTTTCAAAAACATCAAAACTTCCCAACCCTGTAACTCTGCCAATATTTCATCAAAAAATTTTATATTTGTAATTTATACTACCTATCATTAACCTAATATTTTGCCAAAATTATACTTGAATCGGACAACATTTGTTTTTGGGTGTGGACCGTTGACGCGTTTTTCCCCATATATAAGTTTGTCATTCTGTTTGTAACTCATCGAAATATCGATCTGGGACCCCATAAAGTATATATATTCATGATGCCCGATCGATTTTAAGACATTCTAGCGATGTCCGTCTGTCCGTCTGTCCGTCTGTCCGTCTGTCCGTTTGTCCGTCTGTCCGTCTGTCCGTCTGTCTGTCTGTGGAAAATGCTGTCGCGGGCAAAATATTGCACAGAGATGACTGAAACTTAACATATTTATTGGAAGTTCTCCCGAGAAGTTTGGTATTGCATTTGAGCGATATCGGTTAAGCGGTTCAAAAGTTATGAACGAAAATGTAAGCACACCTCAAAAATTTCAGTACATTCAACATAACCTAAAAATACAAAATGCTTTAATTCGGCTTCTGGTTGGCATATGTGAACATAATTGAACACCAAATGGTATTTAAACAAGTACGAATATATTTTTTGACAAAAAAAGAAAAAAATCGCGGATTTTTTTTACCAAAATTTTTTTTCGCGGAAATTTTTTTCCAAAAAAATTTTTTTTTTTTCAAAAGTAATTTCCTTTTAAATAATGTTTTTTGCAATAAGGTTTTTGAAATTGTGGAGGGTATCACTACATTCGGCAAGGTCGATTTTAACTTTTTTACTTGTTAAGTTTTTAAGTAATTTTTAAGTTAATTGAATTGTAGAGGTTAAAAACTGCAAGTGCAAGAAGATATTATTACTTAGAAGTGCTTTTATAACATATTACTGAAAAGTAGTTACTTTTGGGCTTAAAATAATGTTAATGGTAATGGGTACTCATTATAAATAATGTACTTTGTAATGATTACTTTTCATAACTCATTACCATGTTTTTGCTGGGAATATTCGGAAATTAAATCTAGTACTTTTGTAGCAGTAAATATTATGAATGTTGCGTTAAAAAAAAAAGAAAATGTAATCGAATTGGTGCACAGAAAAAAATAGAAAACACGGTTTTCCCTTTTAGAGTATATTTCAAAATATTTCCGATAAAATTGAACAGGTTGAAACATAAGACTGGTATTTTTTGTATGGCAAAAAAGCTTTCTTACAATTTTAAGCATCTGTTCTCTTAGTCCTAAAACTTATGTGGTACAAATTTAAGGCCAATCGGATTAAATTAACCCGTGGCGGCCGGCGATCAAAGTTTTGAATTTTTGGAAATTTAAAAAAAAAAAAATAATAATAAAAATGTCTCGCGATACATCATATGAGGGGGTTAGAGCACAAGGGGTTCAAGTGCCTTATATTTAATAATGAAAAAGAGGTTAAAGTTAAATTGCAATAAAAAATGTTAGATGATAGCTAGAATTTTATTTTTTAGTTTATAGAGATCCTGAGATATATTTTAATCTAACAAGTTAAAAAAATATCATCTTTTGCAAATGCAAGAACCCAAAAATTGCCTTTGAAGTAAGTTAAACGCACTTATACCCCTTGTGCTCTAACTTTTTTTTATAAATTTCTAAATATGAGGCATTCCACACCAAATGTCCCGCTACAGAAAAACATGTGTCCCGTAAATTTCTGAATAGGTTGTTTGGATAGCCCTATATGGAACTAAAAAAATTGCGTTTTTGGTTTTTCTAATTTTCAAAAACTGGGCTTAGAAGGCGTGGTCAAATATTGGAAAAATGGTCAAATTTGTGGCGAGTTGCCTTTATTAAATATTTATCACATTAGAACGTAATGCACCACAATCTCAAAAATTTACATTCTTATATAGTTTTGTATGGGCTATCGATTTAAATTTTTTTTTTTGGAAAATTTTCAGAAACCGTTCTGAAATTTTTAATTTTTTAAAAAAGTCAACTTATCAAAAGATCGGCCACTTTTTTTTTTTTTTTTTTTTAAGTTTAGATGTTTGTCGATCCACACAAAAAAATTCAGAAACACGTTCTTCGTTTTTTCGAGAAAATCGCATTTGAACTTTAAATTTCATAACAATTTTGTAATTTGCTTATATTTTCTTAATTTAACGTTACGAAGAGTATTATTAATTGCATAAATATTACTCATTCGCAACGTTTAAACAAAGAAATACAAGCAAATTACAAAATTGTTATGAAATGTTTGAAAATTTGTAGTTAACCTTTTGTGTTGATTAGAGTGGCCATAGTAGAAATTTTTTTGAAAAGTTAAATTTTTCGCACTGAAAAATGTGAGGTTGGGGATGTAATTTCGGCGGATTTCGGGAAAGTAGTGATTTTTGGCCCTTTTTTAGCTTTTATTTATTTTTTTTTTGGTTTTTTTTACAAACTTGATATGTTTTGGACCGACTTATATCAACAAGAGATAGAATAATTCAATTCGCAAATTTAGGGCAAAAATGGGAAATTAAAAATTGCCCCAACTAAAGGTCAAAGGTCAAATTTTAGAAGATTTTAAATTTTTAAACATTAACAGATTTTCTGAGTGGAAATATATGAAACTACTTCATGTCATTTTAAAAGGTCTTTACATATGTCTTTTTATTCAAATTCAGAATATTAACCCTTTAGTGATGGTGGGGCCTATTCGACCCTTTGAACAAAATACACTTACATTATCTCCATTAAATTAAAAAAATTATAGGCCCCGACAGCACTTAAGGGTTAAATTTCTAAATTTTAATTATTTGACATTTAGTTTAGACCAATTAAAATAACATCAAGTAGATTCAGAAAAATCCGCCCAGCAAATCTGATAATGTTTAAAAATTCAAAATTTTCTAAAATTTGACCTTTGACCCTTAACAGGGGCAATTTTTTATATCTCAATTTCGCCCTTATTTTGCGAATTGAAGTATTCTATCTCGTGTTGATATAATTCAGTCCAAAACATATCAAGTTTGTAAAAAAAAAAACAAAAAAAATAAATAAAAACAAAAAAAGGGCAAAAATCACTACTTTCCCGAAATCCGCCGAAATTACATCACTGTAATAGCCAAATGAAAACAGCAAACCCTACAATTTTTGGGGTTTTTATTCCTTTATATGTGCTTAACAAATCCCTTAACTCCAATGGCCGATTTTTTAAAATTTCTTTAACAAAAAAAATAAAAATTTAAAATTGGAGATTTGAAAATAGTGTTGAAAAATTCAGACCACTTTAGCATTTATTTAAAACAAGTTAGCAAAACGCAATATGAAAAATATGTGTCTTCTTAGTACATTGGAACTTGAGGAATAAAAAAAATTAATTACAGTAGATAATTTCAATAAATTTCAAAAATGGGGCTCGAATTCCTTGATCAGGTGGTTTACCACACGTTAGTTGCCGGGGGAAGTTGTCATAACTCGGCTAATTTTCAACCGATTTTAATTTTTAACACCTTATTTGATAGACAATTAACTCTTAATCAAAATTCAGTGACCATTTGAATTCAAACTGTACTTAAAATATCAAAAAAATTGAGAAAATGAAAAAAAAGTCATATTTTTCCCTTGTAATCCGTTTTTCAAACTTTAGGCTCAACCCGGAGGTACTCGGAACAAAAAAAATAATTTTTTTAAATATGCATAATTATTTTTATCCCCAACCTCACATTTTTCAGTGCGAACAGTTATGGATTTAACATTTTTTAATTTTTCTATATAACGCTATGGCCAGTCTAGTGTTGATGTTTGATGAGTTTATTTTGGCTTGAGGTTATGGGGTTTTTATATATAAAATAAAAATTCCAAATTTTTTTTTTTTTTTTTATGAAGTTTTTATTTAAATATATTTATTTTTTCCAATATTTCTATCAGCATCGCTGATCATCTTCAGGGATCTGACAAAGATATACATATAACAATAATTAAATTTTATAATTTTATAAACAAAAATAATAACACAAATATCACACAAAAAAAATAAATAAAACACAATAAAACATAAAAAACAATAATTACATTTAAAATATTTTTAAATCGACGTTGAGTTGAGGACTTCCTTACTGCTTTGTAAATTTTTGTCAACTAATTTTTGTTTTGTTTGTCTGTGCTTGTCAACTATGTGTCTATATATTGGAGCTATTCTCTCTGTATCTGTTTTAAAATTCAATCTCATATTAATAGGGGTATTGATGATGTGGAGCATCTCCAGCGTGTATCTTTTGGTGTAATGCCTCTCTTCTTGTAAAACTTTTACGCCTTCAAAATTTGGTTTATGACCAGTTTTTACACTGTGGGCAGCTAGAGCAGTTTTTTGTTCCAAAGGTTTGTCTACTGCTTTATGATCTGACTTATGCGAAGAAATTCTTGTCTTTAATTTTGTTTTTGTTGTTCCAACATATACTTTGTTGCATATGTTGGATCCGTCTCCGTTACAATTTATCTGGTATACCAGATTCGACTTGTCCTCATTATTTATTTTGGATTTAGTATTGCTAAATAGTTGATTTAACGAGTTATTAGTTTTAAGCGCCATCACAAACTTTTCGTTGTCATAAATATTTGAATTTTTAAGTCTCTCAGACAATCCAGGTATATATGTTACCGATTTATAAATTTTCTGCTGATCTTGTTTTTCAATCGGATTTTGCGCTCTCGTTGTGACATGTTCAATCAAATCGTTGATTGTCTTTTTAGGGAAATCATTTTTAATTAAAGTATTTGTTATTTTATTTATGTTTTCTTTGTGAAACATCGGGTCGCTTATACCTAAAACTCTTCTAATAAAATTCGTCGCTGTATTTATAATTATACGTCTGGGATGTTTGGATTGGAAATTGATTAGTCTACCAGAAGCTGTAGGCTTTTGGTACCAATCCAATTTTAAAGCATTATTTTGTCTTGTTACGATCGCGTCCAAGTATGGTAACTTTTTGTCTTTTTCCTCTTCTTTGGTAAATTGTATTTGTTTATTAAAAGAATTAAGAATTTTTAGTGTGTCATCCACAGCTCCGATTTTAATTATTCCGAAGAGATCGTCAACATATTTAGTCAAAATTTTTGGTTTTGTTTCCATCATCTCTGTTGAGAAGTCCAGTAACTCCTCCATCACAATATCAGCGATGACTGGAGAAGCAGGTGACCCCATCGGCATTCCTTTTCTCTGTTCATATACTTTGTCATCATATTTAAAGTACCTTGTATCTTTAATGCAGAAATTTATGATATCCAAATTTATGATATCCAAATTTCTGCATTAAAGATACAAGGTACTTAAAATATGATGACAAAGTATATGAACAGAGAAAAGGAATACCGATGGGGTCACCTGCTTCTCCAGTCATCGCTGATATTGTGATGGAGGAGTTACTGGACTTCTCAACAGAGATGATGGAAACAAAACCAAAAATTTTGACTAAATATGTTGACGATCTCTTCGGAATAATTAAAATCGGAGCTGTGGATGACACACTAAAAATTCTTAATTCTTTTAATAAACAAATACAATTTACCAAAGAAGAGGAAAAAGACAAAAAGTTACCATACTTGGACGCGATCGTAACAAGACAAAATAATGCTTTAAAATTGGATTGGTACCAAAAGCCTACAGCTTCTGGTAGACTAATCAATTTCCAATCCAAACATCCCAGACGTATAATTATAAATACAGCGACGAATTTTATTAGAAGAGTTTTAGGTATAAGCGACCCGATGTTTCACAAAGAAAACATAAATAAAATAACAAATACTTTAATTAAAAATGATTTCCCTAAAAAGACAATCAACGATTTGATTGAACATGTCACAACGAGAGCGCAAAATCCGATTGAAAAACAAGATCAGCAGAAAATTTATAAATCGGTAACATATATACCTGGATTGTCTGAGAGACTTAAAAATTCAAATATTTATGACAACGAAAAGTTTGTGATGGCGCTTAAAACTAATAACTCGTTAAATCAACTATTTAGCAATACTAAATCCAAAATAAATAATGAGGACAAGTCGAATCTGGTATACCAGATAAATTGTAACGGAGACGGATCCAACATATGCAACAAAGTATATGTTGGAACAACAAAAACAAAATTAAAGACAAGAATTTCTTCGCATAAGTCAGATCATAAAGCAGTAGACAAACCTTTGGAACAAAAAACTGCTCTAGCTGCCCACAGTGTAAAAACTGGTCATAAACCAAATTTTGAAGGCGTAAAAGTTTTACAAGAAGAGAGGCATTACACCAAAAGATACACGCTGGAGATGCTCCACATCATCAATACCCCTCTTAATATGAGATTGAATTTTAAAACAGATACAGAGAGAATAGCTCCAATATATAGACACATAGTTGACAAGCACAGACAAACAAAACAAAAATTAGTTGACAAAAATTTACAAAGCAGTAAGGAAGTCCTCAACTCAACGTCGATTTAAAAATATTTTAAATGTAATTATTGTTTTTTATGTTTTATTGTGTTTTATTTATTTTTTTTGTGTGATATTTGTGTTATTATTTTTGTTTATAAAATTATAAAATTTAATTATTGTTATATGTATATCTTTGTCAGATCCCTGAAGATGATCAGCGATGCTGATAGAAATATTGGAAAAAATAAATATATTTAAATAAAAACTTCATAAAAAAAAAAAAAAATTTGGAATTTTTATTTTATATATAAAAACCCAATAACCTCAAGCCAAAATAAACTCATTTGTTATGAAATTTAAAGCTCAAATGCGATTTTCTCCAAAAAAACGAAGAACGTGTTTCTGAATTTTTTTGTGTGGATGGACAAACATCTAAACTTTTAAAAAAAAATTTAAAAAAGAAAAAAAAGTGGCATGTTTTTTAATAAATTGACATTTTAAAAAAATGGAAAATTTCAGAACGGGTTCTGAAAATTAAAAAAAAACAAATTTAATCGATAGCCCATACAAAACTATATAAGAATGTAAATTTTTGAGATTGTGGTGCATTCCGTTTTAATGTGATAAATATTTAATCAAGGCAACTCGCCACAAATTTGACCATTTTTCCAATATTTGACCACGCCTCCTAAGCCCAGTTTTTGAAAAATTGAAAAACCAAAAACGCAATTTTCTAAGTTCCATATAGGGCTATCCATACAACCTATTCAGAAGTTTACGGTACACGTGTTTTTTTTTCGCTGGACATTTGGTGTGGAATGCCTCATATATATGATGTATCGGAAAACATAGTTTTTTTTTCAAACATCCAAAATTTTGATACCATTGGCCTGAAATTTTTACTATATAACTTTTTGGTCTAGTAAAATAAAAAATTTGCACAACCTCTTGGGAAATCAAAAGTTGAAGAAAAAATGTCACTCTAATGCCACATATCACAGGCTTTTTTGTCGGAACTTGAAAAACTTTTAATTTTTTTTTTGTTCCCAAAGCATATTTAATGAATTTTTGGCTCCACTGCACGGAAACTTTTTTGACAAATTTTTTTTTGAGTGTAAAAATTTTTTTGAGTGTAATATTCATTTGTTGTAAAAATATTTCTGAGTGACGAAAATACTTTGAAAAGTAATTTTTTCTTACCAATGTTTTTAAAGCTCGGTTCTTTCAACAGTTGAATTAAGGTAAAACCAATCTGAAATTCACGGTTTTGCTAATAACTGTTAACCACAATACCGATTTGGCTCAAATTCAACACTAACTAGACCAGGGAAACGAAAAGTATATATGCCAAGCTTCAGGACCCTCAAAATTGTCTTTCAAAAGTTAGCGTGTTTTTTATCTCGTAAATTCGCGAAAAACCCTTGCCGAAATTCACTCTTTTGCTTATAACTTTGAACCACTGGACCGATTTCGCTTGATTGCAATACCATCCTGACGAGGTAAATGACCAACATATATGCCAAACTTCAGGAGCCTCCGTAAAGTCATTCAAAAGTTAGAGTAATTTAATCAGACAGACGGATGGACATCGATAGGTCGTCTTAAAATCGACCGAGGATCACAAATATATATACTTTATGGGGTCCCAGACCAAAATGTCGAGGTGTTTCAAACGGAATGACAAACTTAAATATACCCTCTAGCCAGGGCTGCCATATTTGCCGATTTATCGGCATTTTGCCGATTTCTTGCCTCAAAATTATCAAAGTGCCGATTTGCCGATTTTTGCTCCAAAAATGCCGATTTTTTGATCAACTCAAAAACACGGTCGCTTTTAATACTTTTTTTTGGTTTCCTGCTATAAATTGGATAAATTTACGAAAATTGCTCAGTTATACCTAAAATTATTGGAAATCTATCCAATTTATAGTAGTATATAATTTGAATTTGTAGAAATTTACCCAATTTGTAGTAGGAAACTGGACTATTTTTTTTAAAGTGTATGTATATAAGTTTGTCACTCCGTTTGTAATACCGCGAAATATAGGTCTAGAACCCAATAAAGTATAAATAGTCATGGTAGGACCATCGATTTCAAGTCAACTTATCGATATCCGTCCAACTGTCTGTAGAAAACACATTTTTTCGCTTATCATTGGGGTAAAAAAAATTGCCTGTGGGTCTCTTTTTTATCTTAAAAAACGGAAAATCTGAAAACGAATATTTTTGATTTTTTTCCTGAAAATATTAGTTTTTTTTTTTTTTTTTAATAATAGTTTTGATCACATCACATGATCAATTATTTTTATTTATTCTCTCTATTTATTTACAACTCATTTTTAATAAATGCAACCTAACCGAGAACTGGTATCAATGACCGTCGTCTCGTTGTAGCGAAAAAACCAAAGGTTCTGGTGGGAATCGAACCCACGACCCCTACGTTGAAAGGCTAGCACGCTACCCACTAGCCTACGGGGGCCCCTTAGTTAATATTACTTAGGACATTGCTGAAAGATAATTTTTATGATAATTTTTTTTTGGTCTGTAAAAATTAAATTTTTTTTTTTTTGCGAAAACAAATTTATAAGTTTTGTAGTGACAAAAAATTGTTGTTTCTGATTGATTTTTATGTTAGTAAATATATAATATGCATATCGCGACCTTGGGACAACAAGGTTCTAACTGACATTTTTTTCAAAAATGAGTTATATATCGCATTGCACTAAAGCGACTACGCTCTTTCGATTGGCGTTCTCAGTTTTTCTCTATCTCTTACAGCTTCTGAGATATTCAATTCAACAAGGTTCTATCTACGTGTTTTTGGTTTGAGATTCAGTCAACAAGGTTCTAACTGGCTGATAGAACCTTGTTTACCAAAAAAGCCCTTATTGTTTTGCAGATAGAACCATGTGGACACTTTAATTGGAAACAGAACCATGTTGTACAGATTGAAAATTGCATATTGCACAAATACACTTAACAAGAAAACTTGTTAAATGATAAGAAAAGCTTGTAATTTTTTTTCTTCCTCCTATTTTACGAGAATTCCTATTAAAAATTACCAAAAAATTTTATAATTTTCAAGCTTTTTACCAATAAAATTGTAAATTTACAGCTTTTTTTGACGCGATAAAACTTAAAAGGAATTCCCGTGACTTAACTAGATTTTTTGCTACATATTTTTTTACGAGAATTCCTTGTAAAAATTACGAGATTTGGGTTTTTATAATAAAATTACTAGAATTCCTTGTGAACAATAATTTTTTTTTTGTAAATTTAAAATTTTTTCGTAAATTTGGCTGCGGATAACTAACGTTTTACTAATAAAAATGTAAATTTATAAAAAAAATGTAAATTTCGATCACACAAAACACAAAATAACAAAGGATAAGGAGACTTTTTCTAGTAATTTAATGTTTTTTTATTTAAATCTTGTAAAGTTACCAAAAAATTCTCGTAAAATGATTGTTTGCTAATAGTACCTCTTATTTTAAGAGAGTTTCTAGTAAAAATTACAATTTTATTGGTAATAAGCTTGTAAAATTACAAACAATTTGCAAGGTTTTACCAATAAAATTGTAAATTTACAACTCTTTGACGCGATAACAATTACAAGGACTTCTCGAAACTTAACTAAGTTTTTCCACCACTTATTTTACGAGAATTGGTAGTAAAAATTACGAGCTTTTTTTGTATTTTTACAAGTTTTTTACCAATAAAATTGGAAATTTACAACTTTTTTGATGAGATAATGCTTACAAGGAATTCTCGTGCCTTAACTATTTTTTTTTTTTTGTAAAATTACCTTGGAAATTTGTACATTTACGAAAAAAATTGTAAAATTACAAAAAAAAAAGTTTATATATCGATAAAAAAATTTTTGTTAAAAAACAAGGAAAACTGTAAGATATTTGTAAAATGGGATTACGGGACTTTTTATAGTAATTTGACAAGGTTTTTTTCAGTTTAGAACCAACTGTAAAGAGAAATATGTGTTTAAAGTCACATGAGCACAGTATTGTCTTGAAACTTATTGAAAATAATGAGTTTCCTCCCTAGTGGCTTAGCTTGGAGCTTTTGCGACATTCAAAAAAATGGTTTTAACACACTCAAGAAAAAAAACAATCTAACTGGGGTAGCTAAAAGATTCGATAAGGAATTAAAATCCGCAAAACGAATTCCTGAAGCAAGGTTTTTAAAGTAAAAACACATGAAATAAAAGGCTTTTGATAAAACTTCAGTTACTCCAACAGCAGCACTGCCGGAAGAAGTGTGAACGATAAAGCCAGCCTTCCAAAAAAACTGTCGAAAAAGTATTCGAAGACAAGAATATCACAAAACTGTTAACATGGAGCGATTCTGGTGGTACTAAAACGCAAAAATTCCATTATGGCCCTAGCAATGGAGTATTTTATTAAAACTCATGCCGATGATGAAAAAAATTACAATGAAATACCCATTACCAGGACTAAAAAATAACCGTTCTCTTCCCCTTATGTACCCCCCCCCCCCACTAATAACGTGTCACATTATTTTTCCTGCTCTACAAAATAAAAAAAGTATTATGAAGATCCCAGCTAGACACTAGGGAGGCTTACCTTGTAAGTCGGTTTATTTTTGATTAACAAATGTTGTATTATTATATTAAAATCCAAATGACACAAGGTTCTATCTGCAAAAAACTATTTCTTACAGAAACACAAGGTTCTATCTGGCAGTTAGAACCATGTTGTCCAAATTCATGTGCCTTATCGTTGAGCAACAGAGTTCTATCTGCTTTTTGAGACTCAAATTGTGCAAAAACTAATAAAGTAGCGCGAATATTTTCAAATACATAATAAAATTTAAGGACTAATTTAATATTATTCAAAAACCGTTTTTAAATTTAGTCAAAACTGACTTAGTAAAGCGATTAACAATATTCAACCTTAGTTTTCTCAATAGTAGTGTTGGTGCAAATAGAACCTTGTTGTTCCAAGGTCGCGATATATTAATGCTAAATTGTTCTCTTTTGTTATTATTTGTCAACAGAAATGTAATTTATTGTATTTAAAATGGTTATTTTTCATTTGCCGATTTTTTGCCGATTTTTTTAAATTGAAGTGCCGATAATGCCGATTTTTTTTGGAAAATATGCCGATTTTTCATCAAAATCATCTGGCACCCCTGCCTCTAGCACTTAAGTGAAGCGTATAAAAATTTTCTGAGACTTTTAGAACTTTTTTCGGGACTTCAAAAAATTTTGATATGCTTTGAGACATTTTCGTTATATTTCCCGTAATTTATACCAGTCACAGGATGTGTGTTCTTGGATCGACAGATACTGTATTTCCTGAAGGTATGCTATCATAATTTGTTTTCCATGGCTTCAATTTTTATTAAAGAAAAACGAATACAGTCCTCAAAGCTTCTGTATGTTTCAGTAAGCAGATATTTATGTTTAGGGTTCCCTTTGATTACACAATCGTGATAATAACACAAAAAGAAAACTTAACTTTTTTTGTTATTGCTGTTGTTGTTATTATTGCTGTAGCTGATATTGCTGTAGTTATTGTTGCCTTTGTTGTTGTTGTTGATACACATAAAGGCATAATGAGCTCACAAGGCAACTTGAAGGTTATCTTTGAAAGCATCATAATATATGATGAATTTAACAACAACAACAATATTATTTTTTTGCAGCGTTGCCATACATTAGAAAAATTAAAAAAAAAAACGCTGGACCGATGGTTGATTTTTAAGATGTCGGTGATTGTTAATATCATAAATATGTTGTCATCCTAGATTTTGTTTTAAAGCGGAACATCTATAAATTGCGAAAATTAAATGGCTAACGGAATAAATCTGAGATAGCGTCGGGCCAAATATCTCTTGTTGGGGTTTAGCATTGTGTCCTTGGTTGGGCGCCATTTTTATTTTAATATGTTTTAGGAATTTTTTTTCAAGTTTTTTAATTTAAAATACAAAACAGCTAAATTTTAAGCACTTCTCAGTAAAGTTAAACTTTCAACTTCTATTTAGAGATGGCCCCTGGATGGGCGCCATTTTTAGGAAATTCTATAACATTTTTTATACCCTCCACTCTAGTGATAGAGGGTATATATAAGTTTGTCATTCCGTTTGTAACACCTCGAAATATTGGTCTAGGACCCCATAAAGTATATATGAGGCATTCCACACCAAATGTCCAGCGAAAAAAAAAACATGTGTACCGTAAACTTCTGAATAGGTTGTCTGGATAGCCCTATATGGAACTTAGAAAATTGCGTTTTTGGTTTTTCAATTTTTCAAAAACTGGGCTTAGGAGGCGTGGAATGTTGGAAAAATGGTCAAATTTGTGGCGAGTTGCCTTGATTAAATATTTATCACATTAAAACTGAATGCACCACAATCTCAAAAATTTTCATTCTTATATAGTTTTGCATGGGCTATCGACTAAAATTTTTTTTTGGAAAATTTTCAGAACCCGTTCTGAAATTTTCCATTTTTAAAAAAGTCAATTTATCAAAAATCCGACCACTTTTTTTTTCTTTTTTAATTTTTTTTTAAAGTTTAGATGTTTGTCCATACACACAAAAAAATTCAGAATCACATTTCTCGTTTTTTTCGAGAAAATCGCATTTTAATTTTAAATTTCATAACAATTTAGTAATTTGTTTGTATTTTCTTGTTTCAACAGAGCGTATGAGGAATATTTATGCAATTAATAATACTCATTCGCAACTTTAAAACAAAGAAATACAAGCAAATTACAAAATTGTTATGAAATTTAAAGTTCAAATGCGATTTTATCGAAAAAAACGAAGAATGTGTTTCTGAATTTTTTTGTGTTGATATACAAACATCTAAACTTTTTAAAAAAAAATTAAAAATTAAAAAAAAGTGGCCGGATTTTTGATAAATTGACTTTTTTAAAAAATGGAAAATTTCAGAACGGGTTCTGAAAATTTTCCAAAAAAAAAAATTATCGATAGTCCATACAAAACTATATAAGAATGTAGATTTTCAACATTAAGGTGCATTCCGTTTTAATGTGATAAATATTTAATCAAGGCAACTTGCCACAAATTTTACCATTTTTCCAATATTTGACCACGCCTCTTGAGCCCAGTTTTTGAAAATTTGAAAAACTAAAAACGCAATTTTCTTAGTTTCATATAGGGCTATCCAAACAACCTATTCAGAAATTTACGGGACACATGTTTTCTGTAGCGGGACATTTGGTGTGGAATGCCTCATATATTCATGATCCTCGATCGATTTTGAGACGATCTAGCCATGTCCGTCCGTCTGTCTGTCCGTCCTTCCGTCTGTCTGTATGTCTGTTGAAAACACGCTAACTTTTGAAATACTTTACATAGGCTCCTGAAGTTTGGCGTTTATGTTGGTCATTTACCTGGTCAGGTTGGTATTGCAATCCAGCAAAATCGGTCCAGTGGTTCAAAAGTTATGACCAAAAGACTGAATTTCGGCAAGGGTTTTTCGTGAATTTACGAGATAAAAAACACGATAACTTTTGAAAAGCAATTCTGAGGATGCTGAAGCTTAGCATATTCATTTGTCGTTTCTCAGGACTGGTTCGAATTGAATTTCAGCCCAATCGGTCCAGTGCACAGTGCCACATTTGGCCAATCAAAGACGACAAAAATCCAATTTTATTTATGTTGACTGAAAATTCGATATACGTGTTTTTTGACTTCAAAAACAACATTATGAAAAATATGGTAGGCCAGTTAACGGCCACGCCCACTTTTTAAAAAATGTTTAATTGTGGTTGTAATTTCTTCAAACTTGGTATATATACTCTCAAGGACTGTAAAAATAATATCACAAAAAAAGGGGGCGGTCAGACAACTTCTACTCCCACTTTTTAAAAATATGTTTAAAAAATATGTAAAAACAATGTTTACATATCGCCCCACTGTAGTCGGCGTCGCAGACGGTCGCAAAAGTTAGCCGTTGAAATAAGTTCTATGGATATTGGTCAATAGGGACCAAAAACAAAAGTTCTATTCCATAAAAAAATATATATATATATTAGGGTGGGGCGATTTGAACATCTTAATGGGCGCTTCGCGTTTCTGATTCTTGGGATTGTACTGAGCAAAAAAGTCAACTAGACCATACGTCTACGGTGAAAATCGAGCCTCCCGATTTTGACTTGAAGTTTTTTCTCAGACTTTATTTTTTTGGAAAACTTGCAAATTTTCTTGGGCTCATATTTCGTAAACTATTTGAAATTTTGACTTGTTTTCAAAAGTAAAGTTGTACCTATTGTCTCGGGCTACAATTTCTCTGAACATATTACTTAGAAAAAACTTCGTTTTCATGGTCAAAAAGTCGAAAATGTAGAAAATTCACCACTTTTTGTAATTTTTTTTTGATATTTTGGCCTATAACAGCCAAACCATTGAGATTTTTGATCCAATACTAAGACAAAAATTGTAGCCAAGACAATAGGTAAGAACTCTCTAGTATATCATAAAAGCATTAGAATGCTCCTTCAGGCAGTTTTGGCCTTGTGAAAGTGCAATTTTTTTGTGAAAATATTGATAAATTACCATTTACAGTTGTTCATAGCGCAAAATCATAAAAATGTTCTATTTCTTATTTTTTCCACTTTTTTTATCCAAAAATATAATGTTTTTTTTTGTTTTGTTCAATATTTATTTTGAAAATTTATTTAAAGTACAAAGTAATTGTATTGGTAGAGACAAGGTATGAATCAAGAAGAATTCCAATTTAGTGTATTTTTCATTCAAAGATTGCCTTCCAAATCTTTTCGAGATTCCATACGAGGCGCTTTCTTTCGGCCTTCAGATACAGATGCCATTATACGTTCACGGTTTTTGTCGATTGAGCGCTTAGCAACACTAGCTACACTCAAAATAATACATTAGTAGATTTATTAATTTTTTTTTTTGCTAATGCTGGTAAGCTAACTTTTAGCAAATTTTTAGTTGAGATTAGCATGTTAGCAAAAATATCTTGTAAACTTCATTTAGCGCATTAGCAATTTTAAACAAAATTTGAACTAATTTTTTTTGCTAGATTTAAAATTGAGTTGACCAAATTTTTACAAGCTTTTTTGCTATATTAGCAAAATAAATGGTAAATTTTTTTTATTTTCAGAAAACTTAAAATGGCGCTATCTCGGAAACTAAGCCAGATAGAGCAAAATGGAGGCCATTTTTGGTTCTCGGGCCGGTATCGCCGGTCCTCTTCACATGTGTGGACTCTAATGGGCCCTAACTTTGGATCCAAAAAATTTAGCATTCCCGAAAATTTTAAAATGCTTATATCTCGGTAAATATTGCCGACACAACAAAAAGTCCGAAAGCATATTTGCAGCTCTCAACACGTAGAACAAGACCGCAAAAGCTCTCCGAGTAATATTTTTGAAGTTATCGAGGTTTTTAATTCTCAAGACCCCAATGGTCCCCTAGACGAAACGGACACAAATTTTGGATCAAAAACTATGACGATTTTTAAGGAACCCAACTAGGTCTAGGCCCATCGGGGTCTGGACCTATCGGGTCCGAACCCAATGGGGTCCTCAGATGTGTATGAACTAAGTTAAAAAAAAAAAAAAAAATTTGTTAACTAATTATTGGCAAAACATTTTTGCTAACTTTAGCAAAAAAATTGTGGGTTCAAAATCAGCAAATTTTCTTGTAGGTTTACAAGCTTTTTTTGCTAACATTACAGTTTTTTTTGTTTTAGTGTAGTAGCTGGCATGACGCTCCGTACCTTGAATATGACAAGGTATTAGTGGGTCTGGAAATGGTGGATCTTCATCATCTACACATTCGAGGTATTGTTGTAAATGTATTTTATGTATATGTAAGATATTGGATAGTTCTTACGAGTGTACTGATCATTTCATAGTTATATGAGCAGTATTTGCTGAGTTATTTGAGCCTTCACTAAGTGTTAGTAACACCTCAAGAATATTAGTAATATTCTTGAGCTGATATTAAAGACTGGCGCTCTCTAGGAGCCAGTAGAAGAACTAAATTTGTTTTATCTCTATATTATAAAGTCTCTGGTGATCGTTTACAATAAACTAACAAAAATGCGTTAAATGAACTTAAAACAATACAAGAATAAAAAATAATAAATAAAATAAATAGAATAAAATAAATAAATAAACAGAATAAAAATTTGAAATAAAACATTTTTATGATTTTGCGCTATGAACAACTGAAAATGGTAATTTTATCACTTTCACAAGGCCAAAACTGCCTGAAGGAGCGTTCCAATGCTTTTGCGATGTACTAGAGAGTTCTTAACTATTGTCTTGGCTACAATTTTTGTCTTAGTATTGGATCGAAAATCTCAATGGTTTGGCTGTTATAGGCCAAAATATCAAAAAAAAAAAAATTACTAAAAGTTGTGAATTTTCTACATTTTCGACTTTTTGACCATGAAAACGAAGTTTTTTCTAAGTAATATGTTCAGAGAAATTGTAGCCCGAGGCAATAGCTACAACTTTACTTTTGAAAATAAGTCAACATTTCAAATAGTTTACAAAATATGAGCCCAAGAAAATTTGCAAATTTTCCAAAAAAAATAAAGTCTGAGAAAAAACTTCAAGTGAAAATCGGGAGGCTCGATTTTCACCGTAGCCATATGGTCTAGTTGACTTTTTTGCTCAGTACAATCCCAAGAATCAGAAACGCGAAGCGCCCATTAAGATTTTTTTCCTTCCTTACTAATCGCCCCACCCTAATATATATATATAATTTTCTTTTAAAAAATTTTTATTATGTTAAAAATTTAATAAAAAATAGAAAAAATTGTTTAAAAAAAGAAAAGAAATGGCTTAAAGCCCTTAAATTCCTTTAAAATTACCAAAAAAAGAGTGTATAAATATTTTTTTTGTTAAAAAGTTACAACAGTTTAAAATCGACTTAATTAATGCGAAATAATGAGCACTACTCACAGGATTTTACAAGATGCAACTTAATGCACCCACATCTTAATAACGAACAGAATTATCGTTCTTATAGGAGTATTTCCGTGCTATTAGGAATGTTTTGTAATACATACAAACAAATCATAAAAATCGGGAAACTTTTTTTTTTTTGATTTTTGTCGTGCGAGATTGGCCAAATGTGGCACTGTGCAGTGCACTGTGGGCCAGGATTTCCATTTTTTGGCCAATAAGGTCTGTAAGGCAACACATATTTAAAAATATTTTTTCGGAATGTCGACATCTTGAATTTTGATCGCCTTTAATATCTTTTTATTATAGCTCAGTTTTTTTTTTGCATGAGGTTAAAGTCAAAGTTTGAGAATTTTTTTATATTTTTTATTTATGAAACAAATAATTTTTTTTTGTACTTCAACACAATATTTTTTCAAATTTTTGGCGAATTTCTCCTAAAGACATACCTGTTTGTCCAACACATGAGATAAACTGCCAAAAAGTATGGTATAAGCTTATTTAAAAAAAAAAAAAATGGAAATTCATAGTTTTGTTGAAATCCGCCTTTTTTCAACACCAAAGTCCAAAAAAGTCCAAACGATATTGACAAACCTCGAATTACGAAATGTCTCTGACAATGTATTCTATTCACATTTTTGCGACCCTGTGCGACCGTTCATAAACTTTTGATCTAGAGGCAATAAACCAAAACATGACGTTTAGAAATGCCCTAAAATGGACCTTCAAAATTTTTTTTGGATATTTTTGTTTCTATTGATTTCTAATAAAAAATGTCCCACTTTGACAACATTGACGTGATAAGTGGTGATGGGCACGTGAGTGAATTTTGACTCACGTTAACTCACGCTCACGCAAAAAAAAAAACATAATTTACTGAATCGTTTTTTTTCTCACACTTATTCACTATTTACGTGAGTAAACAAAACACCACTCACGTGTGACTCACGCTCACTCGTAACTCACGCTAAACATTTAAAACACGAAAAAAATTGTAAAAACTGAATCAATACAATTAAATAATTTTGACTCACGCAAAAAAATTTCACTCACTACGAATCACTCACGAAAAAAAATGTCTCACTCACTTCTCACTCACGAACAAAAAATTTGAATCACGCTCACTTTCGATCACGCGTAATTCACGTGACCATATCCATATCTAGTGCTAAACATTAAAGCTGGTAACGCATTTAAGCGGGCATATTTTGGCAGTAGCATTTTTAATATTTTTTACGAAATTGTAAGTTATTTGTACATTTAGGATGGCAAAACTAATTGGAAATAAAAAAGTTCTCTCTTAAATAAGCCACTGAATATATGAACTTTTTGACGCATTTAAAAGAGAAATATTTTATTAAAATCTTCTGGTAAAAGAAAAAAGAGGGATTTATAAAAACTTAGAAATCCAAGCATTGTACATTTTATTATAAAGCTATGTCCCAAATTTTGGATCCGCTTTTTTGATTTCAAAAAATCTGAGTTCGTATTCGTGTTGCGCAATCATTTCCTAGTAATATTTTGAAACATTAATCAATATTTTAAATATCTTGTCCGCCATATTGGATATTGCTATTTTGAATATTTGATTCTAAAATCATATTTTGCATTCCAAAAACCATCAAAATTAGACAACATAGAAAACACATAATATTTTATTTGACGCCATATTGGATCCGCCATTTTGAATTTAAAAAATCTGAGCCCATATTCGTAATTACCGACCCTAAATACATCAAAAATTACTAATTTAAGTACAATTAGCTAAGAATTACAAAAGCATATTCGCCATATTGGATCCGCCATTTTGAATTTCAAATCTTTAATTCCAAAATCAGTTTTAGCATCCGAAAACCCATTAAAATCGAAGTTTTTGGACAAAAGAGACAACATATAAAAAATTTTAAATTTGAATTTGTCGCCATATTGGATCCGCCATTTTGAATATTAAAAGTCTGAGCTCATATTCGTTATTAACGACCCCAAATACATCGATAATGATTATATTAAACACAATAAACAAATAATTAAAAAATCATGTCCGCCATTTTGGATCCGCCATTTTGAATTTTGAAATTTTTTTTCCATAATCGTGATCAGCGATCCTTTAACACCCATATGCAATACTTTTTTGACATATAGGTTAAGCGGTCTATTTATGGCCAAAATTCAGGGAAGCTGGCCCACAGTGCAGTGGTTTAAAAGTTATTAGCAAAACCGGAATTTCAGATTAGTTTCACCTTAAATTCATGTGTTAAAAACCCGTAAAAACAAAAAAAAAAATACACTCGAAAAAACGTTACTCTCAAAAAAAATTTTACATTCAAAAAAAATTTAATAAATTATTTTTTAAAAAAGTTTTTTTACACAAAATAAAATATTTCTATTCAAAAATTTTTTTTTTACGTTAGAAAATTTACTATCACTTAAAAAAGGCATTCATAGATTCGGCCATGTCGAATTTAACTTTTCTACTTGTTTTTAATATGCTTTAGGAATTTTTTTAAATTTTAAGCCATTCTTACTAAAGTTAAACTTTCAGTTACGATTTAGAGATGGGCCCCTTGATGGGCACCATTTTTTGAAAATTATTAAAAAATTTTGTTCTGAATTTCCTCTTTATTTTGGAGAAAATTTCTTAATTTTTCAAAGCCAAAGCCGATAGTTAATTTCGAAGATGTCGTTGATTGCCAAACTATAAGGATATTACCAACCTGGTCTTTGTTTTAGCACGGAACAGCTTCAAATAAAGAAATTTAAATTGATCGCGAAATTAATCCAATAAAATTTTCTTTTTGATAAAGGTCTCAACACTACTACGAAGTAAGTAAAATAACAAATATAGAAATAAAAAATATTTGCAAAATCGCTTTCAGGAAGAATTGTATAAAAACCCCATTAACCGATTTTATCTAAACAAAAATAAAAATTTTATGCGACCCTTATATAACCCATCTCTGTTAAAAATATTTACATACATTTATACTAGAAATCTTTTACTATAGTTTTATTTTGTTTCAACATATAAATATTCATTCATTGAATAAGGGTAGTGTGGCATGCATGATTATAAATACAGGGATTAACAAAAGTATTAAATATTTTATTATTTATGTCATTCTCAATATACTACGAGTAGTAGACATTGTTTGCAAAAAAAACGAGATTTAAAATCTAAACTGTGTATGTAGTAGTATTTAAGACAGTATTTGTGTTTTTATAAAAGGGTATAATCATCCTCATCATCATCTCTTTGACTAACTATCTGGGTTTTAACATCAATTGTTCTTAATTTCGAAAAGAAAAAGGTTAAATGGTTATACAAATAGTGTTTTAGATGTTGTGTTTTTCTTTTTTTTGTTGTTGTTATGTTTTAAATATGTATGAAAAAGAAAGTGAAATATATTGAAATTATTATAAAGAAAAACAGAAATTTATTTGAAATATTTTTCTCAAGATAAGGATGGAATATTTATTTTTTGAAAAAAAAAAAAATACTTAAAATGTAGATTTAGTAAATTGGACGTACGTGACTGATAAGTTAAGAGACACAGCAAAAATATATATTAAATTATATTAAAAGATAAGTTTTGTATATTTGATCTGATGGCTGTTAAAGAAGAATTTACCTGACGGCTGTTGTAAAGCAATCACAATGATATTAAAAATTTAACAACCTGAAGGGTAATGAAAAAAATTAAAGCCTAAGATGGTTAGAAAGCTTTAAGCCTGAAGACTTTAAGATAGTTTTTGAAAAGCAATCGAACTGAAGGGTGTTGAGGAGCAATTTCTGCTATGGCAGTTAACGCTCACCATTTAAAAATAATAAGGCTGTCAGCGCTCTTCATATATAATACCGTTCGACAAAAAGAAAAAAGTCTTTAAACACGAACTGGGGAATATATGTTTGAAACTAGAAACTACTAAATGAAATTAAACTGCATTGACAGGTTTTCATTTCGTTATCCTGTTTCCTTTTAAAAGGACTTTAACGTTTTAGAGGATTAAATTTTATAAAATATTTTTTTATATTTGTACTTGTCCTAGGATGCCACTAGTGATAGCAAATGAAAGAGAAGGATCTCCCTAAATTTTCCGATTTTATAATTTTTACATATAAGGAAAAAAGGAGGTAAGTTACGTACTTTCAAAACATTATCCTTCAATATCATTAAAAATGTTTAACAAAATACTTTGACAAAGTTTCAAAGAACTTTATTAACATCCTTTTATTCTGAAATGACAAAATAAAAAATAAAAAAATTAGAAGAGATGCTCCGCTTTCATTTGCCATCATCACTGAAATCCTAGGACAAGTACAAATATTTCAGAAATACTTTACAAAATGTGTCCTTTAAAGCTTTGAAGTCCTTTTAAAAGGAACAGACCACGAAAATAAAAACTGTAAATGCAGTTTTACTCCATTTGATCTCTACGTATATCATCTTGTTCTTGTTTAATATTGGCTGTCGGACGGTGTATTAAGGAGTGGTGATAGGGGGTAGGTTTGTTCTAGAACAATGTTGGGGATAAAAATTATTTGAAGTCGGTGTTACATTTTACCTTCTAGAAGACATCATGAGAACATTAGGAGCTGATTTATTAAAACAAATTTATAAAAAATAAAAAAATTGTATCCGGAAAAAATCACAAATTCCGATTAAAATTCATGTAAAATTTTTTTAACCAAATTTCGGAAATTTTGCGTACTTTATGGAAAAATATTTAAAAAATTCCAAAACCTCTATAGCAATGGTTCCCAACCTTTTTTACGCCACATCCCACTTTTAAGTTAAAAATGCCTCCGAATTTTGTACTCTTGCCCAAAACATTAAATCATGATAATGTTTTGCGGAAGATTTGGGTGTACTTGCAAAAGCAAAGTTTTTTTTAGAAAAAATAATGTTATATTACTTTGATATTCCATGTAAAACGAATTGAAATATCAGTCGAGGACCCCATTAATTAACCAAAAGAGCTGTACATTTCGTAAGTGAGTGCAAAAATAAGTGTAAAAAAGTGTTTTTACATTTTGGAGAGTATATCGGCACCAAAGAATATAACACTCTCACTTGTTTTATGTACATTTGATAAACAAATGGAAAATTTTTATGCGAAAAGCTAAGACTTGGTGAAAAAGTAGTTTTGTTAAAAAAATAATTTTTTTTTCACGAAAAACAAAATTATGTTAAAAAAAATTTAATGAACCTAAATTTTTTGGTGAAAAAAAATTTTGATGAATTTTTTTGATGAAAAGAACAAATTTTTGATGTAAAAAAAAAAAATTTTTGGTGAAAAAAAAAATTGATAATAAAAATATAGATAAAAAAATTTGATGAAAAAAAAATTGATGAAAAAAAAATATGATAAAAAAAAATTACGAAAAAAGAAATTTGATGAAATAAAAAAATTTATGAAAAAAAAAAATTGATAAAAAAAAAGTTTGATAAAAAAACAAAAAAAAATGATGAAAAAAAAATTTTGATGAAAAAAAAGTTTTTTGATGAAAAAAAAAAATTTGATGAAAAAGAAAATTAATAAAAACAAGTAAAAAAGTTAAATTCGGCCTTGCCGAATGTAGTGATACCCTCCACAATTTCAAAAAGATTATTGCAAACAACTTTATTTAAAAGGAAAATACTTTTGAAAAAAAAAATTGAAAAAAAATTTCCGCGAAAAAAAATTTTGGTAAAAAATAAAAATCCGCGATTTTTTTCTTTTTTTGTCAAAAAATATGTTTGTACTTGTTTAAATACCATTTGGTGCTCAATTATGTTCACATATGTCAACCAGAAGCCGAATTAAAGCATTTTGTGTTTTTAGGTTATGTTGAATGTACTGAAATTTTTGAGGTGTGCTTACATTTTCGTTCATAACTTTTGAACCGCTGAACCGATATCGCTCAAATGCAATACCAAACTTCTCGGGAGAACTTCCAATATATATGTTAAGCTTCAGTCATCTCTGTGCAATATTTTGTCCGCGAGAGCATTTTCAACAGACAGACAGACGGACAGACGGACATCGCTAGAATGTCTTTAAATCGATCGGGCATCATGAATATATATACTTTATAGGGTCCCAGACCGATATTTCGATGAGTTACAAACGGAATGACAAACTTATATATACCCTCTATCACTAAGTGGAGGGTATAAAAAAAAAAAATTTATGAAAAAAAATTTGATTGAAAAAAAAAATTTGATAAAAAAAATTATAAAAAAAAAAAATTATGAAAAAAAAAAATTTTATGAAAAAAAAAATTTTTTTTGTGAAAAATAATTATGTTACTTTTTATTCACCAGCTGGTAAAAACGGTTTTATTCACCGCGAGGTGAATTATTATCCAAGTTACAAACCTAAGTTAATAAAACTTTTGGTTTTAAGAAAATGAAAATAGTAATTCTTGTTTTCTTTTTCGTTAATTGTTAGATTATATAGTCAAAGGTGGCGTCCTGCAACTTTTTTAAAATTAGACACCAGCCTAAAAGCATTATCATGTTAAAACTTTAATTTGGAACAGTTGTGAAGAAGTAATGAATAAAAAAAAAAGTTTAAATAAAGGAAGTATCCCATTTGACATTGAATGCCCCATATATATTTAATTGTTACTAGTTCAATTTATGTTTCAAAAGTTTAATTATCGCGTTGTTTACAATCCTTGAATCTAATATGTTAAATTTGAAAAATTATTTCTACAACTTTATTCACATAAAATAATACTTTTCATTAAACTTCCACATCAAATATTAAAGCAGAATTAAATGTTTAAACTTTATCAAGTTTCAAAATTTAAACTTGAAGACTTTTATGTAATATAATATTGTTTTATAAATCCCATATATAACATTATAAATATTTGAATTAATTTTCCATATAATTAAAACGTTTATTACTGTAACAAATTAAAACAAAAACTTAAAACTTTCGTGATAAAAAGAAACAACAAAAAAAAAAAACTAAGAATTTCTTTAACATTCTTTGTTCATTATACTAAAGTAAACTTGTTATACCCTACACAAATCTGTGGTATAATAAGTTTATGATAAGGTTGGTAACCACACAAAATGTTAATCATACACTCAAAAAAAACATTGTAAAATGACAAGAAAAGTTTTAAGTTTTTTTTGTTACCTCCTATTTAAAAAGAATTCCTTGCAATTTTAAATTTTTTTTACAAATAATTTTGTAATATATTTTGAGGACGATTATTCTGGCTCGATGTCATTATTTTCTTTACTAATTAAAACCATTATATTCTCATGGCATTATTTTCAAGAAAACTATTTTTTTGTTTCGGAATTTGTCAGATTCCATTGTGAAGATTATTTAGCAAAAATTGAAACGATTTACTACAAAGTAGCAAACGAGTCTAATGACAAATCGTTTGTACACAAACTAAAATATTAATACATACTCGCCTCTATCCACAATGGGAATTAGAAAGACGAAGAAATTGTACTATACTAATAATGCAACGATTGTCAATAACCAACAAAAAAATTTTAAACATGTTTTTATTTAGAAAATATTTAAAACATGTTTTAAATATTTTTGTTGGTTATTGACAATCGTTGCCTTACTAGTATAGTACAATTTCTTCGTCTTTCCAATTCCCATTGTGGATAGAGTCGAATATGTATTAATATTTTAGTTTGTGAACAAACGATTTGTAAATCGTTTCTATTTTTGCTAAATAATCTTTACAATGGAATCTGACAAATTCCGAAAAACGTGTCGATTAAGTCTTGCAAAAATGACCAACATAAATAAATTTAAAACAAAAAAATAATTTTCTTGAAAATTATGCTATGAGAATATCATGGTTTAATTAGTAAAGATAATAATGACCTCGAGCCAGAATAAACATCCTCAAAATATTATTCAGAATAATTTTGTAATTTTACAAGCTTTTTACCAATTAAATTGTAAATTTACAATTTTTTAACGCGATAAAATTTACAAGAAGGTTTCGTAACTTTACTAGATTTTTTGCTACCTTTTATTTTACGAGAATTCCTGTTAAAAATTACGAAATTTTTGGTAATTTTACAAGCTTTTTACCAACAAGGAATTTTCGTGAATTTACTAGATTTTTTTTTGTAAAAAAACTTGGAATTTGTAAAATTACGAACAAAATTGTAAAATTACAAAAAAAATTTAAATTTCGATCAAAATTTTTTTTGTTAAAAAGGGGGAAAACTGTCAAATATTGGTAAAATGGGCACTGTTGCCAATTTGGTGTTTTTCCCGCTAAAACTAGCGTTTTTATTTTGCGTCTAGCGGGAAAAAAAGTGATTTAGCGGGCAGCGGGAAATCTAGTGATTTTTACCAGCCACAACTTAACAATAAAAAAAATTAAAATTTTCCACACTTTTGATTTTTTTTTTGATTTTATTAAAGAGCTGTTTAGACGAGTAGACTTGTAAAGCAACCTGTCAAAAATTTTTGAATAAAAATCTTGTTTGTACAGTCTTAACAATTAACAAATGAACAGTTTATATCTTGTGATGCTAACAACATGCCAAAAAAGAAATTATTTGTTTGACTTATTTACAAAAATGTAATGGTATTTTACTCAATATGACAAAAAGTTGTCCATGTTTGGACACGTTTTTTACAGACTTGGATAGGTTTTCCTAAGACCTTTCATTTTATATACATGACTAGGTTTGTTTGCATAAGGTGGGAGATATGCGAAAAAACCAAAAAAATACTGTTGCTTTCCCACGAAACATGAATTTGGACCGCTTAAAAAAAAAATACTTTTCCCTCTATTTTTTCTGCTCTACAAAATAAAACCAATTCCATAAAGATCCGCGGGAAACACTAGGGAGACTTCCCTTTTTAGTGTTGGCCAAACATGCACAGCTTTTCGTCACATTGAGTAAGTAGCAAAACTTTAGGACATTTTTGTTAATCATTCGAAAATAAAAACTTGTTGAGGCATGTTGTTAGCGCCAAGAGATATTTTTTTAAATACCTTTGAGCCTTGGCCGCTGAAAAAATACGTGTAGAATTAATTTTCGTTCTGAACAATATCTATAAATTTTACGAAGATCGGGGTAAACCAGGGAGACCTCCCTTGTAAGTCTAATTTAACTTGTTTTCTTGTTTTTCCTACATAAATATTTGTTTGTAATATTCGGTTTCGGCCGAATAGTAACAATTGTTCCGAATATTTGGTTATGGCCAAAACCGGTGTATTCGATTTTGTAATATGCCGCTGTTCCAAAAAAAGAAATTCACATAAAAAATGTGAAAATGAAAATTTCCAAATTTTTTTGGTGTTTTAGATTTCACATCCGAATTTCTTTTTCGTTTTGTTTCACATAAATAAAATTTGGTGAAAGTAAATCGAATGCATTTTTTTCCTTATAGTTTTTTAAATTTTAATTATTCGATTTCAACTTCGAATGAAAACGTGATCAACAAAACTTGATTTCATGAGATTCGGAAATTTTCATGTGAATGGAAAAGTTGTAAAAGACAGAACAGAGGCCTTAAACTGGCTTTGTTAAAAAACTGTCGTTTTATAACATTAAAACTGTTTTAATATCTAATACATACATTATTAAAAAAAACGTTAAATTTTTTCAAAAAACCGTTATATTTTTTCAAAAAACCCGTTACATTTCTAATTTCATGATATTTTGCTATTAAATAGCTAAATTTATTTTCTGTTTTTGAATCTGGTGTTTTCTGGAGATTTTTTTTCCTGATTTAGCGGGTTTTTGTCAAAAAAAGTTGGCATCAGTGAAAATGGGATTACGCGAAATTTCTTGTTGTAGAGTATTTTATTAGTCGTTCTGGACCGACTTTAATTTTCTTACTGTGTTTTTTTTAGGTTAACTTTCTTAACATTTTAATAAATCTACATACAATCTTTGAACTAAAAAGAAGAAAAAAAAGTGGAAGAAGTTTAAAAAAAAACACGTGCAACATGTATATGAGCGGAAATTGTAACATTAAATGCTTTTCCTGCAGCAATAATTAGACTTCCGCTGACAATGAGTGAAAAAAAAAATTGTATACAACTACACATAAACATAATGAACAACTACACAGACACTAAGATAAACACGAATATAAGCACGAATACAAACATCTCTATACATAAAAAGAAAATATATGATACAAACATCATAATAATGAAAATAATTTGTTAAAGAAGATGAGAAAGAAAAATGAAACTAAAAGTAAAATTGAGATATAAAGTTTACAATGAGGT
This sequence comes from Pegoplata infirma, assembly GCA_963921195.1. Classification (NCBI taxonomy): domain Eukaryota; kingdom Metazoa; phylum Arthropoda; class Insecta; order Diptera; family Anthomyiidae; genus Pegoplata; species Pegoplata infirma. The sequence goes on along the minus strand of OY992540.1, from coordinate 35,120,309 downwards.
TCAAAATAATAGGTCAAATAACGAATATAATGTTTAAAAAAAGCTGTTAATTTACACTTCGACCCTCGTAGCAGGTTCGTAATTTACTTACAATTATTAAATAAATAATCGAAAAAAAAATTCAAATATTAGTTCATAATTTACTTTATCTGGTCAAAGGTGAACTTAAATTACAGTATTTGTTTCAGACCATAGAGACCGGTACTTTGATACCTGTAATATACCCAGGGGCGTATCCAGGATTTTGTTTCGCAGGGGGCTCAAAATTATGTTTTTATTTTTTTTTTTAAAAAATTACAAATTTGCACATATTTGGAATTTGTTTCCGACCGTACGAAAAAAATAAGAAATAATAAAATTTTGTGTCTGGGACATTAAAAAAAAAATTTCGGAACTTATGACGTTTTCTTTTCTGGCAAAAAATGTGACGTTTTTTAATATTTTTTGTATTCTTTGCATTTTTTGTGTTCTTTTCTAATAAAACGAACACTTTTGAAAAATAAAAAATTTTCTTTTCTCAAATTTTTGCCTTCCCGTGATGTAAAAAAGGCATATTTTTCACCCCTTAATCAGATGGGATGAAAAACTGCACTGTTATTCTCTTATGTAGCAAAACTCAAATTAAGCGCACAAGTTAAATGTTGCTGTTGTGGTGCAGAGAATGTGTCGTGGCACGTGACGCAGGTGGTCCGGGGTTCAAATCCCGGTGTGTCCAACATATGAAAAATAATCGGTCCACATTTAGACCCAGCCCCCATACAAAGGTCCTCTTTAGTTTTGGCTCCAATGACTCTAATAACCGTATTATAATATGTATCTTTTCGAAAGTTGGCAGGTAAACATGTTTTGTCTTCAAAAATCACCATTCCGAATTTTGAGAGAATCGGACCATTTCCTCTTGTAGCCCCCATACAAACCACTTTCCCGATTTTTACATAAATCTCTCACATTTCATGTAAATAGATAATATTTAATTAAAATTTTGTTTGTGTATGTTAAACGTGTACTTTAATAACCTTATCAAATCTGATTATCATCGGACCAGTTTTGGACTTAGATCCCATGTGAAAATTTCGCCCGATATTCAGTTAAAGCGGTTTATAGACAACAAATAGAAGCCTATTTCACTCAAATTTGATTTGTGAGTGTTTTTTACACTTATTAAAGATTTGACAAAATATAGATCTAATCGGTCCATGGGACCCATTTTCCGGGAAACTCTGGTGTAGGGTATTATATGATCGGTCTTGACCGACTATAATTTTCTTACTTGTTTTTTTTTTCGGGTATTGTAAAATTTCATTAAAACTTAAAAAAAGTGTCTTGAATTTGGAAAATTGCGAAAAATTTTGTAGATATGTAGCAAATTTTGAAATTTGCAAACGTATTTCGTTACAAATAACTTGAAAATATAATTGCTATGAATACACCGTCCGACAAAAATGTTTGTACTTGTGCTAGGATGCCACTAGTAATAGCAAATGAAAGAGGGAGATCTGCCCTAATAATCCTGTTTATTAGTTTTACATATCAGGAAAAAGGTTAATTTACGTCCTTTAAAAATTGCATCCTTCAATTACAATCAAATTTTCTACAAAATATTTTGATAATCCTTTTATCCTGATATGGAAAATAGAAAAATGGAAACATTAGGGGAGATCCTCCTCTTTAATTTGCCGCCACCAGTGTCATCCTAGGACAAGTACAAATATTTTACAAAATGTATCCTTTAAAACTTTGAAGTCGTTTTTAAAGGAAACAGGATCACGAAATGAAAAACTGTAAATGCAGTTTTACTCCATTTTAACTCTTTCAGACGTATATCAACCGGCTCATGTGTAATATTGACAGTCGGACGGTGATATAATTTGTTCTTATTAAAGGAATAATTTTTCACCAATCTAATGAGAAATTTTGATGAAATTGTTAAATCTTATGAACCAAGATTTATGAAAATCTTGCACAATATGTATGAAATTTCATTCAGCATATGAAATATTTTATTGGTGTAATGAAACAGTGTTAATGAATTCCATTCGTTATGTTTTTTTTTTGCACGAGGATCCTACATTCCGAATTTCAAGTTAATAGGGTAATTATTTCAAGAAATATAAAAAGGATAAAAAGTACATTTTTACCGCCTAAGAATCAGAACTTTCAGTGAAAAAGTTTTTTCGTGAGATGAATTTACATACTTTCCAAACTGTCGTCCACGCTTAAAGCGTTTGATGAAAGTTATGTTATTATATTTTCTTCAAGATTGTAAATCTGATTCAACTTCATATATTGTCCGACACTGTATGTCTTAATATGACCAAGAGAAAAAGTGAACATAAAACAAGAAAAATTTCATTAAAGAAAATTAAATTTTCTGCTTTTTCTTATCTTTAATATTGTGTTTAATAGATTTTTACGGAATTGCACATAAATTAGTTTTGTTTTTCAATGGAATTAAGCTAAACTACAAAACAATCAAAATTTGATTTAATTTAGATTTCTGTCGAATTTATTGCGATACAAAAAAAAAAATATATATAAATTTGTCAACATTTCTTGCGGAAACGGAGAGAGAAATATAAGGAAGTGTAATAAAATTTATTAAATTTAACTTGACACAAAAAATATTAATACGCACAGAAAAAAATATTAAGAAAATCAATTTGAGTAATCAGTTGTTTAAATTTAAAAAAATATATTGAGTAATTTTTTAATTGACGCAATTAAAAATTTACTCAAAAAATAAAAACAAAAAAAAATAGAAAATAATTTAATAAAAATTAAAATTTATTTTTTTATTTTTTCTTCTTCTCTTAGTTTTTTGACTTCTCATTTAGTTTATAGCTTGTACAGGCGCGGATCCAGGGGGGGGAGAATGGGATTTCTCCCCCCCCCCCCCCAAAACGATTTCGAAAACAAAAAAAAGAAAGAAAAAAAGGAAAAAAAGAAGAAAGAAAAAAGAAAGGAAAAAGAAAGGGAAAGGCAAAAAGATAGCAAATAACCAGGATGTTAAAAAACAATGAGGAGAGTTATATGTGTGCTGAGGATTTACGTCAGCAAATAGAGCCTTTATTCTAAGTAATTTTTTACATCCTTGGGATAAAATGTTTCAAAATTTATGAAATTTCATATAAGAAACTTAAATTTCAATAGAGTCGTGGACATTTTCTAGTCAAATGATTTTCCTTATCATTTTCTAAGAATAAAGTTTTATCTCAAATATTTTTTATAGAAAAATGTCTCAGGATTCAAGACTTTATCTTTAGAAAATATCTTGATACTTATGTATTTGACTCTGAATGTAAGAATTTTTAGATTAAAAAATTTTCTCAAATTTTAGGAAAAATGTCTAAAAACTTTTCTATATAAAAAATTCCTCAGCAACTGAGAATTTTTCCTTAGAAAAAATGTTTCAGAATCTGACAAGAATTTTTTTACAAATAAATTTCTCAGAATCGGATAACATTTCTACGGAAAAACCGTCTCAGAATCTTAGTTTTCTATGCGGAAATATATTTCCGAATCTTAGAATTATTTTTATAGAAAAATTTTTACGAACATGAGAATCTCTTTGTTTTGAACATTTTTAAGAATCTGCGAATTTTATAGGAAAGGTTTATCAAAATCTGTGATTTTCTTATACACTCAAAATAATACATTAGTAGATTTACTAATTTTTTTTGCTAATGCTAGTAAGCTAACCTTTAGCAAATTTTTAGTTGAGATTAGCATGTTAGCAAAAATATCTTGTAAACTTCATTTAGCTCATTAGCAATTTTAAACAAAATTTGAACTATTTTTTTTTGCTAAATTTAAAATTGAGTTGACCAAATTTTTACAAGCTTCTTTGCTAATATTAGCAAAAATAAATGGTAAATTTTTTTTTATTTTCAGAAAACTTAAAATGGCGCTATCTCGGAAACTTAGCCATATAGAGCAAAATGGAGGCCATTTTTCTTCACATGTGTGGACCCCAATGGGTCCTAACTTTGGATCCAAAAAAATTAATATTACCGAAAATTTTAAAATGCTCATATCTCGGTAAATATTGCCGACACGACAAAAGACCAAAAGCATTTTTGTAGCCCTTAAGACGTAGAACAATAATCAAAAGCTCTCCGAGTAATATTTTTTAAGTTATCAAGTTTTTTAATTCTCAAAACCCCAGCGGTCCCCTAAAACCATGTATCTCAAAAACTAAGCAAGGTAGAGCGAAACAGACACAAATTTTGGATCAAAAACTATGATTATTTTTAAGGAACCCTACAAGTTCTAGGTCCATCGGGGTCTGGACCTATCGAGTCCGAACCCAATGGGGTCCTCAAATGTGTATGAACTAAGTTGAAATAAAAAAAAATTCCTTTAACTAATTTTTGACTAAACATTTTTGCTAACTTTACAAAAAAATTGTGGGTTCAAAATCAGCAAATTTTCTTGTAGGTTTAAAAGCTTTTTTTTCTAACACTACAGTTTTTTTTTGAGTGTAGGAAAAATGTTTTAGAACTTTTCTATAGAAAACTATTTTGAATGAAAAATCTCTCAGAATCTAAACATTTTTCTGTCGGAAGTTTCTGAGAATTTTTTTATACGAAATGTGTTTCGGAATATGGAGATTTTTCTTTTAAAATTCTCAATATTAAAAATTTTTTTGAGAACCTAAGAAATGTTATTGGAAATCATTAGATGGCAATAAAACCTTAAAATTAAATACTATAAAATTTCAGATTTTAAATTTGGGAAAGTGTATCAAAATGTCTTTATAAAATTCTAAAAACTGCTACTTTTTAAGTATCTGATAATTTTCTTTTAAGAAATATGTTTCAGGATCTGAGAATTTTTGTATACAAAAAATATAAGAATTATTTCAAGGATTTTTTATAAGAAAAGTATATTAGAATTCGGAGAAATTTTCTATAGAAACAATGTCTCAAAAAAAAAAAAAAAAAAAAAAAAATCGTAGATTATTTCTATAAAATTAAGTTTAATACTCTAAGAGATTTTCTATGCGAAAAATGTTGAATTTAAAATATTTTCTATAGAAAATTCGATCTGAGAATAGAACAACTTTTTTTTATTTGACTATCAACGGCCTTGAATATAAAAAAATTTCACCCAAATCCAAAAGCTGGATCCGCATTTAAAAAAAACTTTTCATTTTCAATTTGTTACTTAATATTCAAAGTATACACAAAAATTCACAAACAAAACCCATCCAACCCCCCCCCCCCCCCCGCTTCCAACCAAACTTTTGTATATTTTTGGTAAAAAAATCTCCCCCCCAAATGAAATTCCTGGATCCGCGCCTGAGCTTGTATATGAAAGTTTGAAATCATTTTTATGAAATTTTTCTATGTCTTTCAGGCATAAATATATTTGGTAAAGTTTGATTTTTTTTAAACAAAAAAATTGTAAAATTTTTTAAACTTTTTAAAAAAATGAATTGATAAGTTTTGAGTAAATTTTTACTTGACTAAATTAAAAAATTACTTAAAAAATTTGAAAAAATTTAAGTAAAGTTTTAATTGTGTCAATTAAAAATTTACTAAAATTTGTTGGTATATATTTAAAAAAAATTTATTAAAGTTTTACTCAATACAATTAAAGTGCAAAATTGAGTATTGTTTTACTCAAAATTATTAAAAATTATGATTTTTTTTTCTGTGCGATGTGAGGTCGTTAGGTAATAAAAAAAAATCTAAAAGGTTATTGCTTTCCTATAAATACTTAGATTTTGACATAAAATATATATGACAAAAACAATAAAAACGTTAACAAAAACATTTTCGATCTGAATATCAATTTGTAAAAATGATTTCATATTTTAACATTTATGTTTGAGAAGACATAAAGGGTTGGAGAACAAATAATTTCCTATATTGAATTTGGAGGGTCTCCTAACAAACAGTCAAGAAGTTCTCCCTAGTAGGGGACTTTAACGCAGCTATTATAAAAAAATAAATATTTAAATCATTTTGTAAGGGCTATCCCCCAAAATGTTCTGCCCAATTGATAAAACAAAAATACTATTTATTTCGCTTTAACATTTTTTTCTCTCAGCCTGCTGTTCAAAATCTTCAAAAATATTTTCATTCATCACTTTTCACGAAATAAAATTTCCCTTTACCCAATATTTTTTATGTATTGATATTTAAGGATTTATGGCGACTCCTTTTTGTGGCCATTTGCCTTTCCTTTTACATGTTTTCATGATATTGTGTATGTCTGTATATCAGAACAAAACACAAAAAAAAATGGTTTAGGCTGGTTACAATCGTCTTATTGACAAGTGTTATTAATCTGATTGCCAAACAGTACAATTTCACAATTTACATGAATAACGAAAATACACACACAAACATAGAAACATATTTATTTCATCCCAAACATACATTAAAACATACATACAGACAGGCACACTTGTCAAATACAAATACAGTGACTCAAACAAATAATGGAACAGTACACTCAAAATAAATTCTCTTTGCAATCAGCAGAAAAATCTGCTGCAAATACTCCCATTTTGAGCCATATATGAAATCTGCTGTTTTCAGCAGACACGGTGTGCTGAAAATTTGTCAAGATTATCTAGGTGAAATAAGCAGCAAAAGTTTGAAAACAAAAACTTATAAAATTTTTTTGACAAAAAATATGACAGCAAACAATTTCTGTATAATTAACAAAATAATCTGCTTAAAATATGTATGTTCAAAAAATATTTTAAAATTCAGCAAACAGAATCAGTAAAAACGCAGTAAAATTTCTGTTATCTTTTAAAACTGAATGACAGAGATATTAGTAAAAATATTCATTTTAGCAGAAAATTCTCCTGAAAGTTTGCTAAATCAAATTGAAAGTCGTTTTACATATTTTTTGACAGTTTCTTTTTAGTTTTTTTTTTTTTTTAAATTCTGTATAGCAAATTCCAAGCTTTAATTTAAGCTTGATAGCGTCCAGATTAAGCAAATATTAAATAAGATGCGACGGTCGCGCTTAAAAATTAAATTATTCATAGAAATTTTTTAGAAAATTTTTTAAAAATATTTCAAAGTCGATTTTTCATTAAAATTTTTTAAAAAGATTTTACAATTTTTTTACAGTGATCTACTTTTTTTCCAACACTGCAAACAAAAAAAATGAAATTTTTTGAATAGAGAAGAGGAAATCTGCATTTTTGACCTCCAATTCATTTGACCACCAATTTTTTGTAAACAAAGAAAAATTTAAATTATTTTAATATCTCATTGCTATACACTAAAGTGTATTTAAATTAATAAACAATAAATCTTTTTTTTTTTTTGTTTACAAAAAATTGGTGGTCAAAAGACTTGGTGGTCAAAAAAGGCGGAGTTTCAAACTTCGAATTTAACAAAAATCGACTTAGAAATATTTTTAAAAAATTTTCGTAAAAATGTCTATAAATAATTTAATTTTTCAGCGCGAAAAATATTTCAATTAATATTTGCCCAAGCTTAAATTAAAGCTTAAAAAAATTTCCTATATAGCATTTAAAAAAAATAGTCGATTGATAAGTTTTAGTATTGATATATTTTCCTTTAAAGAACTGATATCGAATATACCGTGGGCGACAATACATTGGAAACTTTTCTATAGTAGATGCAATTTAGGAAAGACACAGTTAACAATACCTTACGTTATTATTATAAATCAAATATTATTTAAAAAAAAATTTCCAAGCTTTAATTTAAGCTTGATAACATTCAGGTTGAGCAAATATAAAATAAGACACGATGGCCGCGCTGGAAAATGAAATTATTTATAGATTTTTTTTTTTTAATTTTAAAAAAATAATTTTAAGTCGATTTTTTGCAAGTTCAAACATTAAAAATTTTAAAAATTGTCCAATAGTTTTTATTTAGTGATCAGAAAATTTTTCCAACAACTCAAACGATCAACAAAATATTTAAAGTGCAGTAAAATAAATCCATATTTTTTGATCTCCACTTCTTTTGACCACCATTTTTTTTGTACACAAAGAAAAATTTAAATTATTTTAATATCCAATTACTACACACAAAAAAAAAACTTTGTCAAATTACTTACCATTTTACCAATATTTGACAGTTTTCCTTGTTTTTTAACAAATCGAAATTAACAAATTTCCAAGATAATTTTACAAAAAAAAATCCAGTAAATTCACGAGAATTCCTTGTAATTTTAAAGGCTCCGACACAATGTCGGAGTACTCTGTACAACAGAGTACCATCTCTAAAAATAGAGATACCATCATACAAAAAATGTGTAAGTGCGAAAGAGAAAAGAACAAAATCCACTCTCTGGCACAGAGTACTCCATCATTGTGAATTCAGCTTAATTGCGCCAAAAAAACTGTAAATTTACAATTTTATGGGTAAAAAGCTTGTAAAATTACAAAATTATTGGTAAAAAGCTTGTGAAATTACTAGGAATTCTCGTAAAATAGGAGGTAGCAAAAAATCTAGTAAACTTACGAAACCTCTTTGTAAATTTTAACGTGTCAAAAAATTTTTAAATTTACAATTTTATTGGTAAAAACCTTGTACAATTACAAAATTATTGGTAAAAATTTTGTAAAATTAATACGAATTTTTGTCAAATAGGAGGTAGCAAACAAAAAAAGTTACAAGTATTTCTTGTAATTTTACAAGTTTTTTTTTTGAGTGTATACACTGAATATAATTAAAATTAATAAAAAGATGAACTCTTCTTTGTTTACAAAAAATGGTGGTCAAAAAAATTGGATATCAAAAAATGCGGATTTATTCTATCGTACCTAAAAAAGTTTCATTGATCGTGTGAGTTGGAAAAATTCGTTGATCACTGAATAAAAACTTTTGGACTATTTTTAAAAATTCTTATGTTTGAACTGGAAAAAAACTTGTGTTAAAAATATTTAAAAAAAATTTTCAAAAAAATATCTAAAAAGAATTTCATTTTCCACAGCGATCCTCGTATCTCATTTAATATTTGTTCAATCTGTACACTATCAAGCTTTAATTGAAGCTTGGAAAATTTCCTATAATAAAAAAAAAATATAGTCGATTGATAATAAAATAGTTTCCAATGTATTGTCGCCCACTGTATTTACTGTTTCATTTTATGTTTGAGTCACTGTATATTTAATATTGAAAACGTTTGGCTTATAAATGGATATAAAAGCTCTGGATATAAACACTATAGAGAAAATAACATATTAAACAAGTAAAAAAGTTAAATTTGACTTGACTAAATCTGTAAGAATCCTCAACAATTTTTTGGAACTTATACTTCAAAGAAGGGGAGGTTACACATCTGAAAAAACATCTCAATATTATAAATTTTTTTAAAATCGAATTGATTTAGAAAAATAAGAAGACACGGATATCTTTTTATGATAACGTTTTAAGGCTGGTGTCTAATTTATAAATTGACGCAGGACTCCACATCACAGTTTGACTGTAAAAACTAACGACTAAAAAGGAAAATAAGAATTACTGTTTTAATTTTCTTAAAACCAAAAGGGGTTTTTCAATATTTTTTTTATACCCTCCACTCTAGGGATAGGGGATATATATAAGTTTGAAATTCCGTTTGTAACATCTCGAAATATTGGTCTAGGACCCCATAATGTATTTATATTCATGATCCTCGATCGACGTTAAGGCGATCTAGCGATGTCGTCTGTGAGTAGGTCTGTGGAAAACATGCTAACTTTTGAACGATTTTATGGAGGCTCCTGAAGTTTGGCATATATGTTGGTCATTTACCTGGTCAGATTGTTATTGCAACCCAGCGAAATCGGTCCAGTGGTTCAAAAGTTGAAGGCAAAAGTGTGAATTTCAGCAAGGGGTTTTCGCGAATTTAAGAATTAAAATACTCGCTAACTTTCGAACGATAACCCTAAGGGTTCTGAAGCTTGTCATATATATTTATCGTTCCCCTGGTCTGGTTTGTATTGAATTTCAGCCAAATCAGTCCAGTTTCAGATTGGTTTCACCTTAAATTAACCAAGCTTTAAAAAAAAGCTTTAAAAACATTGCTTACTCAAAAAATTTTTTACACCAAAAAAAATTTACACTAGAAAAAAGTTTTACAGTCAAAAAAAAATTGTAATTCTCTTTTTTAAAAAAAAAGTTTTTTACTCAAATTAAATCAAAATTGTTAATTTTTTTACGTTAAAAATTTACTATCCTTTATAAAGGGCTGAATTTTGGTACGAGTGAATTTTTCTAGAGCCTGGCACATACATTTTTCGTTCCCCTGATCTGTTTGGTGGTGAATTTCAGCAAAATCGGTTCAGTTGTTTTAAAGTTATGAGCAAATCCGTCAATTTTAGATTAGTACCATCATAAATTTACGTGTTGAAAAAACCGTTAAACGATCTTACAACATTGGTAAGCCACAAAAATATTTTAAAAAGTATATTTGTCACCCAAAAATATTACAATCGAAAAAATTTTACACTCAAAAAAAAAATAAAGTAACTTTTTATAACCTACACCACTCTGTGGTACAGGGTATAATGAGTTTGTGCTGATGTTTGTAACTACCCGAAATATTGGTCCTAGACCTACCTTCAAGTATACCGATCGACTCAGAATGACTTTTTGAGTCGATTTAGCGATGTCCGTCCGTCCGTCTGTCCATCTATTGGTTTAAGCACGATACAGCACGGAATTTTCAATCAATTGACTTGAAAGTTGAAACTGAAGCATCTTTTGGCCCAAGGACGAAGCCTATTGAAATTAAAGAAAATCGGTACATGTTAAGACCTAGCCCCCATACAAACACCTCTTTAGAATTCGGCTTAAATGACTCAAATAACCGTATTATAATAGGTATCGCTTTGAAATTTAGCAGGTAATCAAATTTTGTATGCACGAATCTTCATTTCAAAGGAATCGGGTCAGTCCTTTTGGTAGTCCCTATACAAACCACCCTCCCGATATTCACATAATTCCCTCAAAATTCATAAAAATGGATATATTTGATAAAAATTTTATTTTTATGTGTTAAACGTGTACTTTAGTAACCTTATCAAATCGGAAAATAATTGGACCATTTTTGGACTTAGTCCTCCATATAAAAATTTAGACCGATATTCAGTTAAATCGGGCTATAGACAAAAATAAACCAATTCCACTAAAATTTGATCTCTGTGTGTTTTCTAAATAAATATCTAACAAAAGACAGATCCAATCGGTCCATGTTTGGACTTGGGACCCATTTTCCGGAAAATACTGGTGTAGGGTATCATATGGTCGGTCTTGACCGACTATAACTTTCTTACTTGTTTTTTTTTTTTTGCAAAAACTACTAAAAGAAGTTTTTTCCTTAAAATAAAATATTTCTAAATAAAATTGTTACTTTTTTCACGTTTGAAAATTTACTAGGGCATTGTTGAGGATATAAATGGAAAATCGAAAATCGAAAAATTCCCAATAAAGTGAAAAAATTTTTTTTTTTTGGATTTTTTTTAACTCAAAATATTAGTTAATATTTGGACGTTACTAAAAATGTAAGATCCTTACCCTTCTTACTTAATAAGAGAAGTGAGAATATATTCGATTATTTTTAGGCAAACATAATACCCTTTATTGATTAAGGCAAATGGTTTATCAAGTAATAGGTATTTGATAAACGTTTCATAAAACTACACTATTCGTCAAGTTTCTTTTTTAAAATTTAAAATCTTTTTTCATAATACAAAATTTTATTGACTTTTGTCATATTTTATTCTCTCGTTTCAGCATTTCACACTGTCCTAAAATCTCTGTAAAATCTACTAAACTTTATGAAATTTCTTTTTCCCCATTTTGGTAATGACACATAATGGCTGGTAGCCTTCAAAGGCCACCCTTTAAAATTTTTTCATATCCAAAAATTCTATTACGATTAAAAATAAACCACTGCAACCAGCAGCTGCAGCAGCAGAAGCACCACCATCACCAAAACCCACAACAATTACATCAACTGAAACTACAAAAACAGTTGAAATATTGTCAAAGTTTGTCTTTTAGAAAGTTGTCCACTACCACCAACATTACCAGCAGCATCAACAATTGTTGTTGTACACCATCCAGTAACAGTAATATTAGCAGCAACAACTTTTATAATAATTCAACAACAAAATATGTGCTACAAAAGCTGCACAAAGAAAAACACCAACAATACAAAGTATTTAAAACATTAAAGTTTTCGAACAAATCGCTGCTCTTAAATTGCAAAAAATTTAGCACAACAACAATTAACAAAAAAATATTTTATACCAAAAAAATAAAATCAATTGAATGCATGTGAAATTATATTTTGATTTACCATCACATTCAAAATTCAATGTATAAATGTCAGATGCGTCATTTACTACGGAAACTGTTGATGAAGATTACAAATGTAATGATGATGATGATGACAGCCAGCAGTCTAAATATCATGTGAACAAGTACAACGATCAAAGCTGTTTATACCAAAAAAAATTATTTATATACAAAAAAAACGGGAAAAAATACAAACAAAATTATTACTTTAGCGAAGAAGATCATATAGAGTTTTTGATTAAACATTATAATCTCAATTAGCAGATTTTACAAAAAAGAAACCACCAACAAGAAAGTAAAGGGAAAAATGAAACATTGTAAGTATTAAAAGTTTTAGAGTCATTTAAGATCTTTTTAAAATTGAGAATTGGTATTTTAATAAATTGGATTCGCCATTTAAAAAAATTGCTATTTTTAAGCATTGAATTTGGATTCAGCGGCTATGAAACCTTCTTGACACAAATTTTCTTTAATATCGCACAACTTTGAAAACATTTTGACGCCATATTGGATCCGCCATTTTAAATTTTCGAATCTAATATGTGGCCCCAAGTTGGGCGCCAGTTTTAAAAGATTTACGTCTGGAATTCTACTTAAACAAAACTATATTTGTTTCGTCAAAGAAAATTTTTAACAACATTTTTATGTAGCTATACATCAAATTAATAAAATAAATAGTTGAAAAAAAATCTTGTTAGACATTTTTTTAAAATTCATCTACATATTACGCGTATTCAATTTATGAAAGATCGAGTGATTAAAAGTAATTTTAATAACTAGATCTTTCTCTAGCCTGTAGTTCAAAGCCCCACAGTAAGCGCCCATTTTATGAATTTGTACTTTAAATTAATCTACATGTATTGTCATATGTGCAACATAAACTGTAGTCTGTACCCCAAGTTGGGCGCCAATTTTAAAAAATTTAAGTTTGAAATTCTACTTTTACTTTTTTTTACATGGTACTAATGCTGCTTTGCACCAAAATTATAAAGCAAATGATTACAACTTTACGGCATTCCAATATCGGCGCCCTAGGTAGGACCCAATAAATTTGCTAGTCATTTTTACAAATTCATCTACAGATCATGATTTAAATTATTACACAGTGCAACACCCAAAATCGGAATGGGATGAAACCAAAAGCAAATGAAAGTTGACATATTCCATAACAAACCCCTCAAGGCTTTTTTCTAGTTCAGAGCTAGATTTTGTTTTACACGCATTTGAAGTTAGTGCACTTTTATTATAATTACAATAATAAATGCTTGAAATAAATAAATAACAATCATACGCAACGGTGTCCAGTGATTTATATTAATAATTGCCTTTAAATAACAATCATACGCAACGGTGTACATGGTTTATTTTAATAATTTGGCTATTAAGTAAATAGGTACTGGACCGATTGCAGCAAAATTCATACCAGTCATAGCTGAAGTAATTTTTAGCTTAAGTTTGGAAACTGGACCCTACATGTCCAATAAGGGCACCACCAGGGGTCTTTAAAGTTGGACACGTTTAGTACACAAAAACTTTAAATGCTTTAAAATCACCAACTTTAAATGCATGTAAAATAAAATCTAGCTCTGACCTAAAAAAAAAGGCCTTGAGGGTTTTGTTATGGAAAACGTCAGCTTTCATTTGCTTTTGGTTTCATCCCATTCCGAAAGTTCGATTTTGTATCACTGTGTTATTAGATTTACGAACAATCGCGTGATTTAATATAATGTAATATACGCATTTCATGCCTGTAGTAAGAAGCCCTTCGTAAGGCGCCCATTTTACGATACGAATGTTTTCTTTGAACTTATTTACATAATCGGCATGGGACTTGGCGCACAGTATGGAACGCTGTTCCAATAAAGTAATTAACAAAAAAAATGTGAAAATAGAAATTTCAGAATTGTTTTTTTTTTTTGTTGTTCTAGATTTCACTTTCGAATATTTTTACTCGTTTTATTTCACATAAAAAAATGCGATGAAATTAGAACGAATGCACTTTTTTCGTAATAATTTTTAGTTTTTAGATATTCGATTCAAACTTCGAATGTGAAGAACGAAGGTTAGGTTAGGTTATGGTGGATGGCATTGGCAAAAAAAACCAATGCCCATAGAGGCCGACTTGTGGCCCATTATGATTCCAGTTTCCCCTTCTTCTTAGATAAAAAGCAATGGTTGCATCTATGCATTCCACTTCGATAATTTGATAAACGCCAGTAAGGTCCATGGATTTATTCCTCGGATTTCATGTAAATTCTGAAAGAAGAAAGAGCCAAATAATTTAAATCTTCTAAAAGACAGTGCAGGGCATTCACATAAAAAGTGATAACTGTCCTCAACAGCTTCCCTACATCATCGGCATGTATCATCATTACCTCTTCCAATTCTTACCATGTGTTTACCCAGGGTGTTGTGGCCTGTAATCAAATTAATTACCATTCGCAGTTGTCTTCTATCCATATCAAGAAGAACTTGGCTTTGTTTCAACGAATTTTCATTCCATAATGATTTTGTCTGAATACAGCAGTCCGACTCAGTCCATCGGGTTAACCAAGTTTCTCTCGCTTCTAGTCTGATCCGTTTCGAAATTAGAGATAGAGGTGGATAGACGTCATTCACAGCCAATTCCTGTGGAAGATTGGCTCCCCGCTTAGAAGTTCATCTGCCTTTTCGTTGCCCAGTATATCTTTATGACCAGGTACCCAGCACAGTCTAATGTTGTGCTGCTCGCTGAGAACCTTAAGCTCCCTGTGGCAGCGTCTGACTACCTTGGACCTCATACTGCCATTTTTTAGAGCCATTAAAGCTGCCTGCTGCTTTGATAATAGCGTAAATTTCAGCTTGAAAAATACTGCAGTCATTATCAAGTCGATATGATTCTTCCATGTTAAGTTCCCCGCAGTGGAAGCCACTTCCAGTACCACTTGTCATTTTAGAACCATCTGTGTAGACATTAATCTGATCGAATTCTACTTGATCATTGAGCCAATCATCCAACGAGGGATTTCAATGTTCAATCTACCATTTACAACATTAAGTGGAGTACAATAATTAGTAATAGTGTTCCGTTCAGCGTGACTTATAAGGTCCATATGTCGAACTTGTCTGCTTCTCAGTGATCCTGTTTGACATAGCCTATTCAGGGTAATCGCCGCAGTTTCTTTTAGATGAATATCTAAGGGTGTAATGTTTAGAAGTATTTCCAATGCATCAGTAGAGGTCGTACTCATCGCGCCTGTAAGATTAAGTAGGGCTATCCTGTTAACTCTCTTAATCTTTTCCGCATGTACTCTGTAGTCAAACACTGGCCACCACACATGGCAGCCGTACGTCATCACTGTTCGAATTATAGCCGAATATAACCACAGAAAGAGCTTAGGTTGTAGTCCCCATTTCTTGCCCACCAATTTCCGACACATGTATAATGCAGCAAAAGTTTTCTTTACACGCTCCTTCAAAAAGAAATATAGAATTTAATTTCATGTGATTGGGAATATTTCATGTTAAAGTTGTGAAAGAAAGAACGGAGGCATTAGAACCGATAACTGATAATTAATATGTATCATTTATGGGTTACTTGACCGATATAGAGATAAATACAACGTAAGCATTTGCCCATATTAGTGTTGTATTAAAAAGCCCCAAGCTGGGCGCCACTTTTACGATGCAAGCATTTTCTTTAAAAAAAATTCTCAGATTCTAAGACATTTTTCGTTTAGAAAAATTCAGAGACATTTTTCGTTTAAAAAAATTTCAGATTCTGAGACATTTTTCGAATTAAAAAAAAATCTCAGATTCTAAGACATTTTTCGTATACAAAAATTTTCAGATTCTGACACATTTTTCGTATAGAAAATTTCTCAGATTCTAAGATACTTTTCGTGTAGGAAACTTTTTAGTTTCTTAAGCATTTTTCATTTAAAAATATTTTCAGATTCTGAGAACTTTTTCGTGTAGAAAAATTCTCAGATTCTGACACATTTCTCGTATAAAAAAATTATCAAAAAATTTTATACAAAATTTTTTGGTGTAAAAAAATTCTCAGATACTGAGAAATTTTTTATATAAAATACTTTTCAGGTTCTGAGACATTTTTCGTGTAGCAAAATTCTCAGATTCTGAGCATTTCTCATATAAAAAAAAACTTTTAGATTCTGAGACATTTTTCGTATAGAAAAATTCTCATCTTAAATAATATCTATATTTTATTGGTTACTAGACCGATGTCGACATGAAGGACAACGGGAGCATTTGCTCATATTAGTGATGGAAGGTATACAAAAAACCCCAAGTTGGGTGCCAATTTTACGATGAGAGCAAATACACAGATCCTAAGAAATTTTTCGTATAGAAAAATTCTTAGATTCCGAGACATTTTTCGTATAGAAAAATTCTCAGATTCTGAGACATTTTTCGTATAGAAAAATCCTCAGATTCTGAGACATTTTTTGTATAGAAAAATTCTCAGATTCTGAGACATTTTTTGTATAGAAAAATCCTCAGATTCTGAGACATTTTTTGTATAGAAAAATTCTCAGATTCTAAAACATTTTTGTATAGAAAAATTCTCGGATTGCGAGAAATTTTTTGTTAAAAAAAATTCTCAGATTCTAATGCGTTTTCGTATAGAAAAATTTTTAGATTTCGAGATATTTGTCGCACAGAAAAATTATCAGATTCTGTGACATTTTTCGTTTAGAAGAATTCTCAGATTATGAGACATATTTCGAGAAGAAAAACTTTCAGATTTTCAGAATTCTCAAATTTTATGACATTTTTTCTTTCAAAACCACCAAATATATTTACCTTTTTTTAATTTCAGCAAATATTTTTATACACAAAGACATGATGGAATTTGGTTAAAAAATATGAATTTAGTTTTGGCATCAACAATATATAAATAACAAAATTACAGTAGATTTTATAAACGAAACTAAACTTTTTTTCTTCAATATAAATAAAAAAAAAAACTCTACTCCCACAATAAAGTTTATCCCAACTAAAAGAAAAAACCAAAAGAAAAATCTAAAATTAAGCTTTAAAACCAGACAACACTATAAAAATACCTTGAAAAACAAATTACAAAAACTAAACTTCTCTAAAAAAAAAACAAAACTGATTTTTCAACTTCCAACATAAATAGAAATTAAAGAAATTTTGAAAAATATTTGATATAGAAACTTGGCAAAACGAGTGCCACATTGGGTCACTCAGGGCGGCGAAGGCAACGGCGCTCATTGATAAACGTGCTGGGGCCATGGAGCCGCCTGGTGGTGTACCGCCAGATAGAGATCGTCAATTGGTTTTAAAACAGATGGTAACATTTCATGAACGTCCCGAAAGTGGTTTATGTGGCAAAGCCATAACGACTACAGCAGCACAACCAAATCCAGCATTTGCCTCAACGGCCACCGTCTATTCGGCCACCACACAAGCTGCCACTGCCTTTAGTGGCAGTTCAATAGGTCATGCATTGATTAAACATCATGGGACAATACATCCACCACCACCAACAACACAACAACAACAGCAGCCATTACAACAATCTAATTCTTCGGGTTCATCACAGCATGGCAGCACAACAAGTAGCAGCAGTAGTAGTTCGACGACACTACAGTCAGCAACATCGACTGGTAGTGCGACAACACAACAAACGTTAGAGAAATTATCAAGACCTATGGCATTTGATAAGGTAAGATAAACACAATTGGGGTTTTCACAGTGACGATTAAATTTGCCTTTTTTTCTTTGGTATTTAGCAAATGTGCCAAACGTCCAAAAAAATGCCAATTTGCATGTGGCATATTTTTCTTAAAATGCTCAACTCAAACCTTGTCTAAAAATAAAATGCAAAAAAAAAACTTAAAAATGAAAACAGCTGTGATTGTTTATGCTGAAATTTTGAACGCGGCAACAAAAACATTTATACAAAATGAAACATACACATTTTTTGTGTTTATTTTAAAATTGTGAATGTAAAAAGTTAATTAAAGTTATTTTGTAAAGAAAAAATGGTGGCAAATACTTGACGTTTAGTAAAATGGCAAATTTGCCAAATACCCAACTAAAAAGGCAAATTTAATCGTCACTGTGAAAACCCCAAATAATTTAAAAGAGCATTTCATTAAAAATGTTATTAAAATATTTATTTAAATATTAAAAATAAAATAATCTGAACAAATATGTGAGAAAAAAGTTCAAAAATACTAACAACAAGTATTTGCAGTCGGGATCGCCATTTTATTTTTTTAATAAAACGAAAGGAACAAACATGTGTAACGCCATTTTCTTTCTCTGCATCTTCGATTCCTTTAGACGAACATTCTTTTAAAACCATATTTTTTTCCATGATGTACTCGTATTGGACAAAATACTTCAATTTCATCTTCAGTAACGCCACCTTTATTTGTTTTAGATGACATTAAATTCAAATTATTTTCATTCAAAATAATAAATGGTTTAGGTTCCTTGGCAGATACAGGATGGTTATATAATAATGAAGGGCCATACACCACATTGCGAGATTTTTCGACTAATTCTTGTAGATTTTCAGGCACAGAAACTTCTATCACTGGATTAAAATCAGGGCGATCTATGACATTTAAATGATTATCAATGCCATTATCAATAGGAAAGTGTGGCTGATTTCTTGCATTTTGAGACGTAAGAATATTAGGAGAAAATGATATTTGAGCTGATTGAGTACGATAGGGTGAGATGGAATCTATGTAAGAAGAAATAAAAGAGATAAAAAAAAATCAATTCAGCCATGTCGAACTTTTGAAAAATAAATTTTGATAAAAAAAAATTGGGACAAAAAAATGTTGGTGAAAAAAAATTAGCAAAAGTTTTTTAATGAATAAGTTCTTTGTATAAAAAAAAATGTTAAAATACTTTTCTGTATTAAATTTCGGTCGCTAAGTGTCCACCAGCAACCAAATTGAAGCATTTTTCACTTTTAGGTAATATGGAATGTACCAACATGTTCCAGGTTTCCTTACATTTATGTTTATAACTTTTGAATGATATCGCTGATCCGATATCGCTGAAATGCAACGACAAACTTCTGCAAGTATCAACCAATATCTGTATTAAAGATACACCTTCAAGTTCATAAAAGGTACAAGAGGTTTATAAAAGGTTTATAAAGAAAATTTTGTATGGAAATTCGAATAATAAACCTGTTATTAAACGCTTTTGTTTTTTATGAATTTGGACGACAGTCTTGTCTGTGTCATATTTTAGCCGATAGAATGCGATATAACAGCGAAACATTGTTAGATGGACTTAAAAACGATTAAGGGTCCCAGACCGACAAACTTGTACCCTATACCACAGTCAGCCGCGGATCCTCAGGGCGTAAGGAAAAGAAACTCCCCCAAACCGAACTCACAAAAATAAAAAAGTGACACAAAAGGAAATGAAAGAAGGGAAAAGGAAAGAAACAAGGAGGGGAAAAAGAAAAGAGAAAATGAGAAACGAAAATTTTTTGAAGGAAAAATTCTAGGAATATTAAAATGTTTCTATAGAAATAATAGAATTTTTCCAGGAAAAATTTGTGAGTTCTGAAATTTTTCTACAGGAAATATCTAAAAATATTTTTTCTAAAGATAACTTTTCTAAAGGAAAACCTTGAGTTTCTTTTTGGGAAAAATCTTATAACTTTTCTGTTAACATAGTCTTGGAATATTTAAATTTTTCTATAGAAAAAACTTAAGAATTTTTCTATAGGAAAAATCTAAGAATTTTGGCTATAGGAATAGTAAGAAGTGAGAGTGTTAAATTCGGTTGTGCCGAATCTTTTATACCCTCCAATACATTAAAAAAAAACCAGTGGCGTCTTTTTTTTTTGGGGGGGGGGGGGGGGGGGTTTCGGTGGTGGGAGACAACCTTTCTGGATCCAACTGCAGGAATTTGAACTTCTTTTGACATAAAAATGTTTTGTTTGCTAAGCAAAAGTACAAAAACCTATAAAAAATTTAGTTTTTTTAGAGGTTGGTTTAGTTCTTAAGAGGGGTACTTTTTTCCCCTGATCCGATTTTGTCCATGTTTGAACTTAACCAGCCCAATACCATAAGACATATTCGTGCCAAATTTCAGGAGTCTAGCTCTTTTACATTGAACTGCATCGTGTCTTCCACAGACGGACAGACGGACGGACGGACAGACGGACATCGGTAGAATGTCTTAGAATCGATCACTGATCAATAAAATATACTTTATGGGGCCCTAGACCGATATTTCGATGCGTTACACACAGAATGACAAAGTGAGTATACCCCATACTGTGGTTGGAGGGTATAAAAAAATTTTATTTAGGGAAAATTTGAGAATTTGTTTTTAGAAAAAAAAAAAATATTGGAATCTGAGATTTTTTCTGTAGGAAAAATGTTTTAGAATCCGAAATTTTTTCTATAGAAAAAATGTCTAAGAATCTGAGATTTTTTCTATAAAAAAATGTCTCAGAATTTTAACATTTTTCTATAGGGAAAATATCTTACAATCTGAAATTTTGTTTAAAGGGAAAATGTTTCAAAAACTGATATTTTTCCAAATAGGAAAATGTCTTACAAGGGAAGTATCTATATAATCATTATGAACCGATTTGCCTGGAACTTAAAATATATACAAAAAGAGACGATTTTATGGTTGGGGGCTCGGCTTTTCTGCCATATCAATGTTTAAAAATTCGTTACCCCATTATGAAACAATATGGAGCTTCAGGGAAACTCCGATAATTAACAGGAATATCATCTAGAGCAAAAATACGTGTCGATTTAAATTTAATAAAGATTATTTCGTATTTATATGGTTATCATAGGTCTGGGTCTCCACATAAATACCCTCCAAAGTTTACACATTTTCTTTAAAAAAAATATTCAACAAAGTCGAAATTTTTCAAGGTAATGCCACCTTTGGATAGGTATAAAAACTTTCTTTTAATATGGAAACATCGTACAATTTATTAAAAAAAATACTGAAAAATCCAAAAAACGATTTTTTCGCCATTTTTTAACCCATATAGCCGATAAGCCGAGACACCCCAACCTTTGAATTGTTTTTTTTTTATATATTTTAAGTTGCATACAAATCGGTTCATAAGGGTTAAGATAATTTTCAGATCTGAAGACATTTATAGCATAGAAAAGTTTTTAGATTCTGACCCGTTTTTCCAAATTAAAAAAATTCAGATTATGGCCGCTGTTCCAAAAAAAGTAATTCACATAAAAATGTGAAAATGAAAATTTTTCATTTTTTTTTGGTGTTCTAGATTTCACATCCGAATTTCTTTTTTGTTTTGTTTCACATAAATAAAATTTGGTGAAAGTAAAACGAATGCACTTTTTTCCTTATAATTTTCAAAAAATTTTTAATATTCGATTTCAACTTCAAATGAAAACGTGATCAACAAAACACTAAACTTGATTTCATGTGATTCGGAAATTTTCATGTGAATTAAAAAGTTGTGAAAGACAGAACAGAGGCCTACAATACATTTTTCGTATAGAAAACTTTTCTGATTGTAAAACTTTTTTTTATAGAAAACTTCTTAGATTCTGAGAGATTTGAGTACAAAGAAGTTTTTAGATTATGATAGAAAATTTATGAGATTCTGACATATTTTGCACAGAAAAATCCTCAAATTCTGAGACATTTTTCGAAAAGAAAAATTTATTGAAAATAAATACTTCCAATAGAAAAATTCTCAGATTATGAAACATTTTTCGTATATAAATATTTTCGGATTCTAAGACATTTTTTGTATGGAAAAATTCTAAGGTTCTGAGGCATTTTTCGTACAAAAAAATTCTCAGACTCTGAGATATTTTTCGTATAGATAAATTATCAGATTTTGAGACATTTTTCGTACAGACAAATTTGTTTGTATAAAAATTTTCAGATTCTGAAACATTTAACTGTATACATAGAAAAATTCTTGGATTCTGAGACATTTGTTCATTTGGAAAATTGTCAGGTTCTGAGACATTTTACCATATAGAAAAATCCTCAGACATTTTTCCGCATAGAAAAATTCTCAGATTCTGAGAAAATTTTAGAAATTTTCATTTAGATATCATTTTTATTTTTTGTATAGAAAAATTTTCGGATTCTGAGACATTTTTGCTATAGAAACATTCTCAGATTTTGAAACATTTTTATGTTTTGTATAGAAAAATTTTCAGATTCTGAGACATTTTTTCTATAGAAACATTCTCAGATTTTGAAACATTTTTATAAAGAAAAATTGTCAGATTCTGCGACATTTTTGATGCAGAAAAATTTTCATATTCTGAGACATTTTTCCTACAGAAAAGTTCTCATATTCTGAGACATTTTTCCTGTAGCAAAATTCGCTGACTCTGAGATATTATTCGTATAGAAAAATTCTCAGATTCTGAGTCATTCCACCCAATACCATATAGGGTATACAAAAAGGCCCTAAGTTGGGCACCAATTTAACGATGCTAGCACTTTCTTTGAATCTTTTTTCTTTGATTCTGAGACTTTTTTGTGTAGAAAAATTCTCAGATTCAGAGACATGTTTTGAATAGAAAAATTCTGAGATTCTCAGACATTTTTTGAAAAGCAAAATTCTCAGATTCTGAGATATTTTTTTTTTTAGGAAAATTCTCAGATTCTGAGATATTTTTCTTAAAAAACAATTCCCAGATTCTCAGACGTTTTTCGTATAGAAAAAATTCTCAGACTCTGACACATTTTTCGTATAGAACAAATCCTTAGATACTGAGATATTTTTCATATAGAAAAATTCTCGGTTCCGAGTTATTTATCGTATAGAAAAATTATCAGATAAAATTCTCATTTTCTTATAGAAATATTCTCAGACATTTTTCGTACAGAAAAGTTCTCAGATTCTGAGGCATTTTTCGTATAGAAAAACTCTCAGATTCTGAAATATTTTTCTAATAAAAAATTCTCAAATTCTGATACATTTTTCTAATAGAAAAATTCTCAGAATCTAAGACATTTTCGTATAGAAAAATTCTCACATTCTGAGACATTTTTCGTATGGAAAAATTCTCCGATTCAGAGACATTTTGCGTATGGAAAAATGCTCAGATTCTGAGACAGTTTTCGTATTAAAAAATTTCTTAAATTCTGAGAAACTCTTTGAATAATTTAATGATCTAAGATGTTATTAAATACGAAAAATGTCACAGATTTTTTAATATTTGCTACAAAAAATGTCTATGAATCCGAGAATTTTTCTCTACGAAATACTTTTAAATACACTGAAAATTTCTTTATATGATCTCCAAATTTATTTTTTTTAGGCAAACTCTCAGAGTCTGGGGATTTTTTTGTAGGAATATTGCATTAGAAACTGATATCGAGGACCTATAGTCAAAACCCTCTATCTTAAAAAACACAACTTTTCAGGAGAACCAAAAATCTGTTTATTTCGCGTATTGTTAGAGTAATTAAAATTTGGAACTCTACAATATTTTTTTAAATCAACTACTGAATCTCACATATAATTCGTTTTTAAAATTTTGCACTATTGGGGATTTTATGATAGATAGAGTGTTTTGTTTCTCAAAAATATTAAGTACATGAATGAAAATGATCAGATAGAGGGTTTTGCATTTTAATAAAAATGAATTACTATGATTTCATTACGACATCGGTAAATTTTTAACGTGGTTTATTAATGATAACGGCTTATTAAAAATGCCGAAATCGCGGTTATGGTCCACAGGTGCTGATTTTTTAGACAAAAATTATTTTTTTTACCGAATTTATCTCAAAAGTTGACAAACTGTTGAGTATGTAAAAAATAGTAAATAAGTTGAAAACGCGATTTTGGTCCACAGATGGTGATCATCATCGCGATTTTTAAGATTAAATTATTTTTTCATAATGTACACAAGACATCTAAATTTTGATCCATATTTTTCAAAAAAGTCAAACAAGAATTTTCAGAAAAAATTAGCATCAGTGGACCAAAATCTTGGTTCTGGAATTTTGTTGACAAATTCTCATTCAGTATGCAAAATTTAGTATGAAAACAGGTAATGCATGATGGAATTATTCAAAAAAAATATTTATAAATTAATTATTTGAAAAGATAGAGGGTTTTGCACTCAGAAAAATTAAGTGTGTAAGAGATAGAGATAACCAAAAATGCAAATAAAATAGCAAAAAAATATTTTTGTTCTGAAATTTGCACAATAGATGAGGGCCGTTTTACTGAATATTTTGTTATCAAAAAGTCATTGTGTGAAAATGGAAGATTGAAGGTTTTGAATATAGGCACTCGATATGCTTTGTCTATACACAAAAAAATCTGTTTTGATAATTTTTTTGTTTGAGAATGTCGCAGAATTTGTCTTTGTTGAAAAATTTTCAAAACTCAACTTACCCATTCCAACTTTATGCATAATCATGTTTGCAAATTTCATAATTTCATCGACGGGAGAAAATGGACGCAGAGGTTGTTGTGGTTGTATAACATGGGTCTTCAGTATGTTTGCACTATCTTTATGAGTCATTCCATACGCATTCGAATCAGCTTCATTTCCTTGTAAATCTTTAAAATTATCATCTAAACGTTTCTTAGTTTCATATTCTGAGGCCTTCATTTTAGTTTCATTGACTTTATTAAATATGAGCCCACGTTTGTGAAAAATATTGGCCAAATCAAAACCGATAACACTTTTTTTGGTTTGATGTTGATCACCTACGTTATAATTTTCACGAGTTTTGTTAAAATTTAATGATTCCGATGCAGTGTGATAAGGAAAATCTATTTTTTTTTTTTAATTTTAAAAAATTTCGTTGCATTCATTCATTAAAATTTATTTTATACCTTTTATAATCTTCTCGTTTGTATTGTTTTCTTTAGATTCCGTTGCATTCGATTTAAGTAAATCAAAATCTTGTTTAATCTTATTAAGTTGGATATTCAATTCTGGGCTTCGTGTAGTGCAATTAGACGCCCATATTTGAGAGGGATTTAAAAAGGCTAAGAATAGATTTAATTTTATTATGTATTTGTTAATTTGATTACAGCATATTACATACCAAAAACGCAGACAATTAATATTGTATTATAATTCATGTTTAATTAGGAAATTCGCAGAATATCTTATTTAAATTATGCAAAATGGTAAAAAATATATTTTTTTTATAAATTTATTTTTGTACATTTGTTCTGTTTAAATTTTTGTGAAGGTTTGATTTATTTTTCGAAGAAAATTGTTCAATATTGTTTTTTTTTTAATTTTTTGTTTGTATATGAGATAAAAACTGACCTTAAAACACCCTACAACACATGGCACAATAATACCAGGTAGTATTATTAGAATATGTTGTCAATAGCGTCCACCTCTTAAATTCAAAATTTAAAAACATAAATTCAAATAAATAAAAAATCAAAACAAAAAAAAATATAAACAAAAACAAAAAACAAAATAAACCAGAAATCCCAGCCGACAAATTGAAAATATCTTCCAAAAAGTGGTTATTTTTTTGCCCGTACACAAAACTTTAACCCACGGTTTTAAAAAAATGGGTTTATTTTCTCAATACGAACACAGTTTTTGCAACAATAACCATTTTCTCCTATAAAAATCGATTGGAAATCTTCCTTTTATTTATTTGTTCGTTGGGTTGGTTTATTATTTTAATTTGCTGAAGTCAAGGGGTTTTATGTTTGTTTACAAATTTTTGATTACTTTTTCTAATGATAGTACCGTTATAGTTTTACAATGCCTACAACATACATTAGGGTTGCCAATATTTAACAATTTGTCGAACCAACACAAAAATATATAAATAAGTTTTTTCCATATTTTTGCATAACTTTTCTGAGCTTTCTAACATTGAAGGATTGTTGTTCTGAGTACATTAAACATTTTTTAAATCTTCTAAATGCTACTAACAATAAGTTTTTCTAATTTTTTTGATTCAGTATCAATTACTAAAAGTTTTTTGAATTTTCATCAATTTTCATGAATTTTTCTGACTTTTTCTTCCCGTTTAAAAAAGAAATTAGTTCATATGCTAATATCTGAACTGACCAGATCGAAACAAGTGGAAACCCGATTTTGGTTTTTCAAGGTTTTTGTAAAGATTAAAAAATTTTGTAGACTTGTTTTAACCGATATTTTGATAAGTTACAAATGGAATGAAAAACTTTTATATACCCTCTAACACTAACAAGGGAAGTCTCCGTGGTGTCACCCTCCGATCTTCATGGCATTTGGATATATTGTTCAGAACGAAAATTAATTCGACAAGTATTTTTTTTTAGCGGACAAACTCATTTTTAGGGTGTTCGATTTGTATGGGGGTAAGTTGCCTTGGTGACTCTAGGAAGACTTCCCTTGTAAGTGAAGAGTATAAAAAAATAAGTAACTTAATAAAAGATGTCCACCTTTATAGCATTTCCGCATTAATTACAATTCAATCGTGTGTTCTTCTTTTTATATTATGTTGTGTGCTATATTCTGAAAATTTCCATGCAACAAATAAAATCTCATTATTTATCTTTAATTATGCTTTATAATTCTTGAGACACATTTAAAAGTTGAAGGTAAAATTTTTATAAATATAGAACAGAAATTAAAAGATATGCTGCGTTTATTGATTGTCAATCACATGTCCAATGTTGATGATGAAGTGTAGATGAATATGAGGTTGAAAAAAAAATACAATAAAATTAAAAAACAAGTAGAAAAGGTAAATTCGACTTGGCCGAATCTATGAATACCCTCCACAATGCCCTTTTTAAGTGATAGTAAATTTTCTAACGTGAAAAAAATAAAATTTTTGATTAGAAATATTTAATTTGTGTAAAAAACTTTTTTTTTTAGCAATTTTTGAAAAAAAAAAAAATAATTTACTAATTTTTTTTTTGAGTGTAAAATTTTTTTTGAGTGAAAAATTTTTTTCGAGTTTACTTTTTTTTTGTTTTGGTTTAAAAATATTTTTGAGTGACAAAAATACGTTGCAAAATATTTTTGTGACTTAAGAATGTCTTTAAAACAGGTTTAACGGGTTTTCAACACATGAATTTAGGGTGAAGCTAATCTGAAATTCACGGTTTTGCTAATAACTTTTGAACCACTGGACCGATTTGGCTGAAATTCAATACGAACTAGGCTCAAGGAACGACAAATATAAATGACCCTTGCCGAAATTCAGTCTTTTGCTCATAACCGGACCGATTTGGCTGAAATTCAATACGAACTAGGCTCAAGGAACGACAAATGTAAATGACCAACTTCAGTGTCCTCAGAAGTTTCTAAAGTTATAGTGTTTTTTATCTCGTAAATTCACGAAAAACCCTTGCCGAAATTCAGTCTTTTGCTCATAACTTTTGAACCACTGGACCGATTTGGCTGGATTGCAATATCAACCTGACCAGGTAAATGCCCAACATATATGCCAAACTTCTGGAGCCTCCGTAAAGTCTTTCAAAAGTTAGCGTGTTTTCAACAGACAGACAGACGGAGGGACGGACGGACATCGCTAGATCGTCTTAAAATCGATCGAGGATCATGAATATATATACTTTATTCGGTCCTAGACCGATATTTCGAGGTGTTACAAACGGAATGACAAACTTATATATACCCTCTACCACTCAATGTCAAAAAGGTTATTTGCAAAAAAAAAAAATTTGGAAAAATAAAATTTACCGCGAAATAAAAATTTTTGGTGGAAAAAAAAAATTGCGCTATTTTTTTTGTAAAAACATTTGTTTGTACTTGTTTAAATACCATTAGGTATCCAATTCTGCACTCAAAATAATTCATAAGTAGATTTACTATTTTTTTTTTGCTAAAGCTAGTAAGCTAACCTTTAGCAAATTTTTAGTTGAGATTAGCATGCTACCAAACAAATCTTGTAAACTTCATTTAGCTCATTAGCAATTTTAAACAAAATTTGAACTATTTTTTTTTTCTAAATTTGAAATTGAGTTGACCAAATTTTTTGCTAATATTAGCAAAAATAAATTGTAAATTTTTTTTAAGAAAACTTAAAATGGCGCTATCTCGGAAACTAAGCCAGAAGGAGCAAAATGGAGGCCATTTTTGGTTCTCGGGCTCTTTAGTATCGCCTGTCCTCTTGACATGTGTGGACCCTAATGGGTCATAACTTTGGATCCAAAAAAAATAGCATTCTCGAAATTTTTAAAATGCTCATATCTCGGTAAAAGCTCTGCGAGTAATATTTTTGAAGTTATCGAGTTTTATTTTCTCAAAACCCCAGTGGTCCCCTAAATTCCCGTATCTCAAAAACTAAACAAGGTAGAGCGAAACGGACACTAATTTTGGATCAAAAACTATGACGATTTTGAAGGAACCCAACTAGGTCTAGGCCCATCGGGGTCTGGGCCTATCGGGTCTGGGCCTATTGGGTCCGAACCCAATGGGGTCCTCAAATGTGTAAGTTGAAATTAAAAAAATACAAAAATTTCAGTTAACTAATTCTTGGCAAAACATTTTTGCTAACTTTACCAAAAAAATTGTGGGTCCAAAGTCAGCAAATTTTCTTGTAGGCTTACAAGCTTTGTTTGCTAACATCATGTAGTGTATTCTTCAAATTCACACTCCTAGATATAATCGTATTAGTCCAGATATATCCAGTTTTAGACGGGATGTTTTTTTGGTTATTGCTTGTCCCAATGTGCACTGGTTACATATAATGGCGTGATATTTTTCATATTTTTTTGCCAACATATTTTCTTGGTGTTTAATAAAGTTTTTTTTTTTTTGTATTATTAAGTGCTTTTCAATCGTTTTTTATTATAAAAGTTTAGTGGTGGCAAATTGAGAAATGGATACAGGCAAACCATAGTGGACGTGATGGAATGAGAGACACAAAATTAACAAGTAGACACGGTGTCGACGAAAACTGTCAATGCAGTTTGATTTCAACATGGTTAAATGTCACCAGGCGCGCATCAATGGAGGGGGTGGTTGAAGGACATTCCCCCCAAACCGAATTTTAAAGAAA
Organism: Pegoplata infirma; assembly: GCA_963921195.1. Classification (NCBI taxonomy): domain Eukaryota; kingdom Metazoa; phylum Arthropoda; class Insecta; order Diptera; family Anthomyiidae; genus Pegoplata; species Pegoplata infirma. The sequence continues at coordinate 35,091,030 of OY992540.1, read as the reverse complement.
AAAAAAAGAAAAAAAAGGAAAGAAAAGAAGAGGGGAAAAAATTGAAATGAAAAGGAAATAATTTGAAAATTTTTTCCATAAAAAATTTCCTAAGAATCTTAAAATTTCTCTAAAGAAAAAAATTCTCGAAATGATGCATTTTTTCTATATGAAAAAAATTGAGAATATTAGGAAAATTTGAAAATTTTTTAGGAAAAAATTGAGAATTTCTATACATGTAGGAATAATTTGGGAATTTTTCTATAGGAAAAATCTTAGAATTTTTCAATAGGAAAAATCTAACAAACAAAAAAAAAAATAAAAAAAATTTCTTGACTAAAAAAATTGTAAATTTTTCATTTATTTTTCTTTAAATTTTTAATTGGAAAAATCTGACAATTTTTTAAACGAAAAATCTCACAATTTTTTGTGCGAAAATTCTGTCAATTTTTCTATAGACAATCTAAGAATTTTTTAATTGACAAACTGAGAACTTTCTAAAAAGGAAAGAGAAAAAGAAATTATGTAAAATTTTTTTTCTTTAAAAAAATGTCCGAGAATCTCAAAATATTTCTATAAGAAAATAGTTAAAATTTACGAATTTAAATCCACACAATATTTTTTGCAATTTTTTTTTTGTATTTTTTCAATATTTTGAAATTTTTTATATTTGCAGAAAAAAACATTCGTTAGATTAGAGATAAAAAGAAAAAAAAATACTGAGCCTTTTTTTGTTAACAAACGTACATTTTGAATTGCAATGTCTTAAAAAATTGTATATGGCCAAATCATTTTGGGGGTTGCCCGGGCCTCCAGGACCCTCCCCTGCGTACGTGCCTGTATTCCGAAGAATTTTTCGTATAGAAAAAGCCTCAGATTATAAGCAATTTTTAAGATTCCAAGACATTTTTCGTATAAAAATAGTCTCAGTTTCTGAGAAGTTTTCGTATATAAAAAGTCTCAGATTCTGAAACATTTTCGTACCGAAAAAGTCAGATTCCGAGACATTTTTCGTATAGAAATAGTCTCAGATTCTGAGGCATTTTTCGTATAGAAAAGTCTTAGATTTTGAGACATGTTTCGAATAGAAAAAGTCTCAGATTCTGAGACATGTTTCGTATAGAAATGTCTCAGAGACATTTTTCGTATAGAAAAAGAAAATGTCTAATTAAAACCAAATTGTTCTACACGAATATCATGGATTTAATTAGTAAAGAATTAATGACCTCGAGCTTGAATATCCCCACTTAAAATATTTGTATACCCTCCACTTAGTGATAGAGGGTATATATAAGTTTGTCATTCCGTTTGTAACTCATCGAAATATCGGTCTAGAACCCAATAAAGTATATGGGCAAGGCCACGAAAAATGAAACCACATAGATTTTTTTTTCTGTCACAAAGCCCTAAATATTTTTTACATTTCAAATGTCAAATATGTATAGAATATGGGATCACTGTATGCCAGTCCAAAATTTGTGTCTGCTTTGACATTTTACATTCTTTTCATAAGTGGCACGTGCAAGGCGTAGTTGGAAAATATATCAATGTTGGCGAAAAAGGTAAATTTTGTTGTTATTTTTTTGTGCTTTAGACAGATGATTTCTTTTTTTGGATATAATATAAATCAAACTATTGATGAGCAAGCAAATTTGTGTACAAATATTGGCTTTTGGACCAATTAGGGCTTAAAGTAATCAGCCGCAAATAAATGGTGACGTTACTGACAAATTTTTATAAAATGTTTTTTTATGCATTAACTAATTAGAAAAGAGGTTGGATGAGCTAATTTTTTTTTAGTATTTTTGAAGTACTTTCATAAGCAATGCTTAAATGAACCATTATTTGCATATAGCAGGGTATTTTTGCAAAATAAGTTTGTGTGACGTTACTGATGGATTTTTTTTATTTTTTTTTTTTTTAATAATTTGGTATTTAATTGCATCTTAAACTCCTCTACTATGATTTTTTCGCCGTTTAGGGTCCCGCTCTGCTTAAATGAAAATGGTTGCCGCAACAACAAAATACATGTAAAAATTTTGCTGTCTGCTGCTTGCTGTTGTATTGTGAAGAAACACTTATTTCCATATATCGACATATATGACAGGTGTCAAAAAAGTATTTTTTAACAATATGGTTAATGTTTTCAAATTATTCTACGAATTAGGTTAGAAAGAGAAAACTGATATAACGCGCCATAAGAAAAATGGATGCCAGATCGGTTTTTGTTGTTTCACTCACTCCTAAGTCGTAGAAAGTGTTGCCATGTTAGCGTAAAACGGACCAAAAATCGCTGTGTTTTCTCCTAAAATCGCTTAGTTTTCCCCCATTTTTTCTAATAAAACTCTACTGTTGAGTCTGTATTTAGTCTGTGGCAGGGTATTTTTGCAATATAAGATTGTGTGACATTACTGACGGATTTTTTTTATTTTGTTTTTTTTTTACTTTTTTGCTTAATAATTTGGTATTTAATTGCATCTTAAAACTCCTCTACTATGATTTTTTGCCGTGAAGGGTCCCTCTATTAACCCAAAAAAAAAAAAACCGAAAATCGTAACGAAATTCGTACGTGTGACGTTACTGAAATTTTGCGTAACGTTACTGACACTGCTTTTATGTCATTTACTTTATTAAAACATAAAATATTAAGCCCACCTTTTGGATAAAAATCATCTTTCATCCTTCCTTTTTTAAAATACTGGGCAATAATAAACATGAACTCTTTCAATTCGCTCATTTTTACACAAACGTTCAGTTACCTCCAAACATACTTCCAAAATCCGGTGACGTTACTGACAGCTTAAAATGGTCATAACTTCACAACAAAACGAGATACAGCAAAATTGTCTGCGTATGAAACAACAGTTATGACGAGAACTTTCATATGCCGCTCTTAACTTGGGAGAAATAATTGTATTTTATAAAGATATTGACCAAAATATGTAAACGAGCGTGACGTTACTGACGGTGGTCTTGCCCATATATATTTATGATCACCGATCGATTTTAAGACATTCTATCGATGTCCGTCTGTCCGTCTGTCTGTGAAAATAGTGATCACGACCAAAATACTACACGGATATGACTGAAACTTAACATATTTATTGGAAGTTCTCCTGAGAAGTTTGGTATTGCATTTGAGCGATATCGGTTCAGCGGTTCAAAAGTTATGAACGAAAATGTAAGGACACCTAAAAAGTTTTAGTACATTCAACATAACCTAAAAATACAAAATGCTTTCATTCGGCTGCTGGTTGACTTATGTGAACATAAATGAACACGAAATGGTATTTAAACAAGTGCAAACATATTTTTTTACAAGAAAAGAAAAAAATCTCGGATTTTTTTTTTACCAAAATTTTTTTTCGCGGAAATTTTTTTTCCAATCTTTTTTTTCAAAAGTAATTTCCTTTTAAATAAAGTTTTTGCAATAATCTTTTTGAAATTGTGGAGGGTAACACTACATTCGGCAAGGCCGAATTTAACTTTTCTACTTGTTTTAGTTTCTTTTTCTTATAGCAGGCAATAATATGTATTTTGTCAAAACAAAAAAATTTTGATTTAACCGTTATTGGTGTCAAAATTCGCGGAATGTTTAGTACATTGAGGGAAAGATATTTAAAAAGTTTTCACGGAATAATTTTGGTCTACCAGAGTAATTTAAGGAAAAAACAAATCGAAGTTATTAGCAATATTGAACTTTAAATTTTTATATTGACTCAATTAAGTTCAAAAGAGTACTTTAAATCGTCCATGTTCTTTTAGTACCATTTTGAGCCACTTTTTTGGATTAAATTTCATCATTCAAAATTTTTTTCCTTAATATACACCACATTCTGCAAATTTTGACGCCAATTGCAGCCAAAACAAAAAATATTGTTTTTTACAAAATACAATTGCGAATTTAAACCGGTAATTGGGAGGCAAAGACAGACTCCCATTTTTTTTTTTTTTGATTATTTTTCCCATTATCAGCTCTTGAAAGAGCATCGTTTTTTGCTATTTCCTTAATTTTTTTTCGGGACAGGCTACCCCGCCTTAAGACGGCCCTGTCTGAGTCGATCGATATACTTGAAAGTGGGTATAGGACCAATATTTCGGGTTGTTAGTCACTATACCCTGCACCACAGAGTAGAGATAGGCACATGAGCCGATTAGTGTGTGATTCACGTGATTAAACCGTGAGCGTGACTGAATTTAATTTCAATCACGTGATTGTGTGTAAGTGGGGGAAAAATTGCGTGAGTGAGTTTGCGTGAGCAAGATTTATACGTGAGGCAGTGTTCGTGAGTCAATTTTTTTGCATGAGTTTGTATGATTTATTTTCTATTCATAAAAAAACTTTAAATTTCGTCCCTAAAAGTTTTTTGAACTTTTAGTTTTTGAATGTTTTTAAAATTAAATTTTCTCACGTGATTGTGAGTAAGTAGAAAAAATATGCTCGTAAGTGAGTGAGTGTTCGTGATTCGAAAATTTCTGTCGTGAGCGTGACAGAGTGGTGTAGGGTGTAAATAAACTCTTGATATTGATGACAAATTGATAAAACATTTCATCATATTGATGCAACTTTTCATCAATTCGAAAACGTTGTTTTTGTAGTGATAAAATAGTCTACGAAAATTTTTTGCATAACATTTCACTAGGGGTCTTAAAAGGAAGATGTTATGTTATATTTGTGTAAAGTTTTCCACTTTAACGAGCTTTCACAGTATTTTAACTAAAGACTGCATAGTTTGTAATGTACCATCACCAAAGGTTAGACCGTGTTATGACATTGAAATGACTAGAATCCTTAATTATACAAGAATTTTTATGAAACGTTTGTTAGATAAGAGGAACCAAGGTCAACTTTGAAAGAATAAATTTTTTTTATATGCTTTTTTCTGTTTGTTTTATTTTTAGATGGAAGCCCTTGTACGTGAAATGCAAGATCCCGAACATGGTGTTCCAGTGAGACAACAAAAAATGTTTCTTACTTCCATACCATATGCATTTATGGGTAAGTAACATGAATTAATGGAATTTTTCATTAAAATAAAAAAAATTTATGAAAAAATACGGAATCCGGTTTTAATCCGAGAATTCATAGATTAAATTTTTATAAAACAAAATTTAGTTTTTTCAAATAAGATCGAGTTTTACAAATTTGTATCCAATTTGATATAAATGAATCTTATTTTATACTCTTAATTTACTCTCCGATCAAATTATATATAATTTGTTAAAAAAGTAATTAATTTTATTAAATCAGTCTTATTATAATATATTTATTCACTCTTCTACCTTTATAGGTTACGATCTCATTGAATGGCTTATGGATCGTCTGCTAATCGAAGAATCGGAGGCTCTTAACATTGCCAATCAACTATGTCTTCATGGTTACTTTTTCCCTGTCAACGATTCCAAAACCCTAACTGTTAAAGATGATTCTTCACTGTATCGTTTTCAAACACCCTACTATTGGCCGTGGCAACACAAGGCACCCGATAATGTAGAATACGCCATATATTTAGTTAAACGTTCATTGCGCAATAAACAGCGACATGCCTTGGAAGACTATGAAGTTGAAGCCTTGGCTTCTCTACATAAAAATCTCAAAGGTAAATGGGAGATAATATCCATGCAGGCTGAAGAGCAAGTACGTTTGGCTAAAGAGCGTAAAAAAGGTGATAAAATTGTTGGCGATTCGCAGGAGAGAGCCTATTGGCGTGTTCACCGTCCACCGCCGGGTCAGTTTACACCGTTAGAACCATGTCCAGTACCCTCAAGAGATCGTCAGGGTACCAAACAGAATAAAAAGAAAACGGTGGATGATGTACAGAGAGAAGTAGATTATTTGAAAAAATCTTTAAATCGTACTCGCATGAAAATGACACAAGCCTGTGAATCATTAGTGGCCTATTCGGAAACTTTTTCCGAATACGATTTCTTTTTACAACCCGTTTTACCCTCAAATCCTTGGGTTACTGAAGATGTAACATTCTGGCAGTTAAATAATACATTTGTGGATATACCCACGGAAAAAAGAGTTAAACGTTGGGCTATATCTATCGAAGAATTAGTGTCGGATCCAACGGGCTTGCAGGAATTTACAACGTTTTTGGAAAAAGAATACTCTCATGAAAATATACGATTTTGGATAGCGGTCAATCGTTTACGACGGTCTGCCCATTCACAAGTATCACGTAAAGTTCAGGATATATATGAGTAAGTTGGAAGATTTTTATTTTAGACAAATTAAAAAGTTTACCAACTTTTTTTTGAGTGTTAACTACAGTTACTCACAGCTTATTTCGTGCAGTAGATAGCAATTCGTTAAAGATGAAATCAACAATACTAAAACTTAATATTATCAAACGAGTTTTATTTTAAGCATTGATGGCTTTTTTTTTTGAATTTTTTTTTTCCAATGAACGACTTTCATAGTATTTATGAACAAATTCATACAATTTATTAACTTTTTAATGATACTTATAAACTTTTTCATAGTATTTATGAAAGCAGTTAAATAGATCTTAAATTTCACATATTATGATTTCATCATAAATACTATGAAAAAGTTTATATATATTATGAAAAAGTTATTAAATTGTATGAATTTGTTCATAAATACTATGAAAGTCGTTCATTGGAAAATTTTTTTTTGTGTGTAATAATTAAATGAGCTACAACGGTCAAACTGGAAATTAACAAGTAAGAAAGTTATAGTCGGTCAAGACCGACCATATGATACACTACACCGGTGTTTTCCGAAAAATGGGTCCTAAGTCCAAACATGGATCGATTGGATCTGTCTTTAGATAGATCTTTATTTAGTGTAGAAAACACACACAGATCATATTTTATTATAATTGGTTTATTTTTTTCCCAATAGACCCATTTAACTGAAAATCGGTCGAAATTTGTTTTGGGGGAGTAACAAGTGAAGTCTCCTTGGTGTCACTCTCCGATCTTCATGAAATTTGAATATGTTGTTAAGAACGAAAATTAATTCGACAAGTATTTTTTTTATCGGCCCAAACTTATTTTTATGGAGGTCGATTTGTATGGGGGGAAATTGACCGTTTTCATTTTTTTACGATTTACGCCTATTTAATCAAAATTAATATAGGCATGTGTGGTATCAGATGAAAGGTATTAAAAATTCCTATCTAGTGGTGCTAACAACGGGCCAAAGAAGTTAATATTTTTCGACTAATTAACAAAAATGTCCTTAAATTTTGGTATTTTACTCAATATGACGAAAAGTTGTGCATGTTGGGACACGTTCCTCGCACATCCGCTGGTGACACTAGGGAGACTTCCCTTGTAAGTCCAAAAATGGTCCAATTATATTCCGATTTGAGTAGGTAACTTAAGTACACGTTTAACAACAAAAAATACAATTTTTATCAAATATTTCTATTTTTGTGAATTTTGAGGGAATTATTTGAATTGAATATCGGGAGGGTGGTTTGTATGGGGACTACCAGAAGGACTGAACCGATTCCTTTGAAATTTGGAATGATGATTCGTGCATACAAAATTTGAAATTTCAAAGCTATATCTATTATAATACGGTTATAAGAGTCATTTAAGCCGAATCCAAAGGGGGTGTTTGTATGGGTGCTAGGTCATAACATGGGCCGATTTTCTCCAATTTCAATATGCTTCGTCCTTGGGCCAAAATATGCTTAAGTTTCAAATTTCAAGTCAATTGATTGAAAATTGCGATAGATGGACGGACGGACAGACATCGCTAAACCGACTCAAAAGGTCATTCTGATTCGATCGGTATGCTTGAAGATAGGTATAGGACCAATATTTCGGGTAGTTACAAACATCTGCACAAACTCATTATACCCTGTACCACAAAGTGGTGTAGGGTATAAAAATAATTAAAGCTTTTTATACCCTCCAACCACAGTATACTTACTTTGTCATTCCGTGTGTAACGCATCGAAATATCGGTCTAGGACCCCATAAAGTACATACATTATTGATCAGTGATCGATTCTAAGACATTATAGCGATGTCCGTCCGTCTGTAGAGGACACGATACAGTCCGAAATAAAAGAGCTAGACTTTCGAAGTTTGACGCGAATATGTCTTATATTCCTAGGCAGGTTAAGTTCGGAAATGGGCAAAATCGGACAAAGGGGAAAAAAGTTCGCCCTTGAAGAACTAAACCAACCTCTGAAAAACGGTATTTTTTTGCAGGGTTTTTTGTACTTTTTTTAAGCAAATGCAACATTTTTATGTCAGAGGAAGCTCATAACCATGAATATGCACCTAGCTGGTAAAAAAAATAAAAAAAAGTTTGACCCGCGCCTTTTGTGGCGGGGAAGGTGTCCCCTAATGTCTCCCACCAAACCCCAAAACCACCCCCCACAAAAAAAAAAAAAAATCTTTTAATAATTTCATTTTCTAGTTTCCTTGTAGGACGTTTATTTTTGCTCAATCTACATGCTATTAAGCTTAAATAATAATCGTTTGGTAAGAATATTTAGTATTGTTAACTTTGTCTTTAACGAATTGATCTCTACTTTTTACTACCCGAAATAAGTTACGATTCATTGTACCTTTTAACTTTACCATTATTTTCTAGGGAATTTCTTAAACCGGGAGCCCCATGTGAAATAAACATCGATGGCAAAACTATGGAAAGTGTTTTAAAAGGTTTAAAAAGTCCCTCACGTTTTACTTTTGATTCTGCCTCCGAACATATTTATATGTTACTGTTGAAAAAGGATTGTTATCCTCGTTTTATACGTTCGGAACATTATAAACGTTTATTGGAAACGGGTATACAACCGGCCCATAAAAAACGTTTCTTTAACTTTGGTGGCGTTAGTGGTGCCAAAAAGAAAATGACTGCCGCTTTGTCCAGCCAACCGAATCTGGGTGGTAATGAGAGTTCCAGCAAGAGTGCCATGTCTAGTGGTAATACCTTCATAATGACTAATGCTCCACCACCGGGTAGCTTGGCTAGGCGACGTGGCAGTGATCGTAGTCTGAGTGGTTCAGCTCATGAGTTGGCGGTAATAGGAGTAAATAAAGACACCACCACTAAGGTGCCTCATTCACATTCACAATCCAATTTAAGTGAGATACCATATAGGTAAGTTATATTAAATTTAATTAAAAATTAATTAACACAATTAATTAAATAACCAAAAAAAAATAAAAAAAAGCTTTTTTATAAATACTTAAAATTTAAATTGGTTTTCTTTTAACATTTTTTTCCATTTTTTTAATTTCTTCATAATTTTTTGTTTATAAAAAAAAAATATTCTATTCATATCACCACATTTTGCCATTAACAATAATACAAATTACAAACATCAAAATTTATTTTTTTTTTAATAAAACACCAACAGTAGTGAAAGTATTTATCGTGGCGATATGCCTCCGCCTCAAGAAATTCCAGAACCCCTTTGTTGTGTTGTGAATACGCGTTTTATAAAGGACTATGGAAATCTCAGTAGTAGTCTAGCCTTATACCAGTAAGATTTCCAAACAAAAAAAATTCATACTCTTCTCTTTTTTTCTATATCTTTAAAATTTTATTTCATACAGCTCTCTCTATTTTTGTTAAAAAAACACACACAGAGATAATCGAAAAAATGCAATAATTGCTAACCAACTTTCGAGAATTTGTAAACCCAAATTTTTGTTTGTACACAGAAAGAATTTGAAACGTATTTCAATCAACAAAAACGCTGATTCAATCAATTTTGTTGTTGAAATTCCTCCAATAAAGCAAATTGTTATGCCAATCATCAAATTGTAGTTGATTAATTGAATATTTTTTCGATTTTGATCACAAATTTAATCAATTTTCTATTTATAGTCAATCAAAATAATGATTGATTTAACGAAATTGTAATTTTATGAAAAAATCATGAAAAAATTCATCTTTTTTGCTTTCCAATATGTTGCCAACAATAAAAAAATAAAACCCGATTATTTTGTATATTTTTGAATTAATGTATTCAAATAAATTAAAGCGAAAAAAGTCTGGTATGTTGAAAATTTGTTATTCGACAGTTAATGAAAATAATAATCAAAAATAATAATAAATATTAATCAAAAATTAAAATTTTAATCAAAACATTGATTGACTCATTTACATACATATTGTTGATCAATAAATTTAATTGAACATTTTTAGCCAATAATTTTTTGTGTATATGAATAATTGATGAAAACTTGTAAGAAAATTATAACCGTTCTAGACCGAACATAAATCCCCTGCACCAGTGTTTGTTAAAAAAGGGTCTCGAGTTCAAACATGGACCGATTGGGTCTTTTGTTATATGGGCAAGGCCACCGTCAGTAAGTCACGCTCGTTTACATATTTTGGTCAATATCTTTATAAAATACAATTATTTCTCCCAACTTGAGAGCGGCATATGAAAGTTCTCGTCATAACTGTTGTTTCATATGCAGACAATTTTGCTGTATCTCGTTTTGTTGTGAAGTTATGACCATTTTAAGCTGTCAGTAACGTCACCGGATTTTGGAAGTGTGTTTGGAGGTAACTGAACGTTTTTGTAAAAATGAGCGAATTGAAAGAGTTCATGTTTATTATTGCCCCGTATTTTAAAAAAGGAAGGATGAAAGATGATTTTTATCCAAAAGCTGGGCTTAATATTTTATGTTTTAATCAAGTAAAGTGTCAGTAACGTTACGCAAAATGTCAGTAACGTCACACGTACGAATGTCGTTACGATTTTCGGGTCCTTTTTTTTCTTGGGTTAATAGATGGACTCTACACGGCGAAAAAAATCATAGTAGAAGAGTTTTAAGATGCAATTAAATACCAAATTATTAAGCAAAAAAGTAAAAAAACAAAAATAAAAAAAATCCGTCAGTAACGTCACACAATCTTATTTTGCAAAAATACCCTGCTAATGCAAATAATGCTTCATTTAAGCATAGATGGACCCTACACGGCGAAAAAATCATAGTAGAGGAGTTTAAGATGCAATTAAATACCGAATTATTAAGCAAAAAAGTAAAAAAACAAAAATAAAAAAATCCGTCAGTAACGTCACACAATCTTATTTTGCAAAAATACCCTGCTATATGCAAATAATGCTTCATTTAATCATTGATTATGAAAGTACTTCAAAAATACTAAAAAAATCAGCTCATCCTACCTCTTTTCTAATTAGCTAATGCATAAAAAAACATTTTATAAAAATTTGTCAGTAACGTCACCATTTATTTGCGGCTGATTACTTTAAGCCCTAATTGGTCCAAAAGCCAAGATTTATACACAAATTTGCTTGCTAATCAATAGTTTGATTTATATTCTATCCAAAAAAAGTAATCATCTGTCTAAAGCACAAAAAAATACCAACAAAATTTACCTTTTTCGCCGACATTGATATATTTTCCAACAACGCCTTGCACGTGCCACTTATGAAAATAATGTAAAATGTCAAAGCACAAATTTTGGACTGGCATACAGTGATGCCATATTCTATACATATTTGACATTTGAAATGTAAAAAATATTTTGGGGTTTGTGACAGAAAAAAAATCTATGTGGTTTCATTTTTCGTGGCCTTGCCCATATATTTAATTAGTGTAGAAAACACACATACACAAAATTTGAGTGAAATTGGTTTCTTTTTGTTGCCAATCGTAAGAAAATTTGTATGTGGGAACTGAGTCATAACATGGTCCAATTATAATCCGATTTGAAAACGTTACCAAACACGTTATCCATGATTTTTTTGAGATTTATGTAAATATCGGAAGGGTGTTTTGTATTGGGAATTCAAGAAGAACTAGAAGAAAAGAACAAACAAAGGAGGTCTAAGATGACCGGCAACGTCTGGACTCTCCCTTTCAGTGCGATGTTGAAAGGTAGCTCCGTTATGGCTGTCATCAAAAGTGGGAATAGGGATTGTAGTATCCCAAGAGACAAGTGGAGTTTAGAGTAAATCTGAAATTTGCTTTAGGCTCCTTGAGAGTATGCCTGATTTTCTCCCTACTACTGTCAACGCAGGTTGGTATCAAGGGCAAGTAAAACTCCTTGCTTTTGTTAACAAAAGATCAGCAGCCATTTATAAGGTTGCCATTAGCCAAGTTGGAGAGATATGGCCTGGAGCCAAACTGGAGATTGTGCACAAATATGACATCCTACCGCAGTCAAGTGCTCATGCACGGACTCCGTTGGCTAAAAGTGACACTGAAGTCATTTTGAAGATGATCAGGGTCTGCAATCCTGACCTTCCAACTCATAATTGCCAAACTGCCAGGGCACTCGTCGTCAAGTAGTAATTTTGTTAATGAGAAATCACTCCCGATTTTAGCTAGAATTGATGTGATCATTAGATTTGGATTTTTCATATCAGAGTCAATGTCTACAAGGGAGACCCAAAGCCTGCTACAGAGTCGGCTGGAGAGGAGAATCCAGAAGAGATTTATATTCAGGTGAGCGCTAATGCAGAAATGATTGTGGATGGTGTTGATGCCACCGATTCTAGGCTGATCGGAAATGTATCTGATATTTTCGAAACCGAATCTGGTAACGAATTCGACATCTGTGATCACACGGAGGTCAAAGCTAATGTCACTACGGTGACGTTGGGGTCGAAATCTATACAGTAAAGAATGCGGAGAGTTTTGTGGCCTCCGATTCAGAGCAGATGAAGCACATATCTGGTTTATTTGAAACCGAATCTGGGGATCAATGTGACTTCCCCGATAATACTGATGACGAAGCCAATAACACAGCGGTGTTAAAGATGTTGTAGGAAATACAAGATGTTGCGGTTCCTTCAATTAAACCTCCATCACTGTTTGACAGACTCAGGTGCACTCTTGCTGCACCTGACGACAGAAGCAGTAACTTGGTTTTTATCCAAGAGCCCTGGGTAAAGGATGGTAGGGTTTGTGCATTAAGGATCCCTGGGTTTAGGTTGATGGTTGCCAAGGGTGAGGGCTCCCCAAAAGCCTGCATCTTGATGAAAAATATTTTTTTTTATCAACTTTTGGTGATATGGATGTTACAGAGAGATCGCTTTCGGTTAAGGAGTTCACTATGGTGGTCTTTCTTGATATAGAGGGGCCTTTTTATTATGTCATCCCATACTCGATAATTTTGGCATTGTCCGGTCTGAATGTGAAACGTGAGATCGGTTCAATGGTGGAAAATCTCCTGGCCAATATACGTATAACGGCTGACTTGGGTGCGTCTAGCACTTCTCATTTTGTCAATAGGGACACACCACGAGTAGGTCTTCTTTTGCCACATCTTTGGAACCTGGCACTGAATTCAATACTGCTCTCTCTAGAAGCAAGTGGTTGCCATGTTGTCGAATATGTTGATGATGTTGCGATAGCGGAAAAATGAAAAGACCTGCCGACATTAAGAGACATTTTTCTGGGTTTTCTGAAAGATCTGTCTAATTGGACAAGATACTGTGGTCTAGGAATTAATCCAAGTAAAAGAAAGCTTGTCTTGTTAACAAGGAAAAAACAAGACTCCTGATTTTGATCCTATTTTTTCTGGATGGCACTGAAATCGCCTTCTTAGATGGAGCCAAGTATCTTGGAGTGGTTCTAGATAGGAAGTTGAATTTCAGGCGTAATATTGAGGAACGGGTGAGGAAAGCAACGATTGCTTTATATGCCTGTAAAAGAGCCAATGGAAAACGATGGGAATTCAGCCCGAAAGTCATTCATTGGTTTTATACAGCAATCCAATTCTGCTGTATGGAATCATTGACGGGTGGCCTGTTTTGTGGACAAAAGGGAACTGTGCATTTATCATGAAGGTACAGAGAATGGCGTCGATGTGCTCCACTGCTGTTCTTCGTACTACACCTACGGCTGCATTAGAAATCCTCTTTCACCTGATACCATTGTACATATTGGGTAGGCAGTATGCGGCTACGTCGGAAATTCGACTGAATCGCGCTATGCTATCAAAGAGCAGCGCTTGTGTCCATAGCGCGATCTAGAAGAAGATAACAACACCACAAAATGTGTACTGTGCTCCTTCAATGAGCCTTTTTGTGCGCCACTTTACCACTGTCATACCATACAGGGAGCCTTGGATAAGGGGCATTCCGGATAGTGACTCATACATAAATTTTTACACAAATGGAACGAAGCTACACGAAAAAGTGGACTTTGGAGTCTATTCGGAAGATTTGGGTTGAGCCTGTCCGAAGATTGCCAGATCATTGCAGTGTTTACCAGACAGAGTGGCTAACTGGTTGTGTTGCAATGTCTTGTCTTCAACCACAGTCAGCATCTATTCTAACAGTCAAGCCGCAGTCAAGCCCCTGGAGTCAATGTTTCTGAAAGTATCTGCCCTTAATTGCCGCACGTTAAAAAAGATGGCGAGAAGTTTAACATACGACTCATATGGGTCACAGGAAACAAAGACATTCCAGGGAATTGTAAAGCTAATGAGCTTGCAAGACTGAGAACAGAATCGGAATGTGCTGGTAAGCCTCTGGAAACCAGCTTTTGTTCCGCAACGGAGACTAATCAGAGATGAGCAAATGGATGGACGTGTGAGACTATGGGACAGATTTGGCCTTTTCTTAATCAGAAGCTATGTCTGCTCCCAAGTGAGCAGACATCGCTTCCAAGAGGAGAGATATCGTCTCCCTGGTGTCACCCTTCGATCTTCATGAAATTTGGATATGTTGTCAAGAACGAAAATTAATTCGCCACGTATTTTTTTTTTAGCGGCCCAAACTCATTTTTAGGGGGGGTCGATTTGTACGGGGGGAAATTGACCTTTTTCAGTTTTTTACAATTTACGCCTATTTATACAAAATTAATATATGCATATGTGGTACCAGATTAAAGGTATTAAAAATACCTATCCCGTGGTGCTAACAATGGGCCAAAGAAGTTAATATTTTTTAACAAAAATTTATTAACAAAAATGTACTAAAAATTGTGTATTTTACTCAATATGACGAAAAGTTGTGCATACTTGGACACGTTCTTAACACTCGTAGATAGATTTGTCAAAGACCTTTCATTTGGTATGTAACATGACTAGGTTTCTTTGCATAATATTGGAGATAAACGAAAAAACTGAAAAATTACCTTTTCTTCCCCCCTCCTTTTCACCACCTAAATATGAATTTGGGCAGTTAAGAAAAATACGTGTCCCTTTATTTTTTCTGTTCTACAAAATAAAACCAATTGCATAAAGATGCGCGGGTGACACTAGGGAGACTTCCCTTGTTAGTGTTTTCTTTATATAACCGCCGAGAAATTCAAAATCAGTTGTTATTTTACAAAGTTCCTGGCTTATAAGTGTAAAAAGTACGAAAAATCTGTGTTTTACCCGTAACTCAAGATTTTGGAGATGTTTCGCAAATTTTAAGTACAGAGTCTTGTTGTATTCTACAATATCTACTAGAAAAATAGTATCACATCCCATGTATTTTGTTCTGTCGCACAATGTAATCAACATATTCTGAACGAAATTTGTTTTATGAAGTCAAAAAAGTTTTAATACTTTTTACTACAAAAATCGTATTTTTTATTTTTAACTGAAGATCGAAAATACGTTAAAACATTTAAATTTTTTTGGCTATTGGTGCAATACCGATTGAATGGCTCAATTATTTTCAAAAATTTAAGCACTTTACCAGTGCACTTTGCCGAATTTTCAATTTTGGCGGCAAAAAGTCAATTTTTCAAGTATAGATTTTTAAATTTTTTTTGATTGTGTTCAATTCCCAATATATTGATAAGAAAAAATTTAAAAAAGTTATGATAGTTGGCAACACTGTCGATGTGGAAACAGCTGTTAATGTATACAGTTTTTAAAACACGTGTTGCAAGTTGTAAAGCAACCAAATTTTAATAAATCTATATATTTTTTTTTTTTTAAATATATTTTAGTTAAAAAAAATGTTGTGAATATGAATTTTAATACTCGAGGTGAGTATTTTTACGAATTCTTAACATATTTGGAAAAAAAAATTTATTTCGTAGTTATTTTGGAGTTTTTTTAGGGGTAATTTTTTGTGAAATTGTGAATAGTTTTATCGTCTTTCGTGGAGTATAACTTAATATGTTAACAATTGAATAGTTCATGCGAATAAAGACGAATAGACCATTTGTAGAATTTTACAGGGGACAATAAAAACGCAGGAAACGGTTAAAAAATAATATTTTTGTCAACTTTTTGATATTAGCTTAAAGGTTTAAGTCACATCTACCTATATACAAAATTTTAGTAAGGTATTCGAAAGAGAACTTGCCAAAAATTGGACTTCAATTTTTTGCTTAAATGGAAAAAGGGCGAATATCCAAAAAAATGTATTGAAATTTGAATAAAAATGTGTTATTTTGCAGCAGATTTTGACTACATTTTCACGAGACTTACAAAACTTGACGAACTATGGTTGGTATTTGTTTGTAACACTTTAAGGACTTTGAGGATACACTATTTAAGGATTGCAAGGACATGCAAAAAAAAATTTTTTTTTTAATTTTTTTTAATATTCCTGCCTTTTAATGCAGTAGTAATACTTTATGACACTAAATACATTTTTAGGAATATAATATTAACCCTTGACTGCATGTATTCGTGGTTATATGATCTTAATTACGCGGTAACACTGAAGATTTTTTTTCACAAATTATTATGCTAATTATGTGCTAAGATTGTTTTTTTTGTGTACAATTTCAAATTTTAGCTAATATCAATTTTAAACTCGCAGCTAAATAATTTTTATATAATATTTTGTTAAGGATGGATATTCGCCCTTTTTGCTTTCCACACTTTAAAGTCTTATAACTCAAGAACGGTAAAATTTTTTGCCAATATAATAAGTGTGGTTTGTTCCTCGTAATGTTCTTTTAACACATTGTTACCGAAAGTAAAATTTTTGTATGTTTTTGTGTTGTATTTAATCAAAATTGTGCGTTAGTTCACTCCCAATTTAAACAAAAATATAAAAATATACGAATTATTGCACTTTTAAAGTCATTTTTTTAGCCTTAAAAGTCAAAATTTCCCCAAAATTTCTGCATAGGATTGTAGGGCTCTGCTAATAAAATGCATTTATGCAAAAAAACGTGTTTGCGAAAAAGTGGTCTATTCGTCCTTATTCGCATGAACTATTCAATTGTTAAAACATTTTTATACGTGTAAATCTTCGTAGAAAGCTCAGGTTTTATTGTATATTAATATGGTATGCGAACGAGTGCGAAAGAATGAGTTATTAACAAAAACGTGAATTTTGAATGGTTTTTTTCCGCAAATCCACGTGTTGAAAAACACACTAAAAACGCTTTAAAGCTTAGTGGAAAGCTACAAAAATACTTATAGTGTTTCTTTTATTCAAAAAACTTTTTGTACTTGAATATGTTTTTCAACAATTGACTTCAATTTTTTTTACAATTATTCGGTATTCGGCCATATTCGTCCAAAAATGTGACCGAAGCCGAATAATGGCCGAATAGTACTTTTTTGCCTACCGAATATTCGGTCAGACACTTCAAATTATTAAGGAAGATTTTAATTAAATACAGTTTTGTGAGCATTATTTTTTTTTTTCGAAAATCCCCCTTAAGGGCATACCAAATTTGGTGAGTCTAGCTTGTCGGGAAATAGTTTTTGTCGCGATTTGGGGTTTTTCGGCCATAGTGCAGTGTAGGACGGAAGGACGGACATAAGTATGTATCATATACATTTAAGGAGTTTGTAAAATAAGCATTCCCATTTAAAGTTCAAACGATCAAAATTTGGGTTTATCAAAATTATCCTAACTTGGTTAATCTTGTCTCTGTGTATTTTTGTTTAAAAATTGTTTGTTACTTTTTTTTTAAAATAGTAAAAGACCTTTTTTCCAATTTAAAATCATTGTTGTACAAAGTGCCCTGTGTTTGTTTGTATTAAAATTGAACTTTTCTCTATTTTAAAAATTCTGCTTTTAACTACAGCTGTGTTTTTCAATCAATTGGATTAGAATTTACTAAACAAATGTTCTAAAAACATCTACGACTCTCCCTGTTAATTGTTTATAGCAACCAATATGCAATTTTATTAAAGCATAATTTAAAGTGCTATCAATAAACAACCCTAGTCCTTAATGCAGCGTGTTATAGCGCTTTTTTATATTTTAAAAATCTGTTTACACACACTTTTGAGAAAATATTTACAAAAACAACTTAATAAATCCAACTAATTGAAAAACACAGCATATATAAATTTACCGACATTTTTTAATATGCTATAAAATCTTAACACTTTCTCTCGCTATTTCCATTTCAATCTACATTTTGTGTTTTACGTTTTATTTTTGTTCCAAATTTTTTTTCAATTTTCATATTTTGCTCAAATTTAAAAATAAAAAAAAAAATAATAAACTTTAAATAAAATTTAATGTTATGTTCATTATTTAAGACCTTGAACGCAAAAAACAGGGTTGTTGTGATCTTAACACTGTCCGACAGCCAACATTAAACTGAACCGGATGATATACGTCTAAAATTAGAGATATAATGGAGTAAAACTGCATTTACAGTTTTTCATTTCGTGATCCTGTTTTCTTTTAAAAGGACTTCAAAGTTTTAAAGGATACATTTTGTAAAATATTTCTGAAATGTTTGTGCTTGTCATAGGATGCCACTGGAGATGGAAAATGAAAGAGGAGGATATCCCCTAATTTTTCCATTTTTTTGATTTTGACATATCTGGATAAAAGGATGTGAAGAAAGTACTTTAAAAACTTTATCAAAATAGTTTGTTAAAAATGATATTGAAGGATAAAGATTTGAAAGGACGTAACTTACCTACTTTTTCCGATATGTAAAAATAATAAAATAAAAAAGTCATGTGAGATCCACCTCTTTTATTTGCTATAACTAGTGGCATTCTTGAACAAGTACAAATATTAAAAAAATATTTTATAAAATTTAATCCTCTAAGACTTTGGAGTCCGTTTAAAAGTAAACAGGATCACGAAATAAACAACTGAAAATGCAGTTTTCCTACATTTAGCTTGAATGTTATACAGTTCGTGTTTAACGTTTTTTTTTTTCATTTTTGTCGGACGGTAAAAAATGATTGGGATTTTCATTTTGTCGGACGGTAAAAAATTATTGGGATTATGATTGCAGCCGATCATGCTGTACAATTAATGAAAATAAAACATACATTATGGAACATGAGTTAAGTTATACCCATCTTTGAAACCAAGTCAAGTCATACACAAAAAATATTGAACATAGCATTGAATAATTTTAAATATACTACCTGTAAATGTTGTAAAACAAGTTTCGGTTTACTAAATTGTCAATGTCCAAAAACATCATAAACGCCTTGACCTTAATAACCAAAAAAATTTCATTTAAATATCTACAAAAAAACAGAGAAACACCAAAACCAAAAACAGCACGTTTGGAGACTACAATAGAAACTGTTGGCACCAGTGCTGTTTGTCCATGGGATATACCAGATGATGTGCCACCAGCTACACAAGCACCAACACCAGCCGCCAAAGCCACAACACCTGTCAAATTGTCAGTGTGTCCCTGGGAACAAGAAGGGGACATAGTGGCACCAGTACCAGCTATAAAAACAAGCGCACAAAGATTAACCAGGTAATTAAAAAAACTTACTTAAAATTAATAAAACTTAATAATATACAGTTTTAGTAATTTATTCGAACTTTTCATTGCGCACTGAAGAAGAGTTTATTCTAGTTCGAGGCCATTTATTTTCCCCGTAATAAAAAACATTACAAGTATTCTACTTTCTCTCTTAGGATATTATCCCAAAAATGCATAACCCTACTCTTAGTACGAGAGAGTTCTTCTACACTCCAAAAAAACCTTGTAAAATAACAAGAAAAATTTGTACCTCCTATTTGACAAGAATTCCTTGTTATTTTATAAGCTTTTTACCAATAATTTTGTAATTTTACAAGCTTTTTACCAAAAAAATTGTAAATTTACAACTTTTTTGACGCGATAAAACTTACAAGGAGGTTTTGTGTTTTTACTACTTTTACAGTATTAAGCAGACTAAGTATTTGCTCACGAAAGAAGCTTTCATTTGTGCACACTCAATCATTTTTTGTGAAAATGAAAAACTTGCTGTTTGCTCTCGTTTCATTTTATGTGCAATGAAAAAATGAAAGAAAAAAATACGTGTGTTGGTGAATAAATGAAAATACTCATGAGGTTCTCATGAAAATTTCATATTTTTACTCACTCACTGAATGAAAATATTCATTTTCAAAAAAAATTCGTTCTCTCACGGCATAATGAAAATTTAAAATATTAAAATTTAATATGCTAATATCTCGAAAACTAAGCAAGATAAAGCAAAACAGAGATATTGGAATTTTAGTTTTGGGACCTTATTTTTAGGAACCAATAGGTTCAACACATTTCAAACGTAAATAACTCAACACATTAGAAACGTAAATAACTCAAAAACTGTTGCTAGAATTGCATTCGGGTGTTCGGTGGTCTTGCTCTACGACCCAATAGCTACAAAATTGCTTCGGAACATTTTGTTGTATCGCAGGTACTTACTGAGATATTAGCATTTTAAAATATCCCGGAATTCAAATTTTTTGATTCAAAGTTAGGACCCAATTGGGTCCACACATGTGCAGATGTTTTACCTGTAAGTAAAAAAATCGCCATAGATTTTGATCCGAAATTTTGGTCCGTTTTGCTCTATCTTGCTTAGTTTTTAAGATATTAGGACATTAAATTTTAATATTCTGAATTCGGTGAGTGAAAATATGAGATGCTCATAAGCATTCTCATGAGATTTTTTATTTATTCACTAGCTCACGAAATTTTTTATTTTTTTATTTCTCACACACACAAACAGTGAAGATATAAATCTTCTTTTTTCATAGCACACGAATGAAACTGTGCTTATTTCATTTTCAATGCTTGGTAAGAATGAGTGAAAATGAAAGAGTAAATCCGAACCTTGGTATTAAGAGCAAAAATAAACACTGCCTTATCTTTTAAAAAATCAAAGTTTGATTTCTTAATATTTGGGTGTAATACTAATCAAATTTCAAATTCAGAGATTTCTTTTATTACTTTTTACCGTAGTTCTTATTGGGTTAAAATACTTGAGAATATGAATATTTAATATTTAAATCTCAATTTTCTAAAGAATTCTGATGATGAAGAATTATTCAAAACTTCGTGAAACGATCGTCAATTTAATGCTGAAAATTACCAAATTTTTGAATGCAGAATCTCTAAGAATGTTAATTCATTACGGTGAAAATAAATGACCTCGAACTATAATGAACTTTTTTTCATTAATAATAAATATAATTATAATTTGAAAAATATTTTCCAATTTTTAAATAGCACTTCATCGGACAATACTGAAGTGTCGGAACGTTTGCAACGTAATCTGGGTATACGCCATCAGAATACTGTAGATAGCGGTGAAGCTGGCATGAAACGTTTAATACCAAATTTCACAGAACAACGAAGGGCCTCAGTGTCTTTTACACCGGGGTAAGTTTAAACTCAGCACCATTTACAGCCGAAGTTTGTGAAATATTAACTGATTTTAAATCAATTGTATTGCGTAAGGGATAAATTGAAATTTGGGAAAGACCAACTAAAGTTCGAAGATTAAAATCCGCAAAACAGTAACTCGTAAGAGATCAATAGAAATTCGAAAAAAGATATGAGTAACTCGTAAAATATCAATTGAAAATCGCTAAAGTTTGGAAATTCGAAAAAGATCTATTGGAACTCCAATTGAAATGATTGATCAATTGAAATGGCAATTTATGAGCAATTGAGATACTAAAGTAATCAACTGAAATTCGGATTTCAAAATCGAAATTCGAAAAATATGAATTAAAATTCATAAAAATCTTTAGATTTTTCACTTTTTTGAAATTTGACAAATTTTAAATGATCTTTTACTGACGCTCGTATAGCTTTCGGGTGTTTGGCACGAAATTTTCTCGGATCTGACATCCCTGAACTTTCGCCATATTGTAGAAAACGCCATAAAATACAAAATGTCATTTTCCAAAAATTTGTTGTAACGGTTTTTATAGAGGGCTCAAGTGATTATTACAATAACACTGCTTAACTTTTTGAAAAAAACTTGATGCGACTGGAACGCTACCTTACACAGTGATCACCAATCTGGTCACCAACCTTTTCCATCACAACAGGTTTTTGAGAAAATTAAGGTCAAAGTTCAAAAATATCGCCGTTTTCGTCATTTTTAACAACTCTATCGGATGAACCCGATGTGATAGCGACGTAAAAATAAGTAGAGGGTAAAAATTAAACATTGCTCTTAAGGTTGCTTAACTCATTTGGTCCATCGCATTAACCCTTAGGGCACCAATTGTCTCTCAATGGTGTCTTATTCCCAAAGACCGATTTTTTACGCTACCTATCATATGAAAAAAAAAAATTATGCGAATGGAACTCAACCTTTATACATGATTACAATTATTCTCCTGGTCACAAATCCGGTCTTCAATCTTTTCCATTACATCAGGTTTTTGAGAAATTAAAAAAAAAAACTCGTTATCGGCCATATCTCATAGCGGATAAACCCGATGTACTAACGACTTAAAAGTAAGTCAAGGGTAAAGCTTAAACATTTCTCTTAAAGATTTATAACTCAGTTAATCAGTCGCTTTAACCGTTGGAGCACCATCTGTCGTTTTATAATCTCATTTTCCCTAATATTTTTTTTTTTTGATACTGGGGAATAATACATCATTGAAAGACAATTGGTGCTCAAAGGATCAAGGCGACTGACCAAATGAGTTTTGTGTCTTAAAGAGTAATGTTAAAGCTTTACCCTCGACTTAATTTGAAGTCGCCATCACATCGGGTTCATCCTCTATGAGATTCCAAAAATGCCCAAAACGGCAATTTTTTTAAATTTTGACCTCAATTTTCTCAAAAACCTGATGTGATAGAAAAGTTTGGAGACTGGATTTTCAACCAGTAGAACTATTGTTATCAAGTGTAGTAGTGTAATAAAAAATCTTGGTTTTTATACCCTTTCGTGAAAAGAAGTATTTTTCGTATAGCCTCGGGTCCAACTACAAACTTGTAGTCTGGACCTTGACATATTTTCTGGTTTTGGTCCTGATAGTTATTACCCTTTATTTTCGGAGCTACGAGAGTTCAAAGTCAAAATTCTGAAAATAAAAAAAAGTTTTTGAGTGCCTTTTTTTAATTTTCTGGGGAAACTATAAGTCCTCTGATCCCAAGCCTCGAGAAGAATTTGTAGCACAATCTTATACCTATCCGTTTTCGAGTTATCGTGCTTTAAACCCTAAAAAATTTAACTTTTCGCGTTTTTTTTTTGCTATTTTTGGCATTTTTTGGGAAAAAACGATCCCCTTAAATATTACATTTTTACCGATCTCGAAAACTGTAGCTCGGATCGCTTTAATGTCTTCGGCGAAATTGTAGCTCATCTTATTGCGCATCTATTTTATTAAAATATCTTTTTCGAATTTCAATTTTCTTTTCGAATTTGAATTGATCTTGTATGAATCACAAATGATTTTTTACGAATTTCAATTGACATTTTGAAGTGCAATTGAAATCTTCAAATTTCAATTGATCTCCTATGAATTACAATTGATGTTTTACAAAATACAATTGATATTATTTCAATTTCTTAGGAAATATTCGAATTTCAATTGGAATCTAAGATTTCAATTTCAAATTTTCTTAAACAATTAAAAACTTCGAAATATAAGTAGTATCATCGAAATACAAGTATTATCTCCGAATTTCAATTGATCTCCTACAAAATACATCTTTAAATTGCTGTAGTTAAATACTAATACTTAATAAATTTCCTCATCTTCTATTTTTTCTTTCCAGTCGCATTTCAGAGTTTCCTGCTGGACGACCGTCCACTTCTACTAAAACTTCAACTACTCCTTCTCCCACAGTGGCCATAAAACAGGGTTCTTTTCCAGCTTTGTTTGCACCCCTGCAAGGTGCTCAATATGCTACAGCTGCTATAGCAGCTATGGGCAATGTTATGACTACTACCAATATTGTAACCAAGGATCCTCCTTCATCCTCGGATGCTGAAGTGGAGGAGGAGTTAAATAAACTATCTATATCTGAGCGTAATAGTGAATCATCGGCCTCAGAATTGCCAGTAGTGCCGACACCAAATCCAACACCAACACCACCACCTGCAACTAAAGTTACACCACCACCAGCAGAAGAACAACTACTAGTAACTACCGAGACTCAGACACAACCTATGCTTTTGGAAGACGAAAGTCCTCATGATAGCTCCAATAGTGAGTCCTTAAATGTTAATGAGGGTGAGGAGAATGCTGAGGCAAATGAAGGAGATTTTGAGGCTGAAGTCGATTCAGAAATCCAAGAAGTACAAATTGAATTGATTGAGTCATCGGGAGGTTATGAAAAGCTATGTGAAAGTCAAGAGGAAGTTGAAATGTCACCACCAACCATACAAATTGATGATGAAGACGGTGATAATGTTGCAAAAACACCTAGCACAGAAGGTGGGCCAAATGAAGAGGGGGATGTTTCTTATAAAGAGGATATATCTAAAAGTCCTTCAACTGAAGTGGCTATATCATCTAAACCAAGTCCTGATACAGAAATAGAATTGGCCCTACCTGAAAGACCAAAATCTTTAAGCGAACAACAAGAAAAAGAATCTCCCTGTAAGGAAGAAGAAAATCTCACTACTTCTCCCACAAAACCAGCTGATGCTTATAGTACCCATGAAGAACTTTCCCCTACAACGGATGAATATCAAGAAGGTCTACAATTTGGTGATGATGGTAAAGATGATTATGATATCGATGATAATGAATCAAATGCGGGTTATATACCACCCGCTCCTACACCAGCACCTTCCATGGCACCTCTAGCTGAAATGGACACTGATACGGTTGACGATGAATGTAGTGAAGAGTTAAAACCGAAAGAGGAAAAGCTTACCAAGTTGCCAGTTTGTAGTATTCCGAAATGCACCACCGATGAAGTTAAAAAGAAACGTAAAAAACGTCATCTGGAAGCTAAGAAATCAGCTGAAGAAAAAGATAAAGCCAGCACTTCAGCGGCTGTTACTACTACAACAGCAGCAGCAGCCGTAGCTGTTAAGGAAAGTAGTGCCAAAACTGAAACGGATATAACAACAGTTTGCCCTTGGGAAGATGAGTAAGTTACTAGACACACACACACTGCACTAACACACTTTTTGTTTTAGGAGATAAAAAAAAGTACCAAAGTAATCCCTTTTTACCCTATTAAAATTGAAATTACTGAAATGTAGGTACCTTTTTGAAAATTTTTTGGTTCTTGTTTTGCGAAAGGGTTGTATATGTATTTAAAATTTTGAGTTGTTGTGACCTTTATTTGAGGCGATAGAAAAAAAGTACCAAATTTTTAAAAAGTACTTTTTTAGATCCATTTTTTATCGGAGAATCTTACATTCTAAAAATTATCAAAAGTTTCGTTTTTTATGACCATTATTTCAGGAAACAAAAAAAGTACCCTTTGTGCACTTTTTACCCTCTTATAATCAGAATTTCCAAAAGTCCAGCCTTAGTAGATATTTTCAGTGGTTTGAGTCAAGGGTCTAGCTTCAGTCAATTCGTCAGTCAGTCAATCTTATCCATTTTTACATATGATTTTTAGTTTTGAATATTTTGACAAATTAAATCTAATTTCTTTCTTTTCAGAAATGTAACCACCAGTGATGGTACTTTTACCAAAACGTATGCCACCCTAGGATACTTATGAATAAAACCCAAACTATTTCGTACAGTGGTCAACAAACTATTAAAGCGCAAAACCAACAAAAAATGACACAAACAATTTATCTATGAAAATACTACTATATTAAACTCCTAGGCTTAAAAAAAAACACTTTAAAAATAGACAACATTGAAAACGCAAAAGAAAAAAAAAACAAAAAAAAACGCTAAAACTTTAAAACTAGAATTGAGTAAGTAAATGATGAATAAAAGAAAAAAAATATTTATTTGCTGAAATAAATTTTGAGAAAAATTAAAAAAGTTAAATGTGTGATGTTGACAAAATAAAAAAAAAAAAAATAAACACAGATAAAAACGCGATTAATATTATTGTTGAAAAGAAAAAATCAATTATTATTTTTATTGATTCGATTACTAAGTTAGTTGATATAGGGTATTTGGAAATTGAATATTAATAAATGTAGTTGTTGAAATAAGTTATTGAGCGTATTAAGATTTTTTTTTAAATATCCAGCATTTACTAATTTTGATTTGAATCAATTAAAAAATTAATTAATTTTTTTACTAACAAAAATTTTAATCATGTTTTTATACTGTGTTTAAAAAAAATAACTTAAAAATACTATTAGCGTATAAGTTTTGAAATAGTTTAAAAAACAAAAAGGAATTAGTTTAATTTAAATAAAATATTGAAAATCCAAAAATTTCAAATAATACTGAGTGAGCAAAAAAAGAAAAACATAATAAGTTTAAAATATATGGCTGCGAAAAAAACAGAGATAAAGAGTATTTTAATTATTAAAAACGAAATGAGAAAAGTGATGATAGAAAAGTTATGATGTGGGTAAATGGATTTTGATAAATAAACTTTAGAGTCCGCGCAGAAAAATGTCGGATTGTTCCCGGTTTTCCGTGATAAGATTGTATAGAAGCAAAACCATACCACTGTTAGGTAAATTTTTGTTAAATACATGGCAACAACTCAGAGACGGTTAGGCCATACACGTATGCAGGATTGTTTTTTCAGGGCCCAACAACAACAACAAAAAAAAAATGTTGTTCTTTTCGTGAGATTTGTGTTTTTTTTAAATACATATAAAAGAAATAATTTTTGTTGTTGTTGTTGGGCAAACCCCCCCCCCCCTCCCCACCACTGAATACATCGTTGGGTTAGGCTAAGGATGGTGGAGAGACCGGCTGGAACATAACCACAATACATGTTTCTATAAGGCCAATTGTCACGATAAGATTTTGTATTTTATTTTTAAATTAATTCTAAAAAACTAGGATTTTTTAATGCATACATTTAGGCGGAGACAAAAAATCATAAATTTTCATATAAAAAGCTTAAACTTTAAACTAAATTTTTTTCCAATCAAAAGAAACTTTTTTTTTAATCCAACTGAGTCGAATGATTTTCAGCAATTTTAGAAACATTTCCAAAAATTGGGATAATCTATGTTGTGTAATTCCGTTCTTTAATCCTAAAATTATGCCCTCCTTTTTATACAAATCAGTTATTATTATTTTGACAATTGGCCTTTAGCGACGAAAAAAACAGCAGAAGTCAACAGAAATGCTAATAAAAGATAATTTTTAAAAACATTTAAATTTAAATTACAAAAAAGTACTGTTATGGCATGCAACAAAGATAAGTTTTAATAGCATTTCAATATAGGAAAAAATATTTTTAGGGTACTTTTTTAATAAAAAAATACTGTTTTGATAATTTTTATTAAAAAAGTTCTATTTTGGTAATTTATTTACGAAAATTACACTATTTCTGTTTTTTTTTTTCAAATGGAAAATTTTGGTAGCTTTTATTAAAAAGTACTTTCTTAGAATGAACTTTTATTTTATTTTATTTTTTAAAATACTATACTAGTACACATTATTTATTTAAAAGTACTATATTGAAAATTGTTTAACCAAGTATTATTTTGGTACTTTTTTTATAAAAAATTTATATTTAAATTTATCATCAAAACGTACTATTGTGGCACTTTTTACTAAGAAGTATTATTTGATACCTTTTCTTAAAAAAGTTTTTTGATTCCGTTTTTAAAAGAGAGCAATTTTGGTACTTTAAAAAAAACGGATTTTTGGTACCTTTTATAAAAAAGTGCTATTTTTGTACTTTTTCTAAAAAAGTACTATTTTGGTACTTTTTTTTCAAAAAGTACTATTTTAATACTTTTAACTAAAAAGTACTATTTTAACACTTTTTATTAACAAGTACTATTTTAATACTTTTTATTAAAAAGCACTATAATGGGAATTTCTTTAAAATGTACTTTTATGTATTTTGTATTAAAAGGTAATTTTTATTTAAAAGTACTGCTTTGGTAATTTTTATAAAAAAATACTATTTTTATAATTTTTATTAAAAAATTTCTATTTTGGTTCGATTTGTATAAAACAACTATTTTGTTTCTTTTTATATAAAAGTACTGCTTTGGTACTTTTTATAGAAAAGTACTATTTCGAAAAAGTTTTGAAAAGCTACTTAAACTCTTGAATTGTGCGATGGATTTGTTTGAAAACAAACTCAATAAAGGCAGCTACTCTTGTACTTTTTACTAAAGCGACATTTTATGGAATCTTTGCAACCAAGTACTTTTTTGGTACTATTTATCAAAAAGTGCTATTTTGGTACTTTTTATTAAAAAATTCTATTTTGGTATTTTTTATCAAAAAGTGCTATTTTGTCACTTTTAATCAAAAAGTGCTATTTTGGTACTTTTTAATTATTTTCTAAAGAGACATTTTATGGTATTTTTTTTTAAGTACATACTATGCATATTATTTTAAAGAATTATTTTGAGACTCTTTATAACCAAGTACTATTTTGGTACTTTTTATCAAAAAGCGCTTTATTGGTACTTTTTATCAAAAAAGGCTATTTTAAAACTTTTTATCAAAAATAACTATTTTGGTACTTTTTTGAATGTGTTATTGACATTTTTTTTTTACAACAATGCTGCTTTAACTTTTGCTGCTTAAAAAAAAAAACTGCTACTTTGGCACCTATTAAAAAGCAATTTTGGTACTTTTTTGAAAAACGTACTATTTTGGTAACTTTAAAAAAATGTCATGTTATTTTTTTAAGTACTATGCATATTATTTTAAAGCACTATTTTAAAACTCTTTATAACCAAGTACTATTTTGGTACTTTTTTTTTATCAAAAAGTAATATTTTTACTTTTTATCAAAAAGTGATATTTTAGTACTTTTTATCAAAAAGCGCTTTTTGGTACTTTTAATCAAAAAGTAATATTAATACTTTTTGTCAAAAATAGCTATTTCGGTTCATTTTTTAATGTGCTATTGAAATTTTTTTTATAACAATATATTATAATCGTACTATTGCTGATTTTTTAAACAAAGTGCTACTTTGGCACCTATTGAAAAAAGCAATTTTGGTACTTTTTATATAAAAGTACTATTTTGGTACTATTTTAAAACTAATATCAGAGTAATTTCTTTAAAATGTACTATACCGATTATAACGATTACGAAAAAAATTTGAAAGTTACTTAAACTCTTGAATTATCCGATGGAGTTGACTAAAATAATGTCAACCTACTCTTTATCAAAGAAACATTTTTGGTAATTTTTATCAAAATGTACTCTTATGGTACATCTTTTTAAGTACTATCCTAATACTACTTTTAATATAAAAGTACTATTTTTGAGACTCTTTATAACAAAGTACTATTTTGGTACTTTTTTTTTCAAGAAGTAATATTTTTACTTTTTATCAAAAATTAATATTTGTACTTTCTTTCGAAAAGTAGTATTTTTAGTTAAAATAAATAATTTTTATTAAAAAGTAATTTTTTTACTTTTTATCAAAAATGATTATTTCGGTACTTTTTTAAATGTGCTATTGTGGTACTTTTTTATTCAAAATTATTATATTCATACTATTGGTACCTTTTATAATTAATTTTGTTATAAAAAACAATTTTGGAACTTTTTATAAAGTGCAGTTTTGGTTCTTTTTATAAAAAAAGTGTTATTTTGGTACTTTTTATAAAAAAAGTATTATTTTGGTACTTTTTATAAAAAAAGTATTATTTTAGTACTTTTTATGAAAAAGTACCATTTTGGTAATGGCTTTTGCCAATTTTTTATTTGAAGGTAATTTTTTTGTACTACGTTGTGGTACTTTTTTTAAAAAGTACTATTTGTTACTTTTTTACATAAAAGTACAGTTTTGTCACTTTTTGTAATATAATATTTTTGTGCTTTTTATATAAACGAACTATGTTGATACTTTTGAATACTATTTTGAAGAACTATTACGAAACAGTTTTAAAAAATTACTTAAAATCCTGAATGGTGCAATGAATTTGACTAAAAGGGAACTCTATCAAGTGATACCAACTTTTTTAAAATATCGAGAACACAAAAGTTTTGAAAAACTATTTAAAATTACAAAATGTTAAAAAAAGACGTAACAACACTTAAAAATGCAGAACGACACATATGTCACTAAATTTTATAACGAGTGCCAAAAATATTATATTTTTGCTAATGAAAACGCCATCACGAAAACTATTTAACGCCTTATTGAAGTAAATGGGAGTCATTGTGGATCCCATGTTCGCATATAGTGGAAACTAATTGATATAGGTCCCAATGAACGATTCAATTACATTTTGGATTGCTTCTAATATTTTTTTTTTAAATTGCCTTAATCGGGATATGAACTCAGAACCTTAATGGTGAAAGACTTTGTAACAAAAGCACTTGCTTTAACTTTATTAAAATCCATTTGCCAATCATATATCTATCATAAGTTGGTTAAAAGTTGATGAAAAATACAAAAAAATAAGTGTTGACGAAATCTTACATATTTCATAATTATAAGGATACATTAGTGTAAATGTAACGTGTCGGGGGAAAACAATTCACAATATAAGATGTTTTTTTGGAGAAAAGGATTTCAAGATTTAATATCTTTTCTTATAAAAATAAATACCGAAATTTAGAAAATTTTTTATAAAAAAATTTTTCTGTAAAAATAAATAATGTAAAATTTTCAAATAATATTTTTTTTACAATTTAGTAAAGCATAATTTCTCAGATACTGAAAGACTTTTTTAAAAACAAGCGACTTTTATAAGAAAAGTCTATTTTGAGAATAATTACACTAGCTCGAGGTCGCATCTCTTTGTAAATCATTACGATGATATTGTTAAAGTTGCTTCGAAATCAATTATTATTTTTTTTTTAGAAAATTAAAAAAGAGAGAGTTAAATGCGATGAAATTTTAATAAGCGAATTACAGAAAAAAATTGTTGAATTTGATTGAAATATTTTTTTCTTACCCCCAGTTTCTGCATGACGAACGATAGGCGAACGTAAAAAATTTACATGTATTTTGATTTTGTTACAATAATAAAATAAATGCAGATTTTTGACGTTCGTCGTTCGTTCGCCATACAGAAACTGGGAGTTAGTTGAACTAAAGTTTGACTGAAAAATGTCGGTTTTAACTTTCTGGGAAAAACTTATAAGAAATCACAATTGCGGTTTGGAGACTCCTCTCGGCACGTTAACACTAATGGACCCTTAATTTATTATTTTTTTTTAATTCTTTCAACTATTTTTAATTTAAAATACATATAAATAAAAAGCTGTAACGGGTAAACATACAAAATTCTACTATTAATGCAGTTAAAATATTTAAAAAAAATCCATAAAAATATTAGAAAAAATAAACAAAATGACAAAAACTATAATAAAATTAATTGAAAAAAGCCAAATTTAGTATAAATTCAAAAATTAAAAAAATAAAACCAAAAATTAATACAACATTCTTACATTTGATCATGCTATACACACATAATTTTCTTAAATATTTTTTTCTTTAAAAAAAGGAAAGACAAGTTTAAAAGTTAAATTAAAAATTTTCAAGACAATTTTTTATTTAAAAAAGAAAGAAAAAAAAGTTTAAAAGTTAACTTAAAAAATAAATTTTAAGACAATTTATTTAAATTATTGTGAATAAAGCAACCAAACAATAGCTTTTGTTTATAGAACTTGAGCCCCAAAAGTATGCCACAAGAAATTGTAAACTAATAAAACTAAATAAAAATATTAGATTATGTTGAAGTAACACATATAAAATCTGGGGGCTAATTCTCATGCGATTTTACAATTTTTATGTATGTCTAAAATTATGCTTCGAAAGCTTTTATGTTTTTCTTTTACTGCACTCAAACATAAAACATGAGAATAAATTTGAAAAACTTTTATTTATCAAAGCATACTTTAAGGCATAAAAAAATAATTGAAAATAGCACGTTCGAGTAGAATTTCGATTGCTATCGACTCCAAGAATTAGCCCACTTAGAATATAAACGAAGCTTTTATATATACCATTCTTCTTCATTATTTTGAAAAACATTTTTAGGGTCAAAATTTAATTCATAATATCGGGATTTTGGTAAGTCTAATTATGAACAAGAAAAAAAGGAGCATAATCGTGCCCGGAAAGTTTCAAATATATATCTAGTATGATTTCTGATTGGTGTTGTAAATATATGTTGCATACCTTAAGGGTCATAATTTTGATCATAAATTGTCCAAATTATGAAGATCAAAAACAAAGAACATAATGTATACGGCAACAGAAAACTAACAGTCATGAATTTATTTTGAGGCCTAAAACTATGCTATACAAAATAAGTTTATCGAAAAATTAAATAAAAGAAAGCAAATGTTTTTAGTTGAAGTAAAACATCCAAAAACCATTAAAAGAAGGAATTCTGGACAATCCGTCATAATTCTTTATTGTTTTAAATATAATTTTAACAAAAATATGTTTGATTTCTAAATTCTGTTTCATATATGTTGCTGCAGAATTTTAGGCTTCATAATAAATTCATAACTGCTAGTTATATGTTGCCTTTATTATGTATGGAATGGAATCCTAAAGGCATACAACATATTTTGTATGATTCGTGAATGATATTTAAAAAATATTGTTGCATTCTTTTAGGGTAAAAATTTTATCCGTAATTACTTTTTGGTAGGCTTAAATACAAACAAAGAAAGAAACATGTAACAAAATGGATACCTAAAAGTATGCAACATATCTTGTATGGTTTTGGATATATGTTTAATATAAAATGGTGCATACATTTAGGATCAAAGTTTAATTCTGAACGTTTTGCGTTTTGATGGCCTAATTTTAACCAATGAAACAAGGTCCTCAAAAAATGAACAATTTTATGAATACTATGCTAAAAAATTCGTTTTCATTAATAAACTATAATTCGTCTGCTTTTAAATTTATCATATTTATCAAAAAAAAAATATTTTAAAAAGATTGTTAGTTTTTTTAAAGTATCCTTAATTTGTATTGCATATTTTTAAGGACATTTAAACTCTATTTTTTGGTTTGTTCCCTGATCAAGAGTAGAGTAATCACTACATGTTTTAATGCTTCTTTGAATAAAACCCAGACCCTTAAGATATGCAACACGAAATAGCACTTAGCTACAGAAATTTACAAATAAATTCATGTTAAAAAAAATCAGTTCAGGGAGCTAATTCTCGGAGTCGATGTCAATTTTCCTGTATCCCAAAAATTATGCTTTAACAAATATAAGCTTTATGTATGTTTTTATGTTTCTGTGTAGTAAGAGTCAAATATAAAAAGTTTATATTCATCATAGCATAGTTTTAGGCATAAATACAAAGTGAAAAATCGCACGTTCAAATAGAATTTCGATCGCTGTGGACTCCGAGAATTAGGCCCCAGAGAAACTAACACTTTTTAAGACTAATTGTGAATATCATGGGTCTGAATTTGTCTCATTGGATAAGATTCAGTTTAAGAAACCCGAATAGCTAAAGAATTCTTTGAGTGAGTATATTTTGTTGCATATTTTAGGGATATTAATTTAATACAAAGAATCACTAAAAACTTGTAATGATTATAACTTAATTTTATAATAACATCTTTTATAATTTTTAAACAAAACCTAGTTTAGTTTTTGGCGCTGTTAGGTAATCAAAAATTAATTTCTTAAGTATTCATAATTTTTTATTTTATTTTTTTATTTTTTTTTTTCAAAAAAAAAAAAAACACAATTTTTATAATAGAAACCCAAATTTAAACAAAAAAATTTGTAAAATGAAAATTTCCTTTGTAGTATTAAAAAAAAACCCTAAAACAACATCTTTATGTCGTACATGCTTTACAACAGAGCCCCAAAAGTATGTTACGATTTTTTTTAAACAAAACTCGAAGTTTTCATTTTACGATATGTAACAAGTTTTTTTTTTTTTTTTAACAAAATTTATATTATATAAAAAAAATCATAAATTAAAAAAAAAATTAACTAAAATTTCTTTTAGTTTTAAGTAAAAAAAATTAAAAAAAAAATATTTAAAACATACACAAAAAATTAAGCAAATGTATTTTTAGCAAATCATTAAAAAAATATATATATATTTATTGTTGGTGTCTATTTAACTTAAATAGAAATGGTAAAACTGCAATTTCATTAAACTATAGAAATAAAAATCTATTAAAAGCTTATAGTTGTTATAACAAAAAATATTAAAAAAAAAATAAAAATAAAAAATAAAAAAAAGTTAAAAAAATTCAAAAAACTACAAAAAAATTAAAAAATTTCAAAAAAAATCCAAAAAAATAAATAAATGTTTTTTGCTTATCTTCATGTTATTAACTAACAAATTTATAAAAAAAATAACAATATATATTTCTTTAATTAATTTATAAATTTATTAACAAAATAATTTAAGTTTAAGTCTTAACAAAAATCATTTAAAATTTACTTGTGTTTTAGATTTATTTTATATTATTTTATTATTATAATTATATTAAAAGCGATTCTTAATGCGTCTAAAACTTAACTGGAGATTTTGTTTTAAAAAAAAAAACTAGAAGATAATATATATAATTTAAGACTCTTAAAATTAAATTGAACCGGCAGTATTTTCATAACGGAGTTTTGGGAATTCGAGCTTTAAATAATAAAATTTAAGGCAAGAAAGCTTTTGAAAATTTTTCTTGTGAGCTTTAGGAGCTCTTAAATCGTAATAAAAACTGTAAACATCCACAATTTTTTAAGCGCCACTACAAACTTACAAGCAACACAAATTCACAATATTTTTTTTTTCATCAGAAATTTAATTGACTTATCAATTAAATTACATTGACGTAAACACAAATTTTCCAATATTTTCCCCCAAATGTCAAAATTATGTAAATTTATATATTTTATATAAATTTAGAATTTTTTTTACTTGAAGTCTACTTACATAATAGTCTAAAGCCTCTATAAAGACGAAAAGCTTTTTGAAGTTCTTAAAAGCTCAAACATAGGGCAAACAGATTCATTGTGACAACCAAACTCACTAACAATCGAACAGTTCAATTCCGAAACGAAGCTTTTCAATGTTTTGCATTGTATTTTGAAAAAAAAAAAAATACAAAATATAGATAACTATTAAAAATAATTCAATTTTTTCTGGTGTTATTAAGGTTTGGTCTATTGCCAAAGCGAAAAGATATTTTTGGAAAACTTTCACAAGTCCACCCTCCTCAAAGGGAGGCGATGCCGTTCTTAAAAAATTCTTTAAAACTCTTTAAATATTTGTTGGGATAATATCCTCATAAAGAAGGTAGAGTTAATAAAAGTACTTGTTCTGTTTATTGATAATGGGGAACATAAAAATGACCTCGAACTAGAATCAACTCCTTTTTATTGCACAATTAAAAGGTCAAATATTTTTAATAAAAATTAAATAAACTTGTAAAAACTTTTACAAACTTAAACGTTTGAATATCCGATTATTAATCATTAAGGGAGGATGAGAGTTCGTTCCTAAAAGTTTTGTCAAAAAATTTCAGCGTTTAATTTTTCGGAAAGAAGTCGGTGAGTTAAAACACCTCAATTCAACCGAAAAAAGTAGCATTTTTGACCTTACCTCTTTCGAATTTGATGAAACTTGGAATATAGTTGGTCCCTTACAAAAAAATCATAGTGCCAAAATTTTGGACTTCTGGTAGTTTTTCTTCGCGAGACATGGGGTCTTGAAAATTGGCAAAATCGTATATATTTGACAAAAGTGTTCTGAGATAAATCAAGATAACTCGAAAAGTAATAACAATACAGGCCTCAGTCAGGTTGCACATAATAGGTAATGAGACAGTTTTTAAAATGGCGTTCCCAAAGATTTTTTTGAAAAAGGTCAAAGGTCATTGGTTTTAACCTTAATTTTTGGAGAGCTATATCTCAAAAAACGATATTTTTAAAATTTTGGAAAAAATATATGTTATTAAGGATCACCTATACTACTTAAGTTTAAATTTTCAGGATGAAGACTTCATTGGAGCTTTTAATATTAATAGAAACATAATGACAGGGAAGAAAAAGCGGTGTTTTTCCCCTTACAGAAAAAAACAATTTATTTGGTCTTTGAGATTCTGGTACCAAATTTCACTTTTCTGAATGTTTTTGACGTGCTGAGTCCAAATATGACCTTTGAACTGGCCTATCGCAATTAGTTTTCGAGATATCTGCACATTAATGTGTGAAAATTGCTAAAATGCTATTGCTGTGTTTTTTGAACATTTAGGTGCATATATCTTGAAAAGTAATAGCGATAGGCCAGTTCAAAGGTCATATTTAGACTCAGCACGTCAAGAACATTCAGAAAAATGAATTCTGGTACCAGAATTTCACAGACAAAAAAAAAGTTTTTTTGTAAGGGAAATTACACCGATTTTTCTTTCCTGTCACAATGTTTCTATTAATATAAAAAGTTCCAATGAAGTCTCCAGCCTGAAAATTTAAACTTAAGTAGTATGAGAGATTCTTAACAACATATATTTTTTCCAAAATTTTAAAAATATCGTTTTTTGAGATATAGCTCTCCAAAAATTAAGGTTAAAACCAATGACCTTTGACCTTTTTCAAAAAAAATCCTGAGGAATGCCATTTTAAAGGCTGTCTCATTACCTATTATTTGCAACCTGACTGAGACCTGTATTGTTATTACTTTTCGAGTTATCTTTATTTATCTCAGAACACTTTTGCCAAATATATACGATTTTGTTAATTTTCAACACCGCATATCTCGAATACTGGAATGACCAGAAGCCTGAAAAATTGGAAAAATCTCTTTTTTGTAAAAGTAAACCCCAGTACTAAATTTCATTAAATTTGGAGGGGGTGCGGTCAACTCCTCGGTTGAATTGAGGTGTTTTAGCTCCGGTTAATAAAACTGAACCATTCGAAAAGCTATAAATTCGGTTTACATAATCAATCGTATTTTTTCGGTTTAAAATTTTTTGCATTTATGAAGCTTTTATTGTATTTATAAAGCTTTCTTTGTGCTTGATCAGACGCTTATTAAGTTCAGTAAAATTTCAATAAGTTTCGAAAGCTTTCATTATTTGTCGAAAACCTTCATTATGTTAGTCAAAATTTTGTAAGATTTATGAAATTTTATTCAGATTTATAAAACTTTTTATTTAAGTTTTTTGTCAAATTCGAGATTCTCAATCGATAGTTAAGTCGACCAAACGACGTCCATTGGTCTTGCGAAATTGCGATCATGGGCAAATTTAAAATAGCCATGACTAATGTTAAATATATATTTCTGATTAGATCAGAAAAAAATTAACTTCCCCAAAACCAAATTCGGAAGATAAAAATTAAAGAAAAAATGAAAAAGAAAAAGGGAAAGGAAAGGAAAGGAAAAAAAAAGAAGAAAGGACATAATCTTAGAATTTTTTCTTTTAAAATTGCCTAAAAATCTAAAAATTTTTCTATGGGAAAAATGTGTCGGAGTCTTTTCAAATACGAGTCTCGGAATATTAAAATATTTCTATTGGAAAAATATGAGGAAAATATGAAAATTTTTTTATAAGATTATGAGAATTTGAATTATTCTATAGGAAAAATATAATATTTTTTTTTTTCAGGAAAAATATACAATATTTTCTGTATGAGAAATCTTAAAATTTCTATATGAAAAATCTGAAAATTTTTCTATAGAAAAAACTGAGAATTAATCTATGTATAGGAAAGCTCTGAAAATTTTTCTATAGGAAACATCTAAGAATTTGTTTCCATAATTTTTATCCATAAACATTTATCCATAAACATTTTAGAAAACATTTGTTTTTATGAAAACTTAAACATTTCTATAGAAAAAAATAATAAAAATCTAAGACTATTTCTAGAGGAAAAATAACTCTGGATCTCAGACTTTTTCTATAGGAAAAATGTCTCATTTTCTTTAAAGTTAATGATTTTTTATTAAATTACAGTGTTTTTTAGAAAAAATCATATATTTGATAATATCGTCGCAGAATCTGAAGCTTTTCATTGGAAAACATGTAAGAACCCGGCGGCATGCCATGAGTATGGGGGTTGTGAGTTTAATTCTCAACTACACGATGGTCCCAGAGTCAGATTTTAGTTCATTAAAGTTAAGAAATAACATGCATGTGAAAATAAAATAAAAATAAGTAAAACAAATTGACTTGGCCAAATCCATGAATACACCTTACAATGCCCAAAACATTTTGAATACAATGAGGGGCTTAAAGCACAAGAGGTTCAAGAGACATGTTTATAATAATGAGAAATACGAGATTAAAGTTGTTATAACTTGGCTGATTTTCAACCGATATTAGTTTTAATTGTCCTTTTAGAGAGACAATTTACTGCAAATCACAATTTACTGCAGATCACAATTTAGTAATCATCTGAATTCAAACTTAACTAAAATATCGAAGTAATTGAGAAAATGAATAGAGAGTCAATTTTAGGAAAAAAGCATTTGAACCCCTTGTATCTTACAATTAAGCCATAATCAGTTTAGAATCGAGGTAGTGAAGTAGTGAGGTAGAGCCTTATGCGATTTTCAATAAGAAAAAAGAGTGTAGATAATTTAAAAATTTGTGTGTTCTTCATACGCATTGAATTTTTCCATAAGACTAAAAAGTAGAGAGACGTAAAAAAAATTTGTAGAGAATAGAATTTCTTTACCTCACTCTACTTTTTATGCTTATATCAAAATTCAATGTGTATGAAGAACACACACATTTTAAAAATTATCTACACTCTTTTTTCTTATTGAAAATCACATAAGGCTCTACCTCAATACTTCACTACCTCACTTCTAAACTGATTATGGCTATAGTCCCTTAAATGAATTTAAATACAAAATCACAATTTTAGTAATACTTTTAATAGTCTCACTTTATCATTCTGTGTGAAACGCATCGAAATATTAGTCGGGGACCCCATAAAGTCCAAACTAGTTAGTCTTCTGAAGTTTGGCACAAATATGTCTTATGATCAGAGGCTGGGTAAGTTTAGAAATGGGCCAATTAGAACTTCTAGAACTAAA
The DNA here is from genome assembly GCA_963921195.1 of Pegoplata infirma. Lineage (NCBI taxonomy): Eukaryota > Metazoa > Arthropoda > Insecta > Diptera > Anthomyiidae > Pegoplata > Pegoplata infirma. The sequence goes on along the minus strand of OY992540.1, from coordinate 35,051,901 downwards.
CAAACCTCAAAAAGTTACAGTTTTTGCTAGTAAGTTTGTTAAAAAATAAAACGTTCTTATGTCAAAAAAAAATTGACATTTAAAAAGTGTAAATTTTGGCCTGTCCCCTTTTGTGGGCCTGGATTTAAAAACAATGTTAAAATGATGATCAAACTGTATTACTTAAGTGAAAAATCAATTTTTTTTTGATTTTCAAGATTAAATTATAATTTTCTTTTATGGAGAAAGCTACACACAAAAATTTTGTAAGTAAATCCAACTGAAAAACATTTTAAACAATTGTTTTTGCCTTTTAAAAAACGGACATATATTTCATTTGAAACAATATACTTTTTCAGTTATTTTTAAACGTTAATAAATAACGAGACATACCGTAAAAACAAATGATATTTTTTAACAGTTATTTTAACTGTTTACAATTTTTTATTTTTTTGGAGAAATATAAAATTTTTTGAATAACAAACTACAAAAACCGTACTTCTGTAAAACTATACGGTATAATCATTCACAAATCATTCGACTGATAAAAACTTTTTTCCGTAAATTTTGTAGTTTATTTTTTTAACAACTGTATAAATCTGTCAATATTTTAGTTTCATTGAAACCCAAACGATAAAACATTGAAAACAACTTTAACTAAAAACTTTTTGAATAACCGTAAATAGGTACTGTAAAACTTTTCTAGGTAATTAGTACCCGCTGATCTTAAAAATATGGTCTATGTTTTTTTTAATGTTCTGTTATTTCAGAAAATCATGTATTTCAACTTTTTATGGAATTTTAATATTTGAATTTATTAATTATTATTTTATTAATTTAATTCAATATTTTCAAATTTCTATTTGTTTAAATTTTGTATTGAATTTATTAAACTTTCATTAGGCTTACAAAGCTTTTGTAAAGCTTTGACAAGGGGATGGGCTTAAAAACCAGGAACACAAATGCTTTTTTGGGCCTCTGACCAATATTTTAAAGTGTTATTGTTGAAAATGACGTCCATATTATGGTGGGAGGGTAAACAAAATATATCTCGATCTAATGCTTAGTTTCTGTATAACGAACATCCTTCGTCGACGACGATATAGCATGTATTTTGTTTTTGTAACAATAACGAACAAAATGCATCAGAGCATTATACTCAATTTCTGCATGACGAAGGTCATTCGGCAGCAGCGATATTGCATGTTTGTAACAATAACAAATGACTTTAGGCATATAGAAACTGTGCGAAAAATGTCATTGAAAAAATGTAAAAATTTCTCCCATTTTTAATAATTTCTTAGCGAGTTTTTTTTTTGGAAAACTGGGATTTCTTGAAATCCAAAAATGTATGCAAAATATCACTGAAAAGTCTCCTTAAGGGTCTCGCTAATTGTCTTAAGTTGTGCATATTCTTCTTTGTAACCCTCAGCTACACCTTCCATAATTATGTAGACATAAAGCAACAAACACACACAAAACAATAACAAATTTTTGTTTGTTGTTAATGTTTAGCGTGTATGTGTTGCTTTATGTTTACATAATTATGGAAAAATCTTAAAATTTTTTTAAAAAAGTTTAAGATTTTTTTTTGAGGATGTTTATTCTGGCTCGAGGTCATTACTTTCTTTACTAATTAAAACCATGATATTCTAATAGCATAAGTTTCAGGAAAATTATTTTTCAGTTTTAAATTTATTTATGTTGGTCATTTTTGCAAGACTTAATCGACACGTGTTTCGGAATTTGTCAGATTCCATTGTCAAGATTATTTAGCAAAAAATAGAAACGATTTACTACAAAGTAGCAAACGAGCCTAATGACAAATCGTTTGCGCACAAACTAAAATATTAACACATATTCGACTATTTTAAGATTTTTAACTTTTAAACTTGTTTATCTTTTCTTTAATAAACATATAAAAACAAATGAACGTATAGAGCTATAGAAAAAATATCTTGAATTCAATAAATAAATTACAACTGGTTGTTAAGGACAATTTAAAAAAAATACAAAAAATTATAAATATATTTATTATAATTAAATCATTAATAGAAAACAGAGAAAAAAACTTTCCTATATTTATTAAATATTAAAAAAAAAGAAAATCCTAAACTAAACATTTCATTAGAAAAAGAAGAAAAAAAAATACTGAATTCAAAACATAATTCAAACTTAAAAATGCCTAAAATCAAAAAATCAATAAAAGTTAAAAGAAAAACAAGACATTTATCTTAAAAAAATAAAATATTTATTAAAAAAATATATATTTAAATAAATAAAAAAAAAAAAAAACAAATTGAAACCACCGTTAAAAAGAAAATTTATTTACAGCAACAACAACTACAAAAAAAGAAAATTTTATTTTATTTTTTTAAAACTCAACAGGAAAAACAAAAAAAAATATTTTGTTTCCATTTTTTACACAAAAAAACAAATTCACATTATTTACTTAACAAAACAGCCAAAAAATATAAATTATTTAAAAAACTAATAATGAACAGCACTTACAAGAATTACAAAAATAATCAATAACATCAAAATGAATTATTAAATAAAAAAAAATAAGCAAAAAAAAAAAATATAATAAACATGAAAAAGCTCAGTAGAAGAAAATAAAATTGAAATCTTATGTTTAATTTTTAATTATAAGTAATTTAGAAATAAATTAAATATATATTAAAATAAAAGAAAAATTGTTGTTATTCATGAATAGTTTATATATATTTAATGTTAAGACTATTATATAATAAAAATAAATAAAAAAAATCCAAAAAATATTTAAACAAAAATGTTATGAAAAAAAAATTTAAGAAATTACAAAAAAAAAAATATCACAAACAAAAATTTCCTTTAACTACAAAAAAAATCTATAATAAAACAAATGTTCTGAAAAAAAACAAAAAAATTATTATAAAAAATCTTAAATATTAAAACTTTTCTCCTCATCCTTAATTCCCCCTTCCGCCCTCCTATTCTTCTATAACACCCTCATACTTATTAATAATTGTATTTAAATACAGTAATAAACTAAAATTATTAAGTTAAAATTATTATTATTAAAAAAAAGATATTTAGTATAAATTAAAACAAAATGTAGACTGTATTAAAAAAAATTATGTCATTAAAAATTAAAATAAAATAAAAAACACAAAAAAAATGCTTTAGTCAAGCTGTTATTATTGATAAAAGGCGATAATTTGAATAGAAATCTATTAAAAAATATACATAAATACATTTAAAACAAAAAAATCCCCCCCAAAAAAATAAATTTTATTTAAAATGATATATAATAAAATATTAAAACAAAAAAAAAATGATATGTGAAAATTATTTAAAAAAAAAAAGTACAATAAATATAAAAAAGAAGTGCGTAAATTCAAGGTGTTTTATTTAAGAAAAGGTGAGTAGTCTAGTAAAATATTGGTAATAATTGGTAAGGTAAGGTTAGAGGTAGCGGAGTCAAAAACTCCTCACATATGCTAAATGGTCTTAAACAAGACCACTATAATTAATTAGCAAGTTCCAAGTTCTCAAAGACATGTCTGCCCAATATGTGCAGGCCGGTTCTGGCCAAGGCATGACAGTGGCAAAGAATATTTTCGACCGTTTCCTGAGTGTTAGGTGCATCGCACCTCCTACAGCTGGCATCGGAAAAAAGTCTCATTTTCTTTCTATGATGAACTATTAGGTGATCACTTTAACAATTTTGATTAGAAATATTTTATTGTTAGTAAAATTTTTTTTTTCAGTGTAAGAATTTTGTTGTTTGTAAAATTTTTTTGAGTGTAACATTTTTTCGAGTTTATTTTTTTTTAGTGTATAAATATTGAATATTTTTGTGTCTAACCAATGTTTTTAAAGCTTGTTAATAGGTTTTTCAACACGTGAATTTAAGGAGAACCAATCTGAAATTTATGTTTTTTTTTTTTTTTTTTTTTTTTTTTTTTTTTTTGGTAAAAAAGATTTTATTTCACAATATAATTCATAATAACAGTTGTCTCGCGCCAAGATGGCTTTGTGAGACGAGTTGACAAAATTAATTTATCTTATAAATAAGTAACAATAAGTTTTATAATATTATATACATTATATTAACATCTTTTATAAAAAGAAAAATTATTCAAGAAGCATTTCAATTCGTTCTAAAAGATATTCCTTTACGTTATTTTTAAAAATAGATAGCCGATTACACGTTTTTAATCTTTCTGGAAAATTATTATACTTTAAACTACCCGAATATTCTATTCTTTGCTTGGTTGTCTCCAATCTACATCGAGCTAATCTAAGATTTCCAGCATTTCTTGTGTTACATTGATTCTGATTAATGGTAAGTTTAACTGAACGATGACCAATGTTGTTGATAGATTTGTATACGTAATACAAAAGTTGTTTTTCGTACAAACCATGTATAGGCAAAATATTTTTACAGTACTCATTAAACAGTGATATAGTACTATGTCTAAGAGTTAAATTAAATACACATTTGAGAGCTTTATTTTGAACAGATTGTAATGATTTTAGTTCATTATTATTTTTATATGCATAAATAATTGCAAGATACTCAAGGCGGCTATGTATAATAGATTGGTAAATTAGCATTTTAGTTCTTGAACTTAATTTCCTCTTTAATTTAAAAAGCATACCAGAAGCTGAAGCAATTTTAGTCTTCAAATATCCCAAATGCCCATCCCACGATAAACTGCTCTTCAAAATAATACCTAAGTACTTAATTTCATGTTCCTCATTTACTATTTTCCCATTGACGTAGATACCAAAATTATTATTCAAAACTTGTGAGTGAGGTCGAAAACGTAACAATTTAGTTTTATCTGCATTAAGCACAAGTCGATTTAATCTTGCAAATTCAAATAATAATGATGAATCTCGTTCCATTTGTGTTTTGAGTACCAAGTCAAATTTATAAGGATAAAAAATCGAAACATCGTCTGCAAACATAACAGTTTTACCAGAAAGGCCAATATTATTGATATCATTAAGATATAGAATAAAAAGAAGAGGTCCTAAGACACTACCCTGTGGCACGCCACTCTTCACAGAAGCAATAGAACTTTTCTGTCCTAAGACATCAACATATTGTTTTCTGTTTGTTAAAAAACTTTCAATTAGTTTAAGTTCATTACCAACAATGCCGTAATAAGGAAGTTTTTCGATTAAAATCCTGTGGTCTACCAGGTCAAAGGCTTTACTGAAATCATAAAAAATACCAGCAACTCCACTATAGCCTCTATCCAGACCTTCACATATAGTGTTAACAACACTGACCACTGCCTCGTCAGTACCACTACCCTGAACAAATCCAAATTGATTTTTATATAATAACGATTCTTTATCAAGAAAATCCCTCAACTGAGAGTGAATTATTTTTTCAAAAACTTTATCAATAGTAGAAAGTAAGGCGATTGGACGATATTTATCCACCGTATTTGCATGTGAATCTTTCGGTATAGGAATTACTTTATGTAGTTTAAGGGCTTCTGGATAAACAGATGTACTGATCATGACATTGAAAATTTTAGCTAATTGTGGTGACAATACTTTAGAACAGTATATTAGTAGTTTTGACGAAATGTTATCATTACCAGAACTATTTGATTTTTTTAAATTCATTATAATGTTTTCTACTTCATTTGATGTGACAGCTTTTAGGGAAAAACGTTTATTATGCTGGGTTAAAGATCTCAATGAGTTACAACTATCGTTGGGATATTTTTCAATACTTTCTCTTAACTTATCTACAGCCTCAATAAAGTAGTCATTTAAAAGTGTTGATTTTATTTCATTATCTACCACACTTATTCCGTTTGAATTTGTAATACTTATAGTTTTATTCTGCTTACGTCCGGTTACTTCATTTAAAAATCGCCAACATTTCTTCATATCTCCTCCACAACTCAAAATATTATCTTCATAAAAATCGTTCATTGAAATTCTCGTTGCTTTCCTAATAACTTTGCTAATTCTCTTAAGACTTTCATTAATAGCTACATCATTTAAATTATTTCTCCTTTTTTTCAACAACTTCTTTTTTATTTCAATAAGAGACCATAAGTTTTTATTAATCCATGGGGAAATATCTCGTTTTATAGATTTTTTATCAATAGATTCACTTGAGTTAACCAAAATAGCATCATTCACCACTTCCAGCAAACATGCAGTCGCATCTGATGCGTTTTGTAAGTTGTTCATGGTTAAAAGATTATGTTCCAGATAGTTTTTTACCTTAGCATAATCACAAACCATTTTTACACTTTCAATATAATTCTGTTCTTCTACTTCCAACCTAAATTTACAACAAACAAGATTATGATCCGTTAGATTGCATTCAACAGAGTCAATATCAATTTGATCGGCTAGGTTACTAAAAACATGATCAATACATGTTCCGCTTTGTGGCCTTGTTACTAGTGTATGACAATTTTGTAAACTAAAACAATGAAATAAATTTGTAAGATCATCTGATGATACAACTTCAATTAAATCAACATTAGAGTCCCCCACCACAATTGATGGATTATTAGCAAAATTTGTTAACTTATTTTCTAATAAGCTCAAAAAGTCTTCAGCTTTACATTTTTGGGACCTATAATATGACATGAACTCTAATTGCTTTCCATTAACTTTGATATTATTCAGCCGTACTTGAATTAAATCAACATAGTTAAAACTCTCACAACAATTTACGGTAAACTGAAATTTATTAGCAATATATATTGAAGTACCTCCGTACCCGTCACCTCTGCAACAATGAACGCTGTTGTAATGAGGAATTTTATACATATCAGAACATTTTTCCTCAAACCAAGTCTCTTGTATAGCTAGAATATCAGGCAATCTCGGTAAATTTGAAAGAAAAGTTTTAAATTTATTAAATTTATTAAGCGAAGAAATGCTTCTTAAATTTATTGAAACAATATTTAAATACTTATAATTAATAGTTTTTAAATAATTTTCAAAAGAATTTATAGTTTTAAAATAGTGATTATGAATCATTGAAAAAGGAAAAAAAATAAATAAAAAAATGTTTTTTTTTTTTTTTTTTTTTTTTTGTTATGCATTATTTGTTAACAGGTGACATAAAATTAACTTGCCCTTCCTCATCAGTGCTAACCAAATCTGTTACTGCTGCTTTATTCATAGATCTACGCATCCTCGGTTTATTTGTTTTTTTTTGCTCATAACTTTTAAACCACTGAATCGTAGTGATTGAGGGTATATATAAGTTTGTTATTCCGTTTGTAACTCATCGAAATATCGGTCTGGGACCCCATAAAGTATATATATTCACATGCGCGGGTACAAGGGTGGGAAAAAGGGGAAATTTCCCCCTCAGACCAAATTTCAAAAAGAAAAAAAAGGAAGAAAAAAAGAAAAAAAAAGAAAATAGAAAGGAAAAAAAGAACAAAAAGGAAAAAGGAAATTTTCTAAAAAACATTCTAAAGGAAAAAAATCTCGAAAACCAAAAATTTTTCATAGAAAAAAAATCTAAAAATGTTTACAGAGAAAATTTGAAAATTTTCAAAGGAAAAATGTGACTTAATCTGAGAATTTTCTGTGACAAAATATCATTCAATCTTATTATGAATTTTTTTGAATATGTTTCTTTTTTCACAGAATCTGCGACTTTTTCTACAGAAAAAGTTACAAATGAACTCTAAAATTTTTCAATTTTCTTTTTCGGAATTTTGGAGAAGAATTCCCAAATTGTAAAAGTGTCAGAATCTGAGAGTTTTTTTTTAAGGCAAAAGGTCTTAAAATCAGAGACTTTTCTACGGAAAAAGGTCTCAAAATTTGATACTTATTTATAAGAAAAAAGGTTACAGAATCTGAAATTTTTTGATAGGAAAAGAGTCTAAGACTTTTAAAATGATAATGTTTTTAGGCTGGTGTCTAATTTTAAAAAAGTTGCAGGGCGCCACCTCAGTTTGACTATATAAGCTAACGATTAATAAAAAAGAAAATTGGAATTACTATGTTCATTTTCTTAAAACCAAAAATTTTTGTAACTTGGGTTTGAAACTTGGATAATAATAATATTTTTTTTCATCAATATTTTTTTTCATCAATATTTTTTTTTTCTCAATATTTGTTTTTTCATCAATATTTTTTTTTTCATTAATATTTTTTTTCATCAATAAATTTGTTTTTTTTTCATTAATATTTTTTTTTTTATCAATATTTTTTTTTTTTCATCAATATTTTTTTTTTTGATCAATAATTTTTTTTCATCCATTTTTTTTTATCATTTTTTTTTTCATCTATTTTTTTTTCATCAACACTTTTTTTTCATCATAATTTTTTTTTTCATCAATATTTTTTTTTTCATCAATATTTTTTTTTTTTTTTCATCAATATTTTATTTTTCATAAATTTTTTTTTTTTTTCATTAATATTTTTTTTGTCAATTTTTTTTTTACCTATTTATACAGCAAACATTATCATGATTCAATGGTTTGGGCAAGAGTAAAAACTTCGCAGACATTTTTTTTATAGAAAAAACGTTTAGAATCTCTGCATTTGCGACTTATTTTAAGGAAAAAGGTATTAAAATCTTAATCTTTTTTAAAAAGAAAATGTTCTCAAATTCAATGAATTTTCATTCTCCCAGTCTCAGTTTTGTATTGTTGAAAAGAAGATCGCAGAATCTGAGACTTTTTCTATTGGAAAAGTTCCTAAAATCCAAGACTTTTTTTATAGGAATAAGGTCTCAGAATCTCAAAGTTTTAGACTTTTTTTATAGGAAAAATGTCTCAGAATCTGAGACTGTTCTTGGGAAAGAGGTTAGAATGTAAGACTTTTTCTATAGGAAAAAGTCTAAAAATCTGAGACATTTTCTTTAGAAAAAAATACTAAGATTCTTACAAGATAGGTATCCCATAGCTTACACTCCGATTAGCACTTTTAATATGTTATAGAGGAACAAAATCTATGATTTACCGGTTTTTTCTTATCGGCTATCGTGCAGGTTAAAGGGGGGAAAGGGGAGGGTGAAAAACGGGATTTTTTTACGTTTTTTCGATTTTTTTCATATTTGTTCTTAAGGAACTATATGAACATTATATATGGATGGAAAGGTTATTCAATTTTAAGTTGGTTTTTGTCAAAAATGTGTAAATGTTGAGCTACTTTGTATGGAGAAGTATATACGTACGACCCCCAAATTCATATATAATAATCTATATTAAGTTTAAGCCGACACGTGTTTTTGCTTTTGTCGAAATTCCTATTAGTTCGGCTTTTATTCAGATTTTCCCGAAAGGCCATCAGTTTTCACAAGGTGGCAACTCTTTTTTAAACCACCGTGATAGCCGATAAAAAGTAGCAGGTTAAACTTAGTTTTTGGTACTTATTAACATATATTAATTGCGGAGCAATCGGAGTGTAAGCTATGGGATACATTCCTTGTTAGTGTTTTTTATATAAGAAAAAGGTTCCAGACAGAATCTGGAACTTTTCTTTTGGAAAGGGTCTCAGAATCTCAGAATTTTTTTTAAAGAATATTGGTATTTGAATCGGAATCTTGTGAAGGAAAAAGTATTCACAATCTGAACTTTTTATAATGGAAAAATTTATCAGAATCTGTCACTTTTTGTGCCAGAATGTTAGACTTTTTTTATATAAGCTCTGAGAATCTGAGACTTTTTCTATGGGAAAAAGGTCTGAGAGTCTGAGACTTTTTCCTTAGATGTAAGTGTCAGATTCTGAAACCGTTTCTATAGGAAAAAGGTCTGAGAATCTGAGACTTTTTCTTTAAGAAAAAGGTTTAAGAATCTAAAATTTTTTCTATATGAAAAAAGTCTGAGACTTTTTCTATAAAAAACGGTCTCAGAATTTAAAATTTTTTCATTACGAACGAATCTTATAATCTGAGACCTTTCTATAGAAAAAATATATCAAAAATGCTTTAAACTATGAGACTTTTTCTCATAGTAAAAGGTCTCAGAATATGAGACTTTTTCTCTGGAAAAAGAGTTCTTAGAATCTAAAAATGTTTCTTTACGAAAAGTGTCTCAGAATCTGAGACATTTTTCGTAAAGAAGAAGTCTTAGATTCTGAGACATTTGCCCTATAAAAAATCATTTATTTTATCATCTGATACTCTCTATGTAGGAAGAATTTCTTCTATTGAAAAATTTAGAAAAATTAAAAAAAAAAAAAAAATCTAAACGAAATACATCATGTAAAACAAACCTCTTTCTGCAAAAACTAATAAATTTGATGATTTTATAGCTTTTCCATTACTTTTTTTTGTAAAAGAAACGTATTTTTGTTTTTGATCGTCCGACAAAGCATTATAACATTTTTTTTTATTCGAAGTAAAAAAAAAAAAATCCCCCCTCCCCCCAAACCCAAAAGCTGTACCCGCCACTGATATTCATGATCACCCATCGATTTAAAGACAATCTAGATATGTCCGTCTGTCCGTCGGTCTGTCTTTAGAAACGGTGATCACGGCCAAAATATTACATGACTGAAACTTAACATATTTATTGGAAGTTCTACCGAGAAGTTTGGTATTGCATTTGAGCAATATCGGTTCAGTGCTTAAAAAGTAATGAGCGAAAATGTAAGGACACCTCGAAAATTTTAGTACATTCAACATAACCTAAAAATACAAATGCTTTAATTCGGCTGCTGGTTGACATATGTTGTGAACATAATTGAACTCCAAAAGGTATTTAAACAAGTACGAACATATTTTTTTGACAAAAAAAAAAGAAAAAAAAAATAGCGGATTTTTTTTAACAAAATTTTTTTTTTGCGGAAATTCTCTTTAATTTTTTTTTTTTTTCAAAAGTAATTTCCTTTTAAATGAAGTGTGAAGTCTTATGAGTTTTGAACAACTTCATCGAACCGATTTCGCTTAAAAAACAAAACCAAACTGAGCAGGTAAATTATAAACATATGTGACAAGCTTTAGGTGCCTCAAAGTCGTTCAGACGGACTGAAAGACGGGTGGACATCGCTAGATCGACTTTAAATCGACCGAGGATCATGAAAATATATACTTAATGGGATCCTAGACCAATACTTCGAGGTGTTACAAACGGAGTGAGAAATTTATATACAGTCTACGGACAATTGTAAAATACATGAGGACAACTTTAAAATACATTTGAACAACTTAAAAAAAATAAAAAAAATACATTTGGACAATTTTGAAAATACAATTGGACAATTTTATGACCCCTAAAAATGGGAGATTTATAACATTTTGTCGACTTATTCCACACCACTTTGGTGAAAAACAATAATTAACAATTTTACTTTTTTATGCATTTTGCATTTATTGCACGCACTCAAAACTTCAGTGGGCCCACAAAAAAACTCGAGCTAAGTTTTCAAACCCCTCCGCAGTGAATCGTGTAGAGTAAACACCCGGTCATATTTTTTTCGCTGTATTTTTTAATAATTAAGTCTTTTTATATGTTTTAGGGGCCTCTGACTCCGAATTTGACAAAAACAAAAAAAAATTTTTTTCAAAAAAATCAAAAATGGCGATTTTTTCTTTTTGCTATTTTGCAACATTCGCGTTCTTTAAAGGCTTACCTTTATAATTATCTTTTAGTACTGCTTCTAATCCAAAAGTTAAACTAAAAAAACTTAATATCAATACCAATATGTAATAAAAATTCTACACTGAAAAAAAACAAAATTTTTTGGTTGGGAAAAAAAATTGCCCAAGTTCTTTCAAAAAAGTATGAACAGGAAACTAAAGTGGTTAAAGTCCTCTTTAATTCCCATATGGGTTTTATACCCATTTTCTTTAACCCCTCCGAAATATTTGGCGGTTAAAATTTCAAAGTAATTTTTTTCAGTGTATTATTTGCCGAATTTTAAAAAAGTCTAAGTCAAATTATTAAGACAGATGATATTTATCAGTAATATAAAGCGGTATTACCTTCCATTTCTTTTTTGGCGTTTTATCGCGTTTTGTGAATTTCGCTATCCACGCAATTTTTTTGCAAACCAAGCATGCAATATTTAAAATAAGTCCCTATTTTCATATTAGCATAAAAAAATTAAAATAAGTTACACATCTTCTATGAAACATTATATAAAAACTCAAAAAATCCAAAAATAAAAAAGTTTGGATCTTAATATCTCGTAAACCATTAAAAATTTTAAAATTCCAAGAGCACACATGAATTCAGCAGCCCTAAATCCATATAGGACACAAATTTCAATGAGTTTGGATGATTATTTTTACCCTTTGACCGGGACTTTTGATTTTCGATCCGCTGTGCCCTCCGGGGATTTTGGTCTACTGTTAGTGTACTTTAATTTTTTTTTTGGTCCCAAAATCGTGTTGCACAGTGTTATTGATTAATTTGCCTTGAATTTAGTTAATTTTCCAATTTTGAGTTAATTTTTTTTGCGTTAATAAGGTAAAAAATTAAAATAGTTCCTGACTTAACATTGAGATACTTTGTGGAACGTATGTTTTCAACAGGAGAATAATGTTATTCCATATTTTTACAACAAGTAGAATTTTCGTCCTTTAGTTGTATTTTTATGGTGTATAAGTTTTTGATGGTTTTAAGTCGTACTACTTCAATAATAAAAAGCTTTAAATTTTTACCTAAATAAACTTTGCAAGGATATTTGTCCTTGATTTGAAAAAATGTAGCAGATTTTTTATAGCACCTCAAAAATTATGCTATAAATTATTACTTTTATTCTATTACTATAAAATTATAGCAACTTTTTGCTGAATATAATTGGTATAAAAGTAACATAGAATAACAACAGTTACAAAAGGACTGCTATTTTAACATCACTGTTATTAAATGCTATAAAAATACTATAATTATGGCGGGGATTGTGGCTGAGTTAAACATTTATTATGGTGGTTGTAGTCTCAATATAGTAATAATATATGAAAGCTACAAAGGAATTAAAGCTTTAAAGCTTATTATGTTCTTGATTTTGCAATTCAACATATTACTAGATGGGGAAATTATTGCCCCTTGTTAGACAGACTAACAGATTCCACATTAAGGGGTGATATTAGGAATTATCAAGCACATAAACTATTTTTAAATTAACTAAAATGGCCTCACAAGCAATTTTTTTTAATTTTCGTAAAAATTTCAAAACTATAATTAAAAATTGTGTCGTTCCAACCAGAGTCATAGAGTAGTCCAACAAATGGCGTTTGAAAAAGTAGTAAACAAAAACCATATGGTATTGTTTACGAAATTTTATCACAAATCGAAATGTGAGCGAGATGGAATATACCAGTTTTACAGTGAGAATGCAGATTGTTTTTTGTCTCTCTTTGCTTTGCGTTTGAACTTTAGTTTGGCATTGCCAGAATTTTCCAATTATCTTTGGTGATGCCAGATCTACAAAACGGTCGATGGATTACTATGTCACTATGGTTCCTTACACAGAAAAAAATAAAAAAAAAAATTTGAGTAAATTTTTAATACTATTGAGTAAAAAATTACTCAATTTTCCACCAGTAAACGATTTAATAGTATTGAGTAAACTTTTAATAAAAAATTATTAAATGCTTAATAAAAAATTTGAGTAAATTATTAATTCACACAATTAAATCTTTACTTAAAATTTTTTAATATTTTTAAGTAACTTTTTAATTGTGTCAAGTAAAAATTTACTCAAAATGTATCAATTTATTTTTTTTAAAAGTTTAAAAAATTTCTAATTTTTTTTTCCAAAAAAATTGCTTTTACAAACTTTACCAAATATACTTATGTCTTCAAGACAAAGGAAAATTTTATAAAGATGATTTCAAACTTTCATATATAGGGTGTTTTTTTTAGAGGTTCACAACTTTGAATTGGTAATACTGCTTTATTTGACAACCGATCTAACTGCTGATAGTTGTGTTTTGTTAAGTATGGTTTGACATTTTATCATGCAAAGACTTACATCAACGCAACGCTTCCAAGTTGTAGAATTTTTTTATCAAAAAAATGCTTTTCGTCGAACTAAAATTTTATTCAAAGATCCTATTAATTGGTTACCAATATCGCTTGATTTAAGCCCATTGGATTATTTTCTGTGGGGCTATGTAAAGTAACTTGTCTTTTCCGATAAATTAGAGACAATTAAACACCTGGAAATAAACTTTCGACGAGTTATTGGAGAAATTCGAAAAACGGCCTCAAATTCTGTGAAAATTGTGTGAAAATGGAGGTTCAGATTACTCCATGTACGAGCCATTTTTGGTATCGATATGGCTCCAAATCAGTTTTAAACATTAATGTCATAAAATTATCTATCCAATAAAGTCAGTTTGATTGATATTAAAAATATTTTTCCTTACTTTATTTTAGTTTGAAGTTCGGTAACAGTAAAAAAAACACCCTATACATATACAAAAAACAATAAACTAAATGAGAATTCAAAACACCAAGAGAATAAAAAAAAAATAAAAAAAAAAATTAAATTTGTATTAAATTATTTACTCAAATTTTATTTTAAATTTTTGAGTAAATTTTTAATTGCGTTAATAAAAAAATTACTCAAATTTTTTTTAAAAAATTAAACAAGTGATTACTCAAATTTGTTTCCTCCATATTTTTTTCTGTGTAAAAATATAAAAGAAATAACTTCTATGCCACAATTTAATTGCTTACAACACTGTGCAATACATTTTGGGTCATAGCTGTGACCCTCAATGGCTTCAACGCCATACGAAAGTACACCATCAAATAGACAAAATCACCGAAGAGTTTTTCAAAGTCAGTTCGGATTTCTTTTGAAGTTTTTAATTTTTTTTTCAAAGGCGTATGGAAAACGTCAAAAAATCTATAAAATTTTTTTTGTTCTGGAAAATTTTCAGAACCCGATCTGAAATTTTTAATTTTTTAAAAAAGTTAATTTATCAAAAATCCGGAAACTTTTTTATACCCTCCACTCTAGTGATAGAGGGTATATATAAGTTTGTCATTCCGTTTGTAACACATCGAAATATTGGTCTAGGACCCCATAAAGTATATATATTCATGATCCTTGATCGATTTTAAGTCGATCTAGCGATGTCCGTCCGTCCGTCCGTCCGTCTGTCTGTCTGTCTGTCTGTCCGTTGAAAACACGCTAACTTTTGAAAGACTTTACGGAGGCTCCTGAAGTTTGACATATATGTTCTTCATTTACCGGGTCAGGTTGGTATTGCAATCCAGCAAAATCGGTCCAGTGGTTCAAAAGTTATGAGCAAAATAGTAAATTTCGGGAAGGGTATTTTTCGAATTTACAAGATTAAAACCACTATAACTTTCGAAAGACAATTCTGAGGGGACTGAAGCTTAGCATATATATTTGTTGTTCCCCAAGGCTGTTTGGTTTTGAATTTCAGCAAAATCGGTTCAGTGGTTCAAAAGTTATAAGCAATGCACAGAATTTCAGATTTGTTTCACCTTAAACTGTTGAAAACTCGTTAAACAAGTTTTAATAGCATGGTGAAATACCAGTTTTGTAAAACTTGTTGTTGTTTGTTTTCTTGTCGTGGGGTGCAGTTTAGTTGTTAGACAAGTAAATATTTGTTATTGTTAGTGTAACTGTATGTAACGGGAAAAAATCAAATAAAGTATGTGTATGATTGAATGTTAATTTGTTTTTGGTTTTTAAAGAAAAGGATGGTAATATAAAAAGAGGAAAATATGTGAAATAGTTTTTTTTTGTATTACATATATGTAGGTATAAAACAACAAAAACATTTTACAAAGTAATTTGTTACTAAAAGAATTTGTACACTAAAAAAAATTTACACTCAAAAAAAAATTTACACTCAAAAAAAAAATGTTACACTCAAAAAAAAAATTTACACATTATTATTTTTTTTTTAATGAAATGGCAGACTCGAAAAAATGTTGACAGTCAAAAAAATTGTACACTCAAAAAAATTTGATTGATTAAAAGAAAGTTTGACTCAAAATAATATACATATTTCTAATAAAAAATTTGTAATGCAATTTTTTTAAATTTTTTTTAGAAAATTACTATCAGATAATATTGTGGAGGGTATTCATAGATTCGACCAAGTCGAATTAAATTTTTCTACTTGTTTTTAATTGTTTTTTATACCCTCCAACCACAGTATGGGGGTATACTCACTTTGTCATTCCGTTTGTAGATGGCACGATGCAGTCCAAAATAAAAGAGCTAGCCTCCTGCAATTTGGCATGAATATGTCTTATGGTCCTAGGCAGGTTAAGTTCGTAATAGGCCACTATTGGGCCTAGTTTTTGGGTTACCTCCTTAATTAATTTTTTCCATCAGAATTGAATACTATTGTTGCGTTTTCCTGTAATCTACAAGAAAATTCCGCAAAGTAAACCTGCCCGATTTCTTTGTAAATTTGACTAACAAGGGAAGTCTCCCTGGTGTCACCCTCCGATCTTCATGAAATTTGGATATGCGAAAATTTATTCCACACGAACTTTTTTTTAGAGGATCATACTAATTTTTAATTTTTTTTTCGATTTAATCAAAAACAAGAGGTTATGAAACATAAAAAAATTTAATAATGGCGCACAGTGAGACAACGCCGGCATTAAATACAAGGAGTCATTGTAGAGCTCTGAAATTTTGCACAGGTTATTTTTGAGACAATTCCAGTTTTTTGAAAAAAAAATTATGAAAATACGTCCACTTTTACGCCCACCTCCCATACAATCGAAATTTGTAAAATGCCGTATTGTCCGTAATACTTTAGGTACAACTTTCAATTTTGGTATACTTGAATGTTATATTGTTACAAACATTATCGGAACAAATTTTGAACTTTGGCCCACTTTTACCCCCACCACCCATACAACCTCAACATAAAAAGTGCCATATTTTCTAAAATATTTTAGGTACAACCTTAAAATTTGATATTACTGTAATTTATATCATTTAAAATGTTTCATGCAAAAATAACAATAACACGCCCATTATTACGCCCACCTCCCATGGAGATGCAATAAAAAAGAAAAAAAATTTTTTCACTCTATCAATAATTTTTTAATATCATCATGGTATTCTAATTTTTTCAATATGTTAGAGAAATGCTAATCTCTTATCAAAAGAGATCATTACAAGAACACATTTACTTAACCCAATAAATAATGCAACAACTAAATTCAATATATAACAATTAAACTAAGTACATTAGAAAGTGATCATAACAAACTTAGATAAGAACAACAGCTTGCACTATCAATTTAAATTAAAAATTATGCAAATATCTAACCCAAAGTCAATGACCTTCAAAAAGATTATCAATCAAATGAATAATGTAAATAAAATAATAATAAACAATAAGTGAATATGTGTAAACAATTAAAAAAAATAACATGCTATTGCATGCTAACATACGTCTAGCGACAGAATGTGCGCGTTGCATATTTTTTGTATTTTTTTGTATGTTTAAAGTACTTTTGCAAACTTTTGCTATATGTCCTTTACTTTAAATGAAAGCTGAGACTTCAATCTTTCATTTGATATAAGTCTGCACCTAGGGCGAGGGGCTGCTCTATATTTCCTAGTCCATTGAAAATGCAAAATGTTCAATTTTTACACCACAATTCTGTTGTTAAGAAATTTTTTGTTTTTTTTTTTTTTTATTTATTTTTTCATCTACTCATTCTACAACAACTAAATTAATTAAAAAAATACTTAAAAGTTATAGTTATTATGTATTTTTTTATTAATAAGCTTTTGAATGTTACATATTGAACTAACATATTTCAAGCGCTTTGGCATACCTCAACTTTGACTTGCTCTAGACCAAAAAGTAATGAAGTTATGAGGCTGAAATTTCAGGGAATTGTTACTCATATATCTGTTAATATACTGTGAAAATTTCATCCAAATTGGACGACACGCCAAAACCCATTTTTTGCCGCGGTTACTATAGGGTTGTCTCACTGTGTGGCGTATTCTCTTCCCAAACGGTGAGTTTAAAAGATATTAATTAATACGAATTTTTGACATTAGCGAGGGTTTGAAACAAATGAAAAAACTGTGAAGAAAATAAATTAATCTATAATAAAACATTTAAGAAATCAAAAATCTTAACAAATCTATAAAAAAGAACAAGTATAAAATAAAAAAAAAATTAAATAAAACAAGTAGAAAAGTTAAATTCGACTTTGCCGAATCTATGAATACCCTCCACAATGCCTTTTTAAAGGATAGTAAATTTTTTAACGTGAAAAAATCCACAATTTTATTAGAAATATTTTATTTTAAGTAAAAAAACTCTTTTTTTGTCATTAAAAAAAAAAAAAAAAAATTAAAAAATTTCTTTTTTTTTTGAGTGTAAAACTTTTTTCGAGTGTAATAATTTTTTTTAACTGTAAAAATATTTCTGAGTGAATGCACGTACGTAAACAAAATATTGTAATTTTTGTAAAGAAAAACTAAATTTTTTTTTGAGTGTAAAATTTTTTTCAAGTGTAATTTTTAAGTTACTAATGCTTTTAAAACTAAACAAGTTTGAAAAGCATTATTAAGTTAGAACGACTTAAAATCGATCGAGGATCATGAATATATATACTTTATGGGGTCCTAGACCAATATTTCGATGTGTTACAAACGGAATGACAAACTTGTATATACCCTCTATCATCACTAGAGTAGAGGGTATAAAAATATGCACAGGTTCGAATCTAATGGCAGGCTTGTTCGTTGATAAAAAAATCATATCAAGAATTTTTCTAGCAAATATCAAATAATCAGTTTAATGTAATTGCCTACTGAAGACGTAGAAGTGACTTCATAAACCATGGTCTAGGGCAAATCCACACAACTTTCTTCTTCAATAAAAAACACAAACAGCTCATGAAAATACACTTAGCTTACGCCAAAAAATAAAATAGATTTTTAAATCTTATCATTGGTTAATACTATGGAGAGTATTTAAAGATTCGGCACAGCCGATATACACCCAACAAAAAAAGTGGATATTTAATATTAAAAATTTAACTAATATTACTTCAGAAGGACCTAGTGCAGGAACCAATACTAAATTTTATTATTATTAAAAACCAGTAAAACATACTTATTTTAGTACTTTGACCTTCTTATACTCTCTTTGTGGGTGCTGTGGCTTAGTGGTTAGCGCGTTGGACTACTAGCTAGCAAGCCTGGGTTCGATTCCCGGCTCAGGCAGAACAACATTTTTTCAGATATTTATTAGTTTCTATTTATAACTAATATTTATCGCAGCACCCTCCTTCGTTGATAAATAGCACTAAAAAAAACGTCAACGAAGTAAAATAATAAAATAATGGCTATTAAATAAACACAGCTTCAAAAATAATTCGCCAGATCAATAACAGATGGCGATGCAACAACTGTACTCAAAATTATTAACACGCGAAATTACAGTGTTGCCATACTGAAGCCCTTCTATCTTTCAAATCTTTCATCTCTCTTCTATCCCCTTTCCGAAAGAAACATCACGGTTACATTAGTAATTGATAGGCAGCATTGCCTGAGTGTTGTTTCTTTTTAAAAAAAAAAAAAAAAAAAAAAAAAAAGTGGCCGTGAGAGCTAAGGAGGAAGCATTTAGGAATTGGCGCAATGATCAGAATCCTACGACCGAATTGTTACGCAAAAGAGCCAGGACAGAGTGTGCTAGAATACTAAGACGTGAGAAACTTATCTTCGAAAAACGTCTTCGTTCTAAGGTCTTGTCAGCTCCGAAGGGTAGCAAGAGTTTCTGGTCATTCGTCAAAAGTGTAAAGAATGGCTGTAATTCTTCCATTCCAACTCTTTTGAAGGGTGACCAGATAGTGATTGAACCTGTTGATAAGGCCAATGTTGTCGCTGAACTATTTTCCAGGAATTCTTTACTTCCGAATAGCTGTCAGCCACCACCTGTTCTTTATAGGGTTCCTTTTGACATGCCGCAAATATTCTTTAGAACTCGGGCTGGTAAAAAGGTGCTTTCAGACCTGAACACAAATAAATCCCCTGGGCCAGATGGTATTCCCGCTATAGTCCTCAAGATGTGTTCTTCGTCGCTAGCTCCTCCATTGCGCAATCTTTTTAACCTCTCATACCGTTCAGGCAATTTTCCGAATTGCTGGAAGATTGCCAATGTTCAACCAATTCCCAAGAAAGGCGTGGCAACGAACCCGGATTACTACCGTCCGATTGCTATCTGTTCAACACTCTCCAAAGTTATGGAGAGCATGATAAATTTCCATCTGGTGAACTACTTGGAATCGAATCGTCTATTAAATGACCGACAATATTGCTTCCGGAAGAGTCGTTCAACGGGAGACCTGATGGCTTTTCTTTCCGAAAGATGGAGCCATACTATACACTGCCTTGGTGAAAGCAAGGTTATCGCTTTGTACATCTCTAAGGCATTCGATCGAGTGTGGCATTGCGCACTTGTGTCAAAGCTTATCTCCTTTGGCGTAGGAGATAACTTCGCTAAATTTGTATCGAGCTTCCTCAGTAAACGTACTATTCGCGTTGCGTTGTAATAGATGGGTTCTCCTCCAGAGACTATATATTAAATGCAGGGGTACCGCAAGGTTCCGTTCTATCACCATCTTTATTTTTGATATTTCTGAATGATTTTCTAGATCTTACCTTTAACCCCATTTACTCTTTCGCGGATGATAGCAATATTTGTCATTCATACTCATTTGATCATCGACCTAATTCTGTTGAGGTAGAACATATGAGAAATATTATGAATGTCACACTTAATCAGGACCTGGTTAAAATTTCTGAGTGGGGTCAGACGAATCGGGTGGACTTTAATGCTCAAGACTCAATGTTGTACGCTGACACACAAACGCCTTGAATGTTTATCATTGCCTTCCTTAAATATTGGAAGTGTAGATATTGAAGAATCAGATGCTCTTGATGTTCTGGGTATGAAAATACAGTGTGATGTCCGTTGGAATAAACATGTTTTTGAAGTATCGAAAGAAGCATTCAAGTGTTTAGGCTTCCTAAAACGGTGTAGAAAATACTTCACTCCATCCTATCTTCTTCGAATCTACACGACTTATATACGACCTAAAATGGAATACAACTCCCACGTATGGGCTGGTGCGTCAAAATTTTCCCTGGATCTTCTTGATCGAGTTGAGAAAAGAGCAAATATGCTCATAGGGGACGACAGCGTTTCTACATCCATTGATTCGCTTGAATATCGACGAAATGTGGGTTGTGTAGTTCTCTTCTACCGATACTTCCATGGGAAGTGTTCCGCGGAGATAAGCAGTCTTATTCCGGTAGTACGTATATTTACCCGTAGTACTCGCTTATCAAATAGGGCACACCCTTTCGTTATTGACTGATCAGTTGATCGTATTACACATTACAGAGAAAATTCGTTTTTCGGCCAAACAATTAATATGTGGAATAAACTACCAGCTAAAGTATTTCCTGCTATTTTCGATATTCATAAATTTAAGAAAACGTCCATAGACACTACTCCCTCTTTCCTCCCTCCTAACCTTATTTTCCTTCCACCAACACAATGCATTGCATTTATAGGGGGCATCCCCTGAGTGTCAAACAAAAAAAAAAAAAAACAGGGAAGGTCTTTCACAGGGCACCCACCGATTGTCCTGAAACTTGAATATTGGAATAAGGGGAGCAAAATAAGATTTACCAGTTCTTTTCTTAGCTGCCCAATCTCAAATTTAAAAATGGGTTGCCACCTTATGAAAAAAATATGGGCTCTCGGGAAAATCCGTATAAAAGCCGAACTAGCAGAAATTTTGACAAACGCAAAAATACGGGTCTGCTTAATTTTAATAGAGATTGTGATATACATCTCCATATAAACTACCCCAACGTTTATACATTTTTGACCATAACGTACTTAAGGAAGCCGAATTTGGACACGACCGATACACCATTAGATAGGCCAACAAAAAACCTTTCGATCTGTATTACACTCAAAATAATTCTACAGTAAAAGGTTTAGTTAGTGATTTTGTACAAAAATCTACTTATTATTTACTAATTTTAGTATCTTCAAAGTACTAAAATTAGTAATTTTCACTGGTTTTCAATAATTTTAGTAAAAAATTTTAGTATTGGTTACCAATTTCTGCACTAGGTCCTTTTGGACTAAAAATTAGTTAAATTTTTAGTATTGAATACCCACGTTTTTTTTTTGGGTGTAAATGTTCATGAAGTTTCTTTTGAAGGAGTATAAAAAAACTCAAAAAACGAAAAAAATTCGTTTTTTTCCTATCCCTTTAACCGCTAAATGTGAGATTGGGTGGCTAAAGAGCCAAACCCCCGAAGGGTTTTGAAAACTTAGCAGGAGTTCTTGTTATACGGCCCACTGAAGTTTTTCAATTTTTTTCAAAGGCGTTTTGAATAAGTCAAAAAAAAGTATTAAATCTTATTCTGAGGTAAATAACATTAAGACATGTCTTCAGTAGAATTTGATGATGGTTCTTTTCTTAGAATATATTAACCCTCTTTCTCCCATTTTTAGGGGTCATTTTGGTAATTTTTTCAAATATCATCATAGAACAACAATAAAACGTCAGTTTAAAGGGTTCAAATATTCTACAAAAATTTTCTGCATCAAATTTCATCAGGGATTGTCAAAGCTCAAAAGCTCGTGCGAAATATGGAGAAATGGAGATATTCTAAGAAAAGAACCACCATCAAGTTCTTCTAAAGACATGTATTAACATTATTTACCTTATAATTAGATTTAATACTTATTTTTTGACTAATGCAAAAGCCATTTGAAAAAAATTTAAAAACTTTAGTGGGTCATAAAAAAGAACTGGAGCCAAGTTTTCAAAACCCTTCGGGGGTTTTGGTCTTCTTTTGGTATACTTTTATTTTTTTTGGTCCCGTTCAAGATAACTCGAAGACACCAAATTTGTTAAACAGTGTTATAGAAATTAACACTCTCACGTATTTTTGACTTATTTTAAACTTCTATGAAAAAAAAGATAAAAAAATTCAGTGGGAATTTAAAAAACAACTTGAGATAAGTTTTCAAAACCCTTCGGGGAGTTTGGTCTACCAATAGTGTACTTTAATTTATTTTTTTTGGTCCCATTCAATATACACATTTGGTGACCCCAAATTTGTTGCACAGTGAAATGTATTTTTATGACGTTTTTGATTTAGTGTATTTACTTACTTATTAACCATTTTTTTCATTTCCGCATTATATTTTTAACATTTTTCTTTTAACAGACTGTTAAGCATCTTTTCATTCTGTTTTGTTACTTTTTTTTCAAGTTCACTATTTTTAGTGCGTGTTGAGCTCTGCTCTAAACTGTTAACCATTTGCAGTTACATCATAATTAATATCAAGTGTGGTAGTGTAGGCTGGACGGTTTTTTGTTAAAGGAACTAATTTAAAGGAACAAAGATAAAAATCAAAGGTCAAATTCGGAAAAGAATGAAAATTAATTTCATTAAATCTCAAAGACTATCAAAAACATCCAAATTGACATTATAATTACTGTAATAATTGAAAAGTGTATGAAAAAGAAAATCATAAAAACACCTTTTTTACGGTTGTTAAGAACTCTCCCGAAACGAAAAAAAAATACAGAATTTACTCAAAAATAAACAAATATTTTTCTTCTTATTAAAAAAAAAAAAAACAAGGTAACCGAATGAATATAACACGTGGTTTGCAGACTTCGTATATAAATGTTATGTTTTATTTGTTTACATTTTTTTCGTATGAATTTATATTGCGTATACGGTCAACGAACATGTAAAAGCAGGCACATTTTATATAGAAAAACTAAGTAAAATGCAGAAGAAGAAGAACAAGAGACAAGGGAATAATACAAAAAAATAACAGCAGCAAAATACAACAAAAACAGCAACCACCTACATACACACATACATAATATATACGTGTAAAAATGAAAATACCCGGAAGGAGAGAATACATTTTGCCTAAAAAGAAAAACATTAAAAGAGAGAGCGCGTGATGGAGAGGTCATTGTGACATATTTTAAAGGAACAGAGAGAACATTAAAGTTTATTTTAATAGACAGAGATGATAATTTAATTTTGAATTTTTGGACAGTTTTTTTTTTTTATTGTACTTTTTAAAAAACTATCCCTTTTATGTGGCAACAAACTAGCTAGCATTTTTTCTTTGGGAGTTATTCCATTTTTTACAGTTGGAATTTAATTCAATCCTCTTGTGACTTAATTCATTGGGACTTATTTCGTAGTGCTATTAGCTAATCACGATTCAAAAAAACAAGTAGAGAAGTTAAATTCGACTTGGCCGAATCTATGAATACCCTCCACAATGTTCTTTTTAAGTGATAGTAAATTTTCTAACGTGAAAAAATATCATTTTTGATTAGAAATATTTTATTTTGTGTAAAAAAAAATTTTTTTTTAGTAATTTTAAAAAGAAATATAATTTACAAAATTTTTTTTGAGTGTAAATTTTTTTTCGATTGTATTTTTTTTTTGTTTTTAGTTTTAAAAATATTTTTGAGTGACAAAAATACGTTGTAAAATATTTTTGTGACTTTCCAATGTTTTTAAAACATATTTAACGGGTTTTCAACACGTGAATTTAAGGTGAAACTAATCTGAAATTCACGGTTTTGATAATAACTTTTGAACCACTAGACCAATTTGGTTGAAATTCAACACGAACTAGGTCTGGGAAATGATAAATATATATACTAAGCTTTAGCAGC
Organism: Pegoplata infirma; assembly: GCA_963921195.1. NCBI lineage: Eukaryota > Metazoa > Arthropoda > Insecta > Diptera > Anthomyiidae > Pegoplata > Pegoplata infirma. The sequence continues at coordinate 35,027,251 of OY992540.1, read as the reverse complement.
CTCAGAATTGCCTATCAAAAGTTAGCGTGTTTTTTATCTCGTAAATTCAAGAGAAACCCTTGCCAAAATTCAGTCTTTTCCTCTTAACTTTTTAACCACTGGACCGATTTCGCTGGATTGCAATACCAACCTGACCAGGTAAATTCTCAACATATATGCCAAACTTTAGGAGCCTCCGTAAAGTCTTTCAAAAGTTAGCGCGTTTTCTACAGACGGACAGACAGACGGACGGACATCGTTATATCGACTAAGAATCGGTCGAGGATCATGAAAATATATACTTTATGGGGTTCTAGACCAATATTTCGAGGTGTTGCACACGGAATGACAAACTTATATATACCCTCTATCACTTGAGTGGAGGATATAAAAACGTCGATGCGCGGCTTTTTCATACAAAGTTCCCAATGTGCTCTCTAACTGTCCATATGGTGGCCCTAGAGGAGTAAAATCTTTGACCGACCATCAATATTTTTTTAAATCCAATATTTTCTTAGAATATACCTACCCTTTATTTTCATCTCGTAAGGGGGTCCGAATACAATTTTTTTTATTTGTTTTTATTAGTTTTTAAAAATACATGTTTTTATAATGTGTGGGAGCCCTCTTAGAGAGTCGAGATAGGGATTTATTATGTTTGGACAAAATGTTGGGAACTAGAAAATAATGAGGGTCAGTCGAAGTTTTTACCTCTCTAGGAGGCACCGTAGGGGCGGTAAAAGCTGGTTGAATAAAACAAATTTTTAAAAAATAAAAATAAAGTATGGGGAGCACCTTAAGAGTTATAGATTCAGGGTAGGTATTTTTAAATAAAAGTTGGAATTGATAAAATAATGGAGTTCAATCACACATTTGACTTCATAAGGGGCACTTTAGGATGAGTTAAAACGGTAGCAACGAATTTTTTAAAAATGTTTTGTATGGGAGCCCCTTATAAAGAAGAGAGGTATGTTCAGTAGAGCACCCACAAAATGTATGGGATGTGCAAAAGTGTATTTTTTATCGCTCCCCGCTCATTTTCTGTTGAGTTGGGAGTAAAAAAAAAATATCTATCCAGAAATTGGACTTCTAGGTTGAAAACAGACCAAGCAGTTTGAACTTTTGACCTCAAAAATGGGCTCAAAAACCTTTATAGATTAATTTGGCTGTAACTTTTAAAATAAAAGTTTTTCGCAATTAACTTTCATAACAATTTTTATGTAGAATTAAAATGCAAAGATTTTTCTCTCATACTGTTTAGACCTAAATATGTCCGATCGCGGTGTTTTAAGCGGTTAAAGTCAAAATTTGGGTCAGAACTTGTTTTTAAAAAATTCTCGTAAATTTTTAAATTGGGGAAAATTTGAGCTCTTTGCACAATTCACTAGGGTATTGAATGTACTTTTCCAAAAAATTTTTTTTTGCAAAAATATATCGACCCTTCCATGAAAAAATCCAAAAGTTCTTCTCTGAATCTCTTTTTTTTACCATTCAACCTCAATATAGGCGAATACTCACTTTGTAATTCCGTGAGTTTCGCACCGAAGCATCTGTCTAGGATTTCCCTAAATATATATGGGGTATTCAGTGCCAAATTGGACACTTGGAAAATTTTTATTTTAGATTTTTTAATTATTTTAAATTTTTTTTTTAAAACCCATTAAAACCCCCATCCAAGTTAGTTTTCAAAATTTTTAAATTACCCGTTCCAAAGATATCGAATTTTCAAAAAAAAAAAAAAAAAACAACTATCGTTTTCCGTATTTCTATCAAAACAAATTCAAAAATGGTCAACATTTTTTTTTAAATTTTTGTTTATTTATTAAAAATTTCTTAGTGTTCTAATATGCGATTTTTAAATGATTGCACTCTTTGTTTTTTTTCAATCTTTTCTTAAAATTTTTTATTTGATTTTTATTTAATTTTTTGTGGTAAACTTAACATTTTCTTAAAGTTATAAGCTTAAGTAGATCGTGGGATTATGGTAATATATAAAAAAGAATTAAAAATAAAAAGGTAATTAATATATTCAGCGGTTTTTGAGTTTTTTGTTGTCTTCCAATATTTATTAAAACACTTTGACGAAAAAAAGATAAAATTTTAACAAATTATTTCGAATTTGGACCATTTTTAAAGAAGTGATAAGTAAAAAACAGAAAAGATCGTGTTTTTTTTATAATTCCATATTTTTTGAACGGATTATCAAAAAAGATATCGAAATTTACTTGGAATGGGTTTTTGATGGGTACTACAAAATTGAATAAATATAAAATTAAAAATTTTCCAAGTGTCCGATTTGGCATGGAATACCCCATATATACTATGTGGAATCCTAGACTTATCTTTCGTTGCGTAAAACACGCACTTACAAAGTGAATATACCCCCATAACGTGGTTGGAGGTCAAAAAAATTGTGGTTCAGAGTAGGATTTTGGCAATTTTTCATGGAAGGGTCGATATATTTTTGCAAAACAAATTTTTTGGAAAACTACATTCAATACTCTATTAAATTATGCAAAGAGCTAAAATTTTCCACAATTTAAAAATTTATGACAATTTTTTAAAAAAAGTTCTCACCCAAATTTCGACTTTAATCGCTAAAAACACCGCTATCGGACATATTTAGATCAAAACTGTATGAGAGAAAAATCTTTGTATTTTGAATCTACATAAAAATTGTTATGAAAGTAATTTGCGAAAAACTTTTATTTTAAGAGTTACAGCCAAATTAATCTATAAAGGGTTTTTAGCCCATTTTTGAGGTCAAAAGTTCAAACTGCTTGGTCTGTTTGCAACCTAGAAGTCCAATTTCTGGATAGATATTATTTTTTACTCCCAACTCAACCGAAAATGAGCGGGGAGCGATAAAAAAAACAATTATGCATATATGGGTGCTCTAATGTTCAGGTATGTTCAGGAAATGTTTGGGGCAGAAAATAAATAGAGGTCGGACTCAAATTGAACGCCCCAAGGGCGTTTCCAGGGCAGTTGTGGGTCTTTTTGAGGATTTTTACCTCTTTACGCCCAACTTTGACCCCGATGAGGGCGTTACCACATCTACCCAATTTTTTTGGCTCATTCATTTTGTATTAAAAACAACAAAATTATGTGAAGTAGCCGATCGAAATCTCGTGCACTACACTGAAAAAAAGTTTCTTAAAATTAAAGAAATTTTATTAAACTTAAAGAAAAACTGCTCATAATTTTCCTTGGTGTTATAAAACATCTTTCTTTAAATTTAGTGTGAAAATTTTGCATTTATTTAATAAAATTAAGTATACATGTACTTAATTTAAGTTTGAAAGCATATTAAAATTAAAGAAAAATTTCTTAAAATTACGAGAAAATGAGAACAATTTAGCTCAAAAGGAAAAATCTTTTTTTATTTTAATTTTTTATGCTATTAATATTTTATCATTTATCTGTTTTAAAAAAACTTTTAACCAAAAAATTAAAAAAATCTACACTTCAAGTGGCATAGTGAATTTGAATGACAATCGCCAATCGTTGGTGTCCAAACTAAAATATTTAAACCTAATCAACTTTATACTAGTTGAGAATTAAAAGATGAAATTGGTATTTCTCTCAACCTTCGAAACAAATTTCTGTGTGCATGTCTTCCTTAAAACTAATATATACTTCTTTAAATCTATTATAGTATATTAATATTTAAGTATATGATAATAGTTTTCAAGAATAATATCTTTAATGTTTTTTTTTTTTGACACTTGTGTAATATTTTTAAAGAATTTTTTTATTTGATTCAAGAAATAAAAGTTAAAGAAAAAAATTTTAACATTTTAAAGAAGCAACATTTTTGGAAGTTATCAAGTCAAGTAAATTTTTCTTTAAGTCTATGAAATTTTTTATTTCTTAAGAAACTAATAATAAAATTAAAGAAAAATTCATGTCTTTAATTTAAAGTCAATTTTTCCTTAAAATTAGTTCGCACTTTTTTTCAGTGTATCACACTCCTAACAGTGCATACGCTAAAATTGGAAAACGTTTTTTCGAGCAAAAAAGTTACATTTTTGTTTTATATCTAAGCTTTCTTTTGAGTCAAAAAAAAGGTTCCGATTTGACAAAAAAGCAAACAAATTTTTGGATCAAAAATTTTTTTTTTTAAATTGGTAAAAAAAAAATTTACTAAAAAACATTTTTTTTTATGAAAAAACTAGGAAATTTCTCTGTGGATCTACGCCCGGTTGAGTTCAAACACAAAAGCCACACACGTTCGGATGAGATATTTAAATAATTTAGGTAATTTCTGTTTTTATACCCTCCACTCTATTGATAGAGGGTATATATTAGTTTGTCATTCCGTTTGTAACACATCGAAATATTGGTCTAGGACCCCATAAAGTATATATATTAATGATCCTCGATCGATTTTAAGTCGATCTAGCGATGTCCGTCCGTCTGTTTGTCTGTCTGTCCGTCTATCCGTAAAAAACACGCTAAGTTTTGAAAAACTTAACAGAGGCTACTGAAGTTTGGCTTATATCTTGGTCATTTACTTGGTCAGGTTAGTAATGCAACCTAGCCAAACCGGTTCAGTGGTTCAAAAGTAATGACCAAAAGAGTAAATTTCGGCAAGGGTTTTTTGCGAACTTACGAGATAAAAAACACGTTTACTTTCGAAAGACAATAATGAGACTGCTGAAGCTTGACATATATCTTTGCCGTTCCCCACGTCTATTTGGTATTGAATTTCAGCACAATCGGTCCAGTGGATCAAAAGTTATAAGCAAAACCCTGAATTTCAGATTGGTTCCATCTTAAATGCCACGTGTTAAACAAGTTTTAAAAGCATTGGTGGTAACTTAACAATGCTTTAAAAACTAGATTAGTTTTAAAGCAATGCTTTTTAAACTTGTTTAGTTTTAAAATTACGCTAGAAAAAAATTTTACACTCCAAAAAAATTTTACATTTAAAAAAAAAAAAAGTTGTTTTTAAATGACTATTTTGCGTACATATGTACATTAAAGGTGTCCTAACAACTAAGTTAATTTTTCAAAATCACTTTTTAACACGTGGTAGGGTCCTAAATTGTAGTTTTGTATCTAAAAATGAGTGAGCCAAAATTTGGAGACAATCGGATAAAAATAACTCGTGCCGAAAATGGATTGAAATTTTGGAATACTCTTATCTGATGAAAAAACACGTTTTTTCTAGTTTTTTGAAAAATATTGGTATATGCTATTTTTTGTTAATTTTTTTGTTAAGTAATATGAAAATGGTAATAAATTACCTTTCCAAAAAGCTTAAAGAAATTCAAATCGGATGAAAAATAAGCATTTTACGCATACATGCCCCAGACCATTGCATGGTTTTTAAAGCCAAAATTTGAAAATTTTCAAAAATTTTAGGCAAAAAAATAAAAAAATTAAATTTTACTTTATAATTATATTAAATACATGTTATAGATAAAAACTAACAGATATGGTAGTCTAACTTTTTTTTTTATTTGGCGTGGGTAGTGATATAATTTCCGCGGATTCCAAAGAAAATGAGTTTTTCTAAAATAATTTAGCAAATATGGGAAACAATTTTCTGTATTGTATTATACGAAGTGAAATACATAAATTGTGTAAATTTTTTTGAGAATTCGGGCATCTTTAACCCCTTTTTGTCGAGGTGAAATGACAAATTTGAGACGTTATACATTTCTATAATACAAAATATCTGCATATATCCGATTTCTCAAAAGTTACAGAATTTACGTTTTACACTTCGATCCGCACAATAGAGCACAAATTTTCAAAAATTTGCTTAATTATTGTAGAAAAACGCATTTTATTTGGAATCCGCGGAGATTTTATCACTACCCGCGCCAAATAAAAAAAAGCTTAACTACCATATCTGCTATTTTTAATCTTAAACATGTTTTCAATTTGATCATAAAGTAAAATTAAATTTTTACTATTCTTTTTGCCTAAAAATTTTGAAAATTTTGAAATTCTGGCTCTAAAAACCATACAATGGTCTGGGGCATGTATGCGTAAAATGCTTATTTTTCATCCGATTTTAATTTTATTAGTCGTTTTAAAAAGGTAATTTAGTACCATTTTCATATTATTTCACAAAAAATTTAACAAAAAATATCAAATACCAATGTTTTCCAAAAACTATAAAAAACGAGTTTTTCGTTCTTTAAAGAATGTCCCAAAACTTCAATCCATTTTCGGCACGAGTTCTTTTTAGCCGATTGTCCCCAAATTTTGGCTCACTCATTTTTAGATACAAAAGAACAATATAGGACCCTACCAGGTATAAAAAGGTGATTTTCGTTTTTAAGGACACCTCTAATGTACATTGTTTGTACAAGCATTCACCTAGAAATATTTTTACATTAAAAAAAAGCATTATGCTCGAAAAAAATTTTACACTTAAAAAAAATTTGTAATTTTTCTTTTTTTTTAAAATGACGAAAAAGAGTTTTTTACTTAAAATAAAATATTTCTAATCAAAATTGTTAATTTTTTTCACGTAAAAAAAAAGGACTATGAATACCCTCCACAATGCATTTTAAAAAAATGCATTGTGGAGGGTATTCATAGATTCGGCAAAGTCGAATTTAACTTTTCTACTTATTTTTTTTTCAAAAAGTACCAAATAAAGTACTTTAATGTCCTTGTTATTACTGAATATTTACTAACACTTATTACAGAAAGAGGTAATGTAAGAGAGAGAGAGAGTGACAAAAAATGATAGCATATTAAAGCATAACAATGTTTAAGTTAACCTACGCAAAATAATAACAAACCAAAAACATAAAAAAAAACATTGTTAGGACTTTAAATTTCTCATAAAAATATTAACAACCGGTTTGTTTACAAAATTAACAGTAATAGAGTAAGAAACATAATAGAAAGAGCAATAGAGAGAGAGAGAGTATTTAAAATAGCATAGAGAATTGTAATGCAAATTATATATGTTAAATGTGTATTAAAAACCTTAAACAGCATCCTTTTTAAGAACAGTAGTTAAGTTGTGCTAAGTGTGATTGTATGTGTACTCGTTGTCGCTGTCGTCGTGGCCCAACAAAAAGTTCGCAAACGTTATTCGAGTGAGTGAGTGTGTGAGTTTGAACGACCCGTGTGTTTGTTTGTTCGGTCGTTTTTTTGGATTTTCTTTGGCATAGATGATGTGCAGTTTTAGTAGTAGTTGGTATCGTAACGGTTTGCAAGTGACGGTTAAAAAAAACTCACAAATTTTAACATCAGTTTAGAACGTGGGCTTGAACGAGATGGTTCGCTTTTAGTCTTATTAAAAAAAAATAAATTTAAAACGTTTTATCAAAAAAATGTTGTAAAAAAAAATCTAAAAAATTTTCTTAAAAAAAAAATAGAAAATATATAATCTTCTTGTCTATGCTTATAAGGCTTTTCAAATTTTATATATGTAAAAAAAGAAATCTAGTAATTTGTTTTTCTGGCAACTATTAAATGAAAACGTTTTATCTTTTTTAAAAGCAAGCAAGCAAGAATAAAATGAAAAAGTTGGCAAAATAAGAAGAAAAAAAAAGAAAATAAAAAAAAATTTTGGAAAAATGCAGTGAAGTGTAAAGTGAATTTATTTAAAAAATATAAGAAAAATAATAATACTCATCATCAACACTTAACAACAACTAGCAGAAAATCTACAGAATCACACAGAGAAAAAAAAGTATGGAAAATAATTTTTAATAATAAAAATAAGTTAATTAGGTTTATGAAAAAAAAGAATTTCCACAAAGTAGAAATATTTAATTTCTCTTGAAACCCCAAAAAGTGTTACAGTTAAGTTTTCTGTTTTATTCATAAATTCTCCCTAGTTTTAAAACAAAAAAAAGTTTTTCTTTGTTCTATTTTCTTTAATTCATTAAAAAAAATTTCCAAATGTTTTCATATATAGAAACTCCTCAGAAAAACGGGTTAATAGTTTTGCAAAAACTACAAGAAAAACTTTAAACACAGAAATTATTAAACAAAAAAAAAATAAAATAAAAAACATGGAAAACATGCTGTTGTTTCTGCTGGAAATACAAAACTTTTAACAATATATTTTTTTATATTTTTCATTTTATTAGTATATTTCATTTTCATTGTTTTCCCCAAAAAGGAAGTGCGTATGGAAAATTATACTTGTTCATGCTGTAGTTGTAGTATATAACCTTAATAAAAAAATTTTATAAAATAAAAAAAAATCAATTTTTATTTTATAATTTATATTTTTTGTTTCCTTCATTTTGGCATCAACTTTTAAATATGAAAAATAAAAAAATATAAAAAAATTAAGTACAATTTTTATGTTCAATAAATCTTTTTTTTGTGCATATGAAGCAGAACCAAATAGTTTTCATGTTGTATTTTTTTGTTGTTTTTGTCTGATTTACAGAAATAATTTTGTTTGTGATAATAATTTATGTTTGCAAATAAAAGCAGAAAATATTAAAAAAATCATACGATTTATAATAAATTTATCAAACTATACGTATGAGTGATTTTTTTTTCTTCTTTTTTTAAAGATTAAATATTACTCATACGCTGAGTAATGAATTTTATAAAATTAATGACTTAACATTATTATTTAATTGGTATGCATCATATTATTTTAATTTAAGTTTTGAATTTACGGAAATATATATTTTTTTTTTAAATACACTCAAAAAAACTCTTTCATATTACCAAAAGTTGTCATAAATTTCTAACAAGTTTAAATTTTGGTAATTTTACAAAAAAAAAAAAACTTTGAAACTAATTCGTCAAAAACATAGTTTTAAAATTACAATTTTTTGACTCCACATTTTCAATATTATTTAAAAAAATGCACAGGCCAACAAAATTAGATCTTTTTCAATTTGCCTGGTCTTTGATAACTGTTTTATATGGAGTAAAGTGTGCTGATTCTAATCTGTTTTCCAATTATTTTCAATCAGCTCAAAATTTTGAACCTTTTTTTTCAAATTATTTTTCATACAGTTTTCATTAAAAGTCCTAGAGAGAAATTAGCAAAATTAAGGAATTCATTTTCTAAAAATTGCCCAAATTTTTAACTATTTTTACTACAACTGGAAAGTTTTGTTTACTTTTTGTATTGAAAATTTCAGAACCCGTTTCATAACAATTTCGTAATTTGCTTGTATTTTCTTGTTTCAACATAGCGTATGAGTAACATTTATGCAAATATTTAATACTCATTCACTATGTTGAAACAAGAAAATACAAGCAAATTACAAAATTATTATGAAATATAATATTCAAATGCGATTTTAAAAAAAAAAACACATGTTTTTGTGAGGATAGACAAACATCTACAGTTTAAAAAATAAAAAAAAAGTGGGCTGATTTTTTATAAATTCACTTTTTTTAAAATGGAAAATTTCAGAAACTGTTCTGAAAATTTTCAAAAAAAATTTTATCGATAGCCCATTCAAAACTATACAAAAATGTAAATCTTTGAGATTGTAGTGCATTCAGTTTTAATTTGATAAACATTTAAACAAGGCAACTCGCCTCCTAAGCCCAGTTTTTGAAAAATTGAAAAACCCAAAAACGCAATTTTCTAAGTTTCATATAGGGCTATCCATACAACCTATTCAGAAGTTAAGGGTACACATGTTTTTTTTTCTCTGGACATTTGGTGTGGAATGCCTCATATATGGGTCGGTTTTTCGGGTAACAGACATCCAAATTTTGAGCTATATTTTTTCACAAAGTCAAACAAGAATTTTCAGCAATAATTTGCTTCAGTGGACCAAAATCGTGGTTCTGGAATTTTGTTTACAAATTCATGTTCAGCATGCAAAAATTAGTATGAAAACATGTATTGCATGATGAAATTGTTCAAAAAAAAGTATTTATAAATTAATTATTTGAAAAGATAAAGGGGTTTTGCATTAAAAAAAAAATAATAATTGTGTAAGATAGAGAAAACCAAAGAGGCAAATAAAATAGCAAAAAAAAATATTTTTGTTCTAAATTTTACACCATAGATAAGGCCAGTTTTACTGAATACGTTATCATCAGTAAATCATTTTCGTTAAAATGCAAGATAGAGGGTTTAGAATATAGGTCCTTGATATTTTTATCTAGAGGTACATGAGCGAAAACAGTTTAACTTGGAATCATCGCTATAATTTAAAAAAAAAAAGAAAAAATCTTAAATTTAAAAACTTCATTTTATACCTGCACCCAAAAAAAGCCTTGTAAAATTACAAGAAAATCCTGTAACTTTTTTTGTTTGCTATCTCCTATTTGACAAAAATTCTTAGTAATTTTACAAGCTTTTACCAATAATTTTGTAATTTTACAATGTTTTTACCAATAAAATTGTAAATTTACAGTTTTTTTTGCGAAATTTAAATTACAAGGAATTCTCGTAAATTTACTAGATTTTTTTTGTAAAATTATCTTGAAAATTTGTAAAATAACAATAAAAATTTTAAAATTACAAAAAAATGTAAATTTCGATTTTCTAAATAACAAGGAAAACTGTCGAATATTGGTAAAATGCGACTACGAGACTTTTCCTAGTAATTTGACAAAGTTTTTTTTTGTATTAGAATTCCATTTCTATATGCATTTTTCAAAAAAAAAGCTTTAATTGCAATTTATTATTAGAAAAGAAAATCAAGAGCAAAATAAATAAAATTGAGGATTATTGCTATAAATTTATAAAAATCCATTATGCAAAAATTGCGGACCATCGCTATAAATAAAAATATATTTTTAATCAAGTTTCTCAAAAATGTATATTTTTAAATTTTATTAACGAGCGAAAATAAAAAATTGTGTATCATCGCTATAAATTTCCAAAAATTCATTTTTATAGAAATTGTTATAAGAAAAAACTTTAATGGCACATTAATTCTTAGCTAGAAGTCCATTTTTAAAAATAGCAAAATAAGGTGATCATCGCCATTTTGCAATTATATATAATTTTCAAAAATCTTTTTTTTATGACTTTTTTAGGAACAAATTTAATTGCAATTAATTTTTTAGCTGAATGTCCTGGAGCGAAAATAGCGGAAATTTGGAATCACTGCTTTATATTTCCAAAAATCCATTTTAATTTTTTTGTTTGCATAAACTTTAATTGCAATTTATTCCTTATTTACAAGCACAAGGGGGAAAAATCTAAATAGATATGATTCCATGTTTCAACTGTTTTCGCTTATGGACTTATAGATAAAAATTAATATTAATTAATGGGTTTTTGAAAAAAAAAACATTTTTATATATTTTTTTTTTTTTTTTGCAAAAACTTTAATTGCAATTTATTCCTTATTCACAAGTACTAAGGAGAAAATATCTAAATTTGGTAATCATTGCTACAAATTTTCGAAAATCCATTATTTTATAAATTTTTCTACAAAAAAAAAGTTTATTGCAACATATTTTTATCTAGAAGTCCATCAGCCAAAATAGCTTAAACTTGGAATCATCGCTATAAATTTCGAAAAATTCATTTTTTTTTTAAATTTTGTTTACAAAAACTTCAATTTATAATCCATTTTTCTAAAAAAATGTACTTGCAATTTGTTCCTTAAATAAAAGTTATTGAGCAAAAAGAACAAAAATTGGGGATCACCTCTATAAATTTACAAAAATCCGCCAACTTTGGTAAGCCGTGGATATTAAAAATGTATTTGAACTTCTCAACAAAAGTTTGATATAATTTTTGTCTTCAATAAGAATTCTCAGAGCGAATATAGTTCAAATGAAAGATCTTCGATATAAATTTCAAATATTTTTTATACCCTTAAACCACAGTATGGGGGTATACTCACTTTGTCATTCCGTTTGTAACGCATCGAAATATCGGTCGGGGACCCCATAAGGTATATATATTATTGATCCATGATCGATTCTAAGACATTCTGTGTAAATGGGAAAAATCGGCCCAGGGGAAAAAAGGTCCCCCTGTGCAATTGTTCCTTAACTTGGAGTCCTGTAGCGAAAATTAAGCAAAAAATGGGGATTATCGCTTTAAATTTCCAAAAATTCATTTTTATATTTTTTTAAAAGACATTTAACTGCAAAAATTTGGGACCATAGCACACTGGTCGATCCCATTGGCCAAAAATAAAAAAAATAACAAGTCAAAATTTTGTCGCCAAATGTGTCATCTCTATTTCTAATAAAAATAAGGTTTTACAATTTTGAGCTGTTTCTGTTTTATTCCAACTGTACTCTTTAAGACCAGCTTCAAAAGAGATGGCGAGTTAACAGTTGGTTTTTGCAGTGTGAAATTATGGAAAATTAGGTTCAACTTTCAATTAATTAAAACCATATAAAATTTTTTTTTGTTGAAATAAATCAAAACTAATATTGAATTAGAAGGTATTAACTAAATTTTAAAATAATTACAATGTGTTTAGTCTGTTCTGGAGTTTGTATAAAATTAATATCTTTCCAGTGTCAATGTTAGTGATTGTTCGTCAATATATTGAAATTTCTAATAGAGTTTTAGTTGTGTTCCCCCCTGAAATCTCCAATCGGACTTTTTTTGATTTATTAGTTAATATTTCAAGGTTCTAAAATTGGTAATATCAGCTGCATTCTTTTGCATGTCTTTGAGTTATCACCCACAGATCAAAACGGCCTCGTTGTTTTGGATGGTAATGGTATTGTTATGCATGTAAGAAATGTGATTGTTTATTTTCTTTTTAGCGGACTTTTAATTTTATTTTTTCTTAATTTTATCCTTATTAAGGGTAGTTTAGACCAGCAGACTTGTAAAACGACCTGTCAGTTTTTCTAGTACTTAGCGTGACAGTTTTTTGAAAAATTTTTATTTTTGTTGAAGTTATGCTAATGTAAACTGAAAAATGGAAAATTTACATTTTTTCATTAATTAAAGAAAAATATTAGATCAAAATAATAAAATATGTGTACAAGAGGATTAATTAATCTACAAATAAAAAAAAATCATCCAAATCGGTTCAGTAGTTTTTGTTGTACAACTGCAGCCAATTTTATCCTTTAAAAAAACATACCACAATTGGGTGGCAACCCTGGCAATTTTCTTTGACCAAAATTTGAGTTATAAAAACTTTTTAAAATATAACGATTTTTGTCTTTCATATAAAAAAACAGAATTACAAATTATTGCGTATTTATTCTTTTATAGCTGTTTAAAAATTGTTAATATTAAGGCATTTTTTTAGTAACAACCCCCCTTAACCTTATTTTAATTTTTTATTACATACTATTTCATATTTAATAATTCAATATTCTTTTTTAAAACTAATCTTGTAAAAAAGTTATGAATTAAATGTGAATTAAAAACAAACTTTCGTTTTTCTTACGTGGGGTGAATGTAGGTGCTTGAGTACGGTAGGGGGTGGGGGTGGTTATGAGTCATCAACCACTCCCATTTTATCATTCAATAGTTCTGACATATTTAAAAAGCCGTGACCGAAGTTTCACGATGATACCTATATTTGAAGTATTTTTGGCCGGCATCTCCATAGAGCTCCGACCACTGTGCATCGCTATTAAAAAAAAATTATATTTTTTTAATTTTCCTAAAAATTTATAGTTTTATATTTTATTAACGAGCGGAAATAAAAAATTGTGAATGAACGTATAAATTTTCGAAAATCCACTTTTATATAAATTTTTTTAAGAAAAAACTTTAATTACACATTATTTCTTAGCTAGAAGTTAATGAGTAAAAATAGCAATCATTGGTGATCATAGATATAAATTTTAAAAAATCCTTTTTTTTTATGACTTTTCAGGGAGAGATTTAATTGCAATTAGTTTTTTAACTAGATGAAATTGGGACACACCACTTTTGAATTCCAAAAATTCATATTTATATTTTTCTTCAAAAACTTTAATTACAATTTATTCCTTACTTACAAGTACTACAGGAAAAATATTAAAATTTAGGAATCATTGGTATAAAATTCCAAAAACCCATTATTTCATGAATCATATTTTTATCTAAAAGTTCATGAGCGAAAATAGCTTAAACTTGGGATCATCGCAATAAATTTTGAAAAAAAAAAATTTTTCTTTAATTTTTTTTTTTATAAAAACTTCAAATTATATCCTAATTTGATTTCTATCTTTATACATATTAAAAAAAAAAAAAAAATGCTGATGCAATTTATTCCTTAAATAGAAGTAATAGGGATCATCGCTATAAATTTACAAAAATCCGTCCACTTTTATGGGCCGAGGATAAAAAAAATTATTTGAATTTTTCGACAAAAATAAAATTTAATTAAATTTCTTTCTTGATTATAATTATTCGATCGAATATAGTTCAAATGAGGGAACGTCGATATAAATTTCCAAAATTTAATTTTAATTGCAATTTATTCCTTAATTAAGAGTCCTGTGTTGATCACTTTAAATTTAAAAAAATACCCTTTTTTTTTTAAATAACTTTAACTACAAAAAAAAATTAATTGAAACTTAATTGAAATTCGATGTCGCCGATGTTTATTTCCAAAAATCCATTTTTATATTTTTCTCTGAAAATATCCAAACTTGGGGTTCATCTATAGATTTCGAAAACCCAATTATTTAACGAATTTTTCTAAAAAAAATTTCAATTTATTTTTATCTAGAAGTCCATGAGTTTATTCCTCAAATAGAAGGCCTTGAGCAAAAAGAATAAAAATTAGATATCATCGCTATAAATTTACAAAAATCCGCCCACATTTAAATAAAGATAAAATTGTATTATTAACCCATTACTGCCTGCCCATAGATCGGCTCGTACGATTTTCATGAAATTTTGATATGTGTGCCTGGAAGACCACAGAAGTTGACAGAAAAAATAAAGAAAAATTTACCTCAGCTCCGACCTGAGATATGACATGGGTCTTAGGCCGTGTAATTTTTTACTTTTTTTTTTTGTTTGAGCTGAAAGGGCTCCAAAAAGTTTCTATTGGGTGTCAAAATAACTCCAATAAATTTTCGTGAAAACCAAAATTGTCCTTACCCCCCTCATCGCGTTTTGGGTGCACTTTTCCTGAGTATTTTCGATTAACAAAAATCTTAAATTTTTGTCAGTGAAAAACTAAAATGAAACAAAACAAAAAAAAAATCTTGTTAAATGTTCACATTTAGCCCAATCTCTTCTCTTTTTTATGAAAAAAAGAATTAGCCCGATAGCTTCCATCTGGCCCGCGCTAAATTTTTTTAAGTATCAACACTTTTTTGGGTATTTAAATATCCATTAGGTAGGAATGGGTTTAAGTGTAAACAGCATAATAAATAAATGTGTAAAGATTTATCACTAAGGAAAATGTGTCCCACAATGACCCCTGTTTACCCCTTCCCCTAGAAAAAGCACCTACAATTTTTTTTATAAAAGATTCGGCACAATTGTTTTGTCCACTTTGGCGTATACGTACCGTTTATTTAAAATTAATATTAATAATACGCTACATAATTTTTCATTTTATATTTTTGGATATTTCCTCAAAAAACAAACTATCCTAACAAATTATTAACATTAATTCCTTTTCAATTAATCCTTTCACTTATAATTTACTTAACATAATTATATTTAATACTTAGAAACAAAAACTTTTTCCATTCTTATCTCGGAAAATATTAAACAATTTTTATAATTAAATTTTACCAACTTTTTATACTTATAACAGAAAATTTGTAAACAAAATTATTTTCTTTGTATTCAATTTAAGTTACATTCTTAATATAATTTTGCCATAAAAAAAAAACTTTAGAAATTTATGAATGACTATTAAATACAAACAATCTTGAAACAGTTGTATTTTTATTTTTGTAGAATTAACTGAAATCAAAATAAAACGAGTGCATAATTATTCTTTCAAATTGCAACAGATATTTCTGCAAACTTGTTAAGGTTATATTTTTAGACAAAGTAAATTAGAAAGTAAGTGCTAAAGTTTTAAGATTAAAAAAAATTTTAATATGGCAAGCTAATTAAGAAAAAAAATGTTTTTATTTGTGCTAAATGAAATGAAGGTTATTTTCAAATAATGTTAAATAACAATTTTTATAATAAAAAATAAAAGTTTGTTTAAAGTTTTAAAAGTGGTTTTAGAAGGAAACTTGGTAAACTTGGGAAAAATTAAAAAAAAATATTTAAAATAACGAAAAATTTAAAATTTGTTGTATTAATCTTCCCAATCTAAAAAAATCACCAAATGAACTAACAAATATAAATTTAAAATATTGCAAACGTCTCCGAAACAGAAAATGTAAATTCCTTCATTTGTGTCTGCAATTCCAGATCATGTTGGTAACCCTTGCGAAATAATGTAAGAGACAAAAAAGTTGAAAGAAAGTATTAAGTGAGGTTGAGATTGCTAGAAATGGAATTGTAGTGTTGGAAACTGTCAAAATTTATTCTGTAGAAACTATAAATATTCACATATATAAAAAACAGTTTTCATTAACAAGACAAACCGACATTTAAAATCCTACTGATGATGACACTAACTGGGGTGTTTGAAACCGGTATAGAAAATACCAGAAATGTCTATAATTTTTAGAAATTCGATTTTTCTTCTGCATTTTTTCAACTTGAACCCTTATAAAAATATTTTTAGTTTTGTTTTTGTATAAATTAAATTCTACGAATAAAACCTTTAATTTGTGACATACAAATGTGTTTTTATTTTTTTTGAAAATACAAATATTCGATATGTTGCAAATAAAATATTTAAATTTTATGATGGCACAGAAAAATAAAATATATAAACTCATTATGACACTCTCAATATGCAGTGGCAATGACAAGCAATTTAAATAAAATATCTATAAAATATGTATTACTTTCAAGCCTTGGGGTTTTGATTTATCAAAACAAAAAAAAAAACTGATGTGCACTTTAAAATTTTGTTTAAATTTTTTTTTGTGATTTGCAAAAATCATTCTATAAATTTAATAAAAATTGAGAACAAATTGGTATTGTTTTGAGATCGTTGAGTTAAAAAATGTAAATAAAGAGTTAAATTATATTCGTGCTTTTTGTGACTTCAAACACTTTTGTTTTATAAATTTGGGCAATAAAATGACTATAAAAAAGTAAAAAAAAACAAAAATATTATTTGACAAATTTTTAAAGTGTGTTTCCATAAAACGAACTAATTAAAAAATTTTAAAATTTTTTATCAAATTTTAACGGATTGCTTGAGGTGTTTTAAGAATCGTACACTCAAAAAAAAAAAAATAAAAATAACTTACAAGGGAAGTCTCCCTGGTGTCACCCTCCGAACTTCATGAAATTTGAATATGTTGTTCAGAACGAAAAAGGTCGATTTGTATGGGGGGAAGTTGACCTTTTTCAGTTTTTTACTATTTACGCCTATTTACTCAAAATTAATATAGGCATATTTGGTATCAGATTAAAGGTATTTAAAATACCTATATCGTGATGCTACCAACGTGCCAAAAAAGTTAATATTTTTCAACTTATTAACAAAAATGTCCAAAAATATTGGAATGACGAAAAGTTCTGCATGTTAAGACATGTTCTTTGCACACGAAGATAGGTTTTCCAAAGACCTTTCATTTGGTATATAACATGACTAGGTTCCTTTGTATAATGTAGGAGATAAACGCCAAAAACTGAAAAATTACCCTTTCTTCCCCCCTCATTTTCACCCCCTAAATATAAATTTGGGCCGCTAAAAAAAGTAGGCGTTCCTTTATTTTTCCTGTTCTACAAATTAAAACCAATTCCATCAAGATCGGCGGGTGACACCAGGGAGACTTCCCTTGTTAGTCAAAGTATTCGTACACTCAAAATAATTACTCTGTTAAAAACTCTGTAAAATGACTGTAATCTCAATTCGACAGACATTTGACAAAGTTATCTGTCGAAATACAGATTTTAAGAATATACTTTGTATTTTCTTGTAACCGAAAAACAAAATTTTATCTGTAATTTTACTTTTTACTTTGTAATCTCTATTTTACAGATAATAAACAGAGTTTTTTGTTAAAATACAGATTTTATACATTTTCTCGTAAGCAAAATACTAAATTTCAACTGTAATTTTACTTGTTGCTCTGTAATACAGTTTTTAAATAAAAACTCTTCAAAAAACTCCAAAATATTTCAACCGCTCTTTAAAAAGCGTCTTAAATTACAATAAAACCTGGTAGATTTTACGAGGATGTCGGGTAAAATTGGAGGTACTCGTAAAATACATCGTAATTTTCACAAAAATAAAAAAAGTAAATTTACAATTTGGAAGCATTAAAGCGGTCAAATTTTCTCGGTGGCATTTTCCAATTGTCAACACTACTTACACATTAATGAAAGAGAAATTGATCAGAAATCAAATAGTAAATAAAATAGTAAAATTCTGGTCGCTTTTATCAATATTTTACAGATGATTCTGTAAATTTACAAATTTTTTTTTATCGAAATCATTTTACTGAGCTTTCTTTGTAAAATAACAAAAAATCTTGCTGGTTGGAAATCTATGGTATTTTCTGCTGGCTCAGCAGAGTATCTCTGTAATTTAACAGAGTGATTATTTTGAGTGTAAAAGGTGTTGTAATTAACGTCAACTAAACTTTGGCAAAAAAATTTAAAAAATTTAATTTTTACAAAACTTTTTGGTAATTTTTTATTTGTTAAATTGAGAAAAAAATATTTCAAGAAAAAAAAAACAATTTTTTAATAAAAAAAAAAATTTGGTAAAAAAAATCTTTTGATAAAAAATTCGGACAAAAAAAAGTTATGAAAAAAATTAAAAAAAAAAAAAATTGGGGAAAAGAAAAAAAATGAAAAAAAAGTTTTTAATGAAAAAAAAATTGAAGAAAATAAATATAATAACTTATGTTTTTTTCTCTTAAAAGATAGGCCTACCACACCTTTCCAAAATACCCTAAACGAAGCTCAGAGTTCTTACTGTTCCAAAGTTATAACTAGGAATGTGTATTTCCATGCAAATGCATGTTTTTTTTGATAGGCTATAAACGATATCGACCAATTACACCGCTCAACAAATCGAATGTTTTGGCTCCGGTTTGAAGTTTCATATAAAATTTTTAAAGATTTTGATTCGCTGATTCCAAATCCGTGCTCCAAATGTTTCCATCATGTCGAGAATTTTAATTATTCGCGGTTGAAAATGCGAAAAAAACGCGATTTTTGCCTTTTTTGAAAGCCTGTACAGCAGCCGATGAGTGGAATAAAAATCTGGTATAAAGCGTGAGAGTAGAATTGAACTATGATCTCAAAAATATGATCAAAAAAATTTTAAGTTGTTGCACTATTATTGGCCAAACATGCATTTTAAAAAAACACTGTCAAAAAAATTAGAAAAAGCACCATTTTTAAAAGCTTCTAAAACAAAAACCAGATGATCAATATTTACTGCGATGTGCTCAAAATTTAGGCAAAAGTTCATTCTTTCTTATAGACTTTTAAACCCATTCAAGATATCTTTCAGTTTATACAAAAAATAACACAGGAAGCTTAATTTTGTAAAATATTTATTTTTTTGGAGTTTTTCTTTGAAAAATATCCACAAACTAAGGTAAATTTTACAAAAATGGCAATTTTAACAGTATCCTTTTAAAACGCAAGTAAAGCCCAACCAAACGTAATAATTTAGAAAAAATTGTGTTCTATGTTGGAGACCGTAAACAAATTATACTTTTGAGCTTTATATCAGATTTGTATTCCACTGAATGGCTGCTGTGCAGGCTTTTAAATAATGCAAAAATCGTAATTTTTCGCATTTTCAACCGTGAATAACTAAAAATCTGGACGTGATGGGAAAATTTGGAGAACAGATTTGGAATCAGGAGATCAAAGTCTACTAAAATTGATCATCAGAATTTAAACCGGAATCAAATAATTTAAGTTAAAATTGCATAGATTTGTTTTTGCATATTTTTCATATTTGGTGAAAATGCATATGTTTGCATATTTTGGATTTAAGTGCATATTTCCAACTTTTAAGTGCATATTTTTGAATATTTTGGTATAAATTATAAAAAACACAAATTTAAGTTTATTGAATTCTAAAAATTTATTTTGTAAATATGAAAAAAAAAAAAAATTCTTTTTAATTTTTTTTATAGATTGTCTGAATTCCTAATTCCTTATATAAATTTTTAAATCTTAATATTTAAGCAAGGTATTATTTTTCGCTTGTTAAGAAGTTTTTCGTATGAAACCAAGATTTTTATTGTACACATTTTATTTTTTTAGGTATTTTAGTGCATATTTTGGATTTTTAAGCGCATATATTCAATTTTTTAGTGCATGAAAATCCCATCCTTAGTTATGACCATTTGACTGAAATTCAAAAATTTTGTTTTGTCTTTGAAGGCGAAATAACAGCACATATTTTTTTGTTTTTGTAAATTGACACATTAGCTAAAACACCTCAATTCAACCGACAAGTTAACCTCACCCCCTCCAAATTTAATGAAATTCCGTACTGGCTTTTACTTTAACAAAAAAGAGATTTTGCCTATTTTTCAGGCTTCTAGTCATTCCAGTATTCAAGATATGGGGTCTTGAAAATTGGAAAAATTATATATATTTGACAAAAGTTTTCCGACATAAATAAAGATATCTCAAAAACTAATAACCAGATAGGTCTCATTCACATTTCAAATGATAAGTAATGAGACAGCCTTTAAAATGGAATTCACAAAGATGTTTTTTTTTTAAGATGAAACGTCAAAGTGTATCCAATCTTCCATTTTTAGGGGTCATTTTGGCCCTTTTTTTCAAATATCCTCTTAGAACACGACTAAGGCGTGCGTTTAAAGGGTTAAAATGTTTTAAAAATATTTTGTGCATCAAATTTTACTAGGGGTTGTCAACGGTCAAAAGTTTGTGCGATATTTTTTTCTTCATACATTTAATTTTACCGGCAAAACTGTTGAGTATATAGAAAAACGTTATATGAACAGATTAAAGGAATTGTAATTTTTAATTTTTTTTAAATTGTTTGAGCAAAATCGGACTAATGGTTCTCGAGTTATGTCAAAAAAAAGACCACCAAAGGTGACAATTTCCCCTATATGATAGTTACTAACTTCAAATCGATATATCTCGATTCCTAAACATGACCCAGCGATACGCGGGGACACGTATAACTTCTTTTTTACCGATATAACTTTCCCGGTAGTTTAAACCCTTCCCGATCACTGACCACTACCATTTGTCTCACAGTGATATAGGAAAAAATATAAAAAATTAATGATACTTTACAATTTACCTTTTTTATGTATTAATTTTATACCGGTCGAACTTTCTGCCTTCGGAAACCCCCAGTGAAATTTGATGTTGAACATATTCGTAGAACATTTTAACCCTTTAAACGCAAGTCTTAGTATACCTTTGAGCCATTTCTTAAAAAAAGTACTTAAATGACCCATTAAAACGGGAGATAAAGGATTAGCGTACTCTAGAAAAAAGTTCCCCATAAAATTCTATTGAAGACATCCAAACACTATTTCAAGCTCAAATGAACATTAACATCATTTTTTTTCGACTTTTTTTCCCACGCCTTTGGAAAAAAACTGAAAAATTCAGTGAGCTATAAAAAAAATTTGAGACGTTACAGTGCTAAGCCCTTTGGGGTATTTTCTAATACACATAAGTACTTTCAAACGATCTTGGTTTGGTTGAGGCCCTAATTGGGCTGTTGCACTGTGTAATTAAAAATTTTTATTTTTTAAGCATTTTTCACTTTTCGCACGAACATTTGATCTTCAACAACCCCTAGTGAAATTTGATGCAGACAATTTTTGTAGAACATTTTAACCCTTGAAAAAAGGACCAAAATGACCCATACAAATGGGAGTTGAAAAGAACCGTAATATAATTTACCTCAGAACTGGATTTAATACTTTTATTACTTATTCAAAACGCCTTCGAAAAAATGAAAAAACTTCAGTGGGCCATAAAAAAGGGATTCGAGCTAAATTTTCAAAACCCTTCGGTGGTTTTGGTCTTCTGTCGGTATACTTTAATTTTGTTTGTCCCATTCAAGATACACTTGAAGACCCCAAATTTGTTGCACAGTGATATAAAATTAAGCCCAAAGATTGTTATAACAAACACGCTTTTATTTAAATAATTATTGTGAATCTATGACCGGTCCAAAATGGTTTAAGAAATAATAAATTATGTATAAATCGACCTCGAGCTCGAACAACTTTATTTTTTACATATTGAATCTGAAAGGTCGAATAAAAAACAACTTTAAATAACTAATAAATTTTTAATTAAGTACTTCCCATTTTTTTGAGGTTAACAATTATGTGCTTAATCAAATGGTGTATTATTTATTATTAAAAATTTCAATTAAATATTACTCATTCGTCTTGTAAATTATTGAGCTTAATAATAAAACACACAAAACAAAAACGATGTTAATGTGTTTTTTATTTAAACCTCTGTTTATTTATATCACTCATTAAAATGGATTTATATTCAATAAAGAGAATTTCCTTTAAATGAAATAAATATTTGCATTTAATTTCGTTTTGTACAACAGGTGCGCAGCAAGCTGCAAGGTTTTGTGAGGGCGGGTAAATTTTGGTTTTACTTAAAAAAAATATTATTTAAATTGAAGTTCTTAGATTGTAGAACATTTCCTATATAGAAACAAGTAGAAAAGTTAAATTCGACTTGGCCGAATCTATGAATACTAGAGTTGTCAATTATTCGCCTTTTAACTTCGTTCGAATAATTCAAATAATGGTTTTTGTCCGTTCGATCAAACGATTAAATCTAAAAAAATATTCGATTAATCGATGAGAATAACGAATGAAAAAGTGGTTGTTAAAAATATTTTTATTAACAAAAAAAGAACACAATTCATACAAAAAACTTAAAAACAAAATAATTATTCTTTTATTAACAAAAAAATAAGTTAAAAACTTATAAATTGAATAACTGAATTTAATTTTTTATGTATAAAATGAAAAAAAAAAACTTAAAATTATAATAATTTTAAGTTTTAAGTTGGTGGGCGATGTTGGAGGACACCTTTTCCCTCTTCATAAATGTTAACGAATTATTATTATTATTTTCTAAAACCACGCCCTTAAAAGGGAGCGGGCCGAAGAAATAGCATTTCCTAATCATCTTGGTTCAAATGCAGGCCAATGAACTTAATATGGCATAAAAATATTTCATTTGTTAAACAAATATACATTTTAAAAAAATTGTGTTTTTCTGGTGGTGTTTGAGTTCTGTAAGTGGGAACATTTTTCCCCTCATCCGATTTTGCCAAACTTCAGGATTATAGTTCTTTTATTTTGGACTGTATCGTGCCCTCCACAGACGGAAATCGCTAGAATGTCTTAGAATCGATTACTGATCAATAAAATATGATTACTTTATGGGGTCCTAGACCGATATTTCGCTACTGTAGTTGGAGGGTATAAAAAAATAATTGTTCGATTAATTAACATAAATTAATCGATTTATTCGTTATTCGAAAATCGTCGTTTTTAAATTAATCGAACAAGAGTCAGGGTTTGTTTGATCGATTAATCGACTTATTCTTAATCGGTTGACAACTCTAATGAATACCCTCCACAATGCCCTTTTTAAGTTATAGAAAATTTTCTAGAGTGAAAAAATAACATTTTTGATTAGAAATATTTTATTTTGTTTAAAAAACTTTTTTTTTTTAACTAATTTTTGAAAAAAAAAAAAATAATTTACTAAATTTTTTTTTGAGTGTAAAATTTTTTTTGAGTGTAAAATTTTTTTCGAGTGTATATATATTTTTTTTTGTTTTAGTGTAAAAATATTTTTGAGTGACAAAAATACGTTGTAAAATATTTTTGTTACATACCAATGTTTTTAAAACCTGTTTAACGGGGTTTCAACACGTGAATTTAAGGTGAGAAGAATCTGAAATTTACGGTTTTGCTAATAACTTTTGAATCACTGGACCGATTTGGCTGAAATTTAAAGCGAACTTGACCAGAGGAACGGCAAATATATATGCCATACTTCAGAACCCTCAGAATTGCCGTTCGGAAATTACCGTGTGTTTTATCGCGTAAATTCCAGAAAAACCCTTGCCGAAATTCACTCATTTGCTTGTAACTTTTGAACCACTGGACCGGTTTCGCTGGATTGCAATACCAATCTGACCAGGTAAATTCTCAACATATATGCCAAACTTCAGGAGCCTCCGTAAAGTCTTTCAAAAGTTAGCGTGTTTTAAACAGACAGACAGACGGACGGACGGACGGACGGACGGACGGACATCGCTAGATCGTCTTAAAATCGATCGAGGATCATGAATATATATACTTTATGGGGTCCTAGACCAATATTTCGAGGTGTTACAAACGGAATGACAAACTTATATATACCCTCTATCACTAGAGTGGAGGGTATAAAAATGTAAAATCCCGAGACATTTTTCATAAAAAAAATCTAAAGCCTTTTATCATAAAAAAATTTTAGAATTTAAAAAAATGTTCATATGAAATATTCTCAGATAGTAATTAAGATATTTGTCGTATAAGATATTTCTCAAAATCTGAGACATTTTTCATTTGAAAAAATTTTAAGATTCTGAAACATTTTTCATAAAAATCATCTTTTTTTCTATAAAATGTTTTTTTTTTTTTTCAAATTTTGTCATTTAATTTTTTATACAGAAAATTTGTATATTTTGATATACTTTTTTTTTAAATCGAAAAATTATCAGATTCCAAAAAAAAATTTCTAAAAAAATATTCTTGATTTTCAAATTTCGTAAGGGGAAGGGCAAAAAATTCTTCCTCATGCCTGTTTATTCACGACTTAAAAACAAAGTTGTGTACCCTTTACTATCACTTGACTCCTGTAATATTATAATTTACACTTTTGCTATTTAATATTGTTTTTCATTATTATTTATTGCTGCCACATATTTTAATGTCTTTTTCTGTTGTTAATGTTTTATGAAAACAGCTAGCAACAACAATTACAAACAATCATACAAACACACAATACAACTCTTTGCCTTTTTGCTATTGTTTATATACACACACACAAATACACTTTAACATTTGTGGCAGCAACATTATCACAATTAAGTTTAAAAAAAAAACACAACAACAAAGACACAACTGAAAATAATTTTCAAAAAACTGACTTAAATTATGATGTGCTTAATTAAGCCTAAAATTTGACTGTTATTAAAATATTTATGTGGAAATTCATTTTTGAAATCGAATTTTACTCTATAAAATAGCAACAACAACAAAAAACAAAATTGATTATTTACTCATTAATTGTGAACAAAATATTTATAAAATTAACTTGTCATAGCAGGTATTTAGCCGTAAAGTATTATTTTTTTTGTTATTTGTGACAATGAAATGTTATTTTATTAAATAGGGGATTATTTAGTAGTGATACATTATGATATTTTTTTTAAAGGAATTTAATAATGATATTTTGTCTGAAATTTTAAATTTTTTAACATTTAAATTGTTGGGAAAATATTTAAATTAAGTTGTTAGAAGTACAAAAACAAATGAGTTGTAAAATTTTGTTATTGTTAGGAAATTACTGAATTAAAGTACTAATGAACTAAAGTTAAGAAAAAGTAATAACGAACGCTTTATTCGATTGTGCCGAATGAAAAAAACACCCTACACAATTATTTGAATTTTTCTTTTTTATACCTCTCTTTTTGTAACTTGTTTCTAGGGGAAATATCTAAGAATCTCAAAATTTTTCTATAGAAGAAAGTCCAAAGAACATTTTCTATGGAACATTTTCTATGGAAAAAAACGAAGGAGTGGAACAACGGAAAAGAAATAGGAAAAATTTTGAGATCTTTTTTTTTAAATTTGTCTGAAAATCAAAAAATTGTTTACACGTATTTATATCGTCTTTCCCATGAAACAGCACAAGAAAAAGGGTATTTTTTGACCATGGGTCTTTAGATATTTTTTAAATTCCGTTCAAAGATACTCTATGGAGCCACTTAAACAAACTCATTTACAGTTTAATAAAATTTCAAAAATTATTGATTTTATTTGTGATTTTAATTTTTTTTAAATCACAAAAAATTAAAATATAATAAATAGAAATACTGACAAATGTCGCTCGTGTGGGCAATTCACTTTAACTATGCGTTACTGTAGTGTGAAAAAAAAAAATTCTCCGCTATAGTAAAGATTGCATAAAATAAAGTAAATGAAAGATTAAGAAAATTGTTGTTGGTCTCTAGATTAAATGCATTGCTTGAGTTAGAGAAAAAGCTTTTCTGCATACGTCACACACAAAACCTACTGTGAGTTAAAAAACAAACTACGTTTAGTCACTGATGTTTGTACACTGAGTATAGCCTAGTGGTTAGAGCTTCGGTATACAAAACATGAGTGATTTAACGACACAGGTTCGAAGCTCATGTCAGGCTAGTCTGTTGATAAAAACCATATAAAGAATTTTTCTAGCAAATATGAAATAATGAATTTAATGTAATTCCCTACTGATGACGTAGAAGTGGCTAGAGAAACCATGGTCTAGGGTAAATCCACATTTAATTTAATCTTTAGAAGACACAATTTTCTTCTTCGATCAGAAAAACACAAACAACAAAAGGTGGTTTAGTTTGAAGAGTTTATATCTTCATAAATAAATGTCGGATTTTTTTAAGCAAAATTTTAGTTAAAAGCGAAAGTCTTTTATTTTAAACTTAAGATTGTCCTTAAAAAATGCATTTTAAATGCAAATGCGTTTTTTGAGTGCATTTTTTGGTCACGTTTTACCCTAATTGATTTTGTTTTTAAATAAACATACTACTAAAGTATGGAATTTAAAAAAAAAAAATCAGTCATCTTTTTAATGGGACACAAAAGTCTATTTTTAAAATTATTGTAAACAATGTATTTTTGTAGAGCCATAACTCCTTAAGTAAATATCGGATTTCTATAATCAAAATTAAAATCTAAAGCAAGAATCCTCTACTTTCAAAAAAAAAAGTTCAGAACAAACTAGTGTCATATAAAAATTATAAAAATACGATATTTACTTAAGAAGATATAGCCCTTCAAACTAAACCACCATTTCATTTTTTTATGATTTAAAAAAAAAAAAAAAATTTAAATCGCGAATAAAATCGCCACTTTGTTACATTTTATTAAACTGTAAATGCGATTGTTTAAATGGTGCAATTCAAAAATTATCTAAAGACCCTTGGTCAAAAAAATACCCATTTTCTCGTGCAGTTTCCTGGAAAAGACGATATATCGAGGGCCTATATTCAAAACCATCTATCTTCCATTTTCTCGAAAATGGCTTTTTGATGGCAAAATATTCAGTAAAACGGCAATTATCTATGGTGTAAAATTCAGAACAATTTTTTTTTTGCCTATTTTATTTGCATTTTTGGTTTTCTCTATCTCTTACACAATTAATTTTTCTGAAAGCAAAACCTCTATCTTTTCAAATAATTAATTTATAAATATTTTTTTTATAATTTCATCATCCATTACATGTTTTCATACTAAATTTTGCATGCTGAACATGAATTTGGCAAAAAAAAATCCAGAACCACGATTTTGGTCCACTGATGCTAATTTTTTCTGAAAATTCTAGGTTGACTTTTTTGAAAAATATGGCTCAAAATTTGGATGTCGTGTGTACATTATAAAACAAAAATTTTAATTTTAAAAATCGCGATTTTTTTTTACTATTTTTTACATAACATATTAAACACTTTGTCAACTTTTTAGATGAATTCGGTAAAAAAAATATTTTTTTCTTAAAAATCAGCACCTGTTGACCAAAACCGCGATTTCTGAATTTTTTATAAGACGTTATCATTAATAAATCACGTTTAAAATTTACCGATGTCGTAAATGAAATAATAATAATTCATTTTTGTTAAAATGCAAAACCCTCTATCTGACCATTTTCATGCATGAACAGTTTTCGATATATTACCAACTTTTCAAATTTTCATCTTTTAAAAAAAGTGGTTTTACTTAAATTAAAATATCTCCGGAACAAATTGTAGTTGGATTCCTTTGTTTTTGGTTTCATATTAAAGGTAATTTAGTTATCTATAAACTCTATATACAATATTTTTCAATCTGATTATCGCCAAAGAAGCTATTAATCGATATATCGACAATTTTACTTCAATTTTAGCGAAATTTGAGGAAAAAAGTAAATTCTATTGTAAATTTTAGAAATAAAAAAAAATTAAAAATTTATTTCTCTCTTAACAGTTCAAGTCTGATCTATTAGAAAGAAAATAAGATGTTTTTTAAGAAAATCCGATAAAAAAAATTATAAGTTACATACTTTTGAGTAAAAAAGCGAAATTCAGTTTTTATACATTTTTAGGTTATTGAGTTTAACACCAGTTTACAAATTTTAAAATATTGCTCGATTCACGATATTTGTTATATATTTTCCATGTTAAAATGCGCGCTGAATTTGAAAATAAAGTCAATAAGTTAAACTGTAGAAATGTTTTTATGATATTGACAAATTATTATGATAATGACAAAATAAAAGGTCACAAAAAAAAAACTTTGTCAAATTACCTGGGGGGTAATTATGTAACTTGATAGTCGTCAATCGTATCGTTTCCATCGTTATTCCATTACCATATCGTGTCATTTTATGGTAAAAGAATAATGAGCGAACGATGACGATTGACGATTACTAAGTTACATAATTAGCCCCCTGGAAAAGTCTCAAAATATAATGATAATGACAAAATAAAAGGTCTTTGATTAAATCCGTCACAAAAAAAAAAAAATTGTCAAATTACCTGGAAAAGTCTCGTAATCCCATTTTACTAATATTTGACAGTTTTCCTTGTTTTTTAATAAACAAATTTGGATCGAAATTTACATTTTTTTTTTTTCGTAATTTTACAAATTTCCAAGATAATTTTACAAAAAAAAAATAGTAAATTCACTAGAATTCCTTGAAATTTTAATTGCGCCAAAAAAAACTGTAAATTAACAATTTTATTGGTAAAAAGCTTGTAAAATTACAAAATTTTTGGTAAAAAGCTTGTAAAATTACTAGGGATTCTAGTAAAATAGGAGGTAGCAAAAAATCTAGTAAAGTTACGAAACCTCCTTTTAAATTTCATTGTGTCAACAAATTTGTAAATTTACAATTTTATTGGTAAAAACCTTGCAAAATTACAAAATTATTGGTAAAAAGCTTGTAAAATTACTATGATTTTTTGTCAAATAGGAGGTAGCAATATTTTTGGCATGAATGCCATTAAGCCAATGGCTAGTTATTATTCTAGTCAGAGCTCGACATTCCCTTCTCTACATGGGCGAAAAAGACAATTAATTTAATTGAAAACTTCTTTCTAGGAGAAATATCTAAGATTCTCAAAATTTTTCTATAGGAAAAAGTCTCGGAATCTCAAAATATTCTTAAGAAAACTTCTCAGGAATGTTCTATACGGAATATCTAGAATTTTTCATTGGAAAAAATAAGGGAAAGGGGGGACGGGGAGGGTAAACAGGATATAAATAGAAATCAAGTAGAAAAGTTGAATTCGACTTGGCCGAATCTATGAATATCCTCCACAATGCCCATTTTAATTGATAGTAAATTTTCTAACGTGAAAAAAATAACATTTTTGATTAGAAATATTTTATTTTTTGTAAAAAACTTTTTTTAAGTAATTTTTGAAAAAAAAAAAAATAATTTAATAAATCTTTTTTTAATGTAAAATTTTTTTTGTGTGTAAAATTTTTTTCGAGTGTATTTTTTTTAGTGTAAAAATATTTTTAGTTACAAAATACGTTGCAAAATATTTTTGTGACTAACGGCCTTTTTACACCTGAGGTGAAATCTAGTTCGAACTAGATTTCGATCATATGGCTCTGTATCACTTTGTACCCATTTTTATGATCAACCTCAGGTGTGAATTGGGTATTACCAGTGCTTTTAAAACATGTTTAACGACTTTTCAACACGTGAATTTAAGGTGAAACTAATCTGGAATTCACGGTTGTGCTAATAACTTTGCTTTTCAAAAGTTATTGTGTTTTTTATCTCGTAAATTCCAGAAAAACCATTGCCGAAAATCACTCATTTGCTTATAACTTTTGACCCAAAATTTTCGGCGGCGGCGGCTCGACCAATTTTGCTCGGCGGCGGCTCAGTGTCGGCTGAACTTTTTTATTCTATTTTTGTTGTAAAATCTGTTTTTTGAACGGCGGCGGCGCGAAAAAAGTTTAAAAATAGACCGGCGGCGGCGCGCCGCCGATTTTGAGCCGGTCGGCTTGATTCACTGACCGATTTTGCTAGATTGCAGCACCAACCTGACCAGGTAAATGCCCAACATATATGCCAAACTTCAGGAGCCTACATAAAGTCTTTCAAAAGTAAGCGTACACTCTAATCAAAATTTGTTGAAATTTACCCAATTTATAGTAAAAAACTGGACTCCTACTATAAATTGGGTAATTTTACTCTGAATGTGTAAATTGAATAAATTGACCACATGTGGTCAATTTTAATAAAAAAGAGGTGAATAAAATATAACAAAAAAACAAAAAAAAAAAAAAACATGCGGCGCCAGCCAGCATCGAACTCGCCACCTTCTGATTTGAAAGTACACTTCTTAACCACTACGCTACGGAAGCTTATACTTTTATCTGGCGTTTTAGTTATTTAACATGTGTGTATGTATGTTGTCCGAGAATTTTATTTACGCATTTGTGTGTAAAATATTTGAATTAACGGATAATATTTTTAATTTGCTGTGTTTAATTGGTTTGAATTTATTAAACGCATTTAGTGTTTATATTAATACATAATGCGTGCTATTCAACAAAAATTTACCCAATTTATAATAGTAAGTTACATGCGTTTTTTAGAGTGTATTTTCAACAGAATACTGACGGAAGGACGGACAGACATCACTAGGTCGTCTTAAAATCGATACTTTATGAGGTCCTAGACAAATATTTCTAGGTTTTACAAACGGAATGATAAACTTATCCTCTATCACTAGAGTGGAGGGTATAAAAAGTGTGTGGCATTATGGAGGGTAATCATTAGGGATGTGATTTCCATGTAAATGCATGTTTTTTTCGATACAGACCTTAACATAATATTGACCAATTATCTTTCCGGATCAATAAATTTACGTTAAAATGACATCGATTTGTTTTTGCATATTTTGATAAAAAAAAATGGATATTTTTGCATATTATGGTTTTAAGTGCATATTTAAAACTAAATTAGCAAAAACACAATTAAAATTTATTTTTTCTGAAACTATTTTAAATTCTGAAAATTTATTTTGTAACCTAAATGTCTAAATTTCAAAAAAAATCTTGCTTATATAAAGTTTTAAATCATAATATTTAAGCCCGGTGTTTTTTTTGCTACGATCACAATGGACCTCAGAGTCTACGTGTGTTGACGTAAAACGTCAGCAGCCACTTACAACCAAGCCCGGTGTTATTTTTGGCTTCCTAAGAAGTTTTACGAAAGAAAACAAGATTTTTATTGTACACATTTTATTTTTTAGTTCATATTTTTAGGTTTTTTGGGCATATTTTTGATTTTTTAGGGCATATTTTCGATTTTTAAATGCATGAAAATCTCTAGTAATCATAGATTCGGTCAAGTCGAAATAGTTTGTTTTACTTGTTTTGTAAAAATTTTTAGATTCTTTAGGAAGAACATTTTTTAATTTTTTTCGTATACAAAAAATTTCAAACTTTTTGTAAAGAAAAATTCAAAGATGCTAAAACATTTTTCGTATACAAAAATTGTCCGGTTCTAAAACATTTTTCTTATTTCATTACCTTAATTTTAAAATAAAATTAAATTTAAACTGGCATAATTTTACAAAATTTTTTTCTACTTTATTCAATTGCTTAGAAAGAAAAAAAAAACATTTTTAAGTTCACTTTTATTTCTTCTCTAACCTTTTGATTTTCTTAGTTATCCTTCTTATGTTGTTCATCATTTTTTCTTCATACATACATATTTTGTTTGAATATGCCTACTTTGTGTCTGTGTATGTAATTTATACAAATATATTTACAAATGACTTAACTAATGAGGGTAATAAGAACAAAATTTTTATGCAAACCTAGAAACGTAGACTTTAGGCTATTTGACATTAAAGTTAAAATACGTAAATCGTAAACTTACCAAACTACAGAAGAGAAATGAGAAAAAAAGCGAACACACACACACACAACCTTTAGAATATGAAAATGAATAACGTAAACGAGGAAGAAGAAGAAGTTGAAAAAAAAAACGAAATGAAGCTTTAGAAAAAAAGGCATGACAGAAAATTTTCATTTCATATTATCTTCTATATATATAAAAGAGTAACGTGGCTGACTGACTGATCATCATCGCCCAGCCCAAACCGCTAAAGCTAGAGACTTGAAAATTGGACTGAAGGTCGACCTCCCGGAATATAGATCCACTAAGGCTGGATTTTTGCCAATGTTGATTCTAAGGGGGTAAAAAGGGTAAAAAACTGTACTTTTGGTACTTTTTATATCTCCTGAAATAATGGTCATAGAGACTTGAAATTTGGACTGTATGTTTACCTCCCGGAATATAGAACCAGTAAGGCCGGATTTTTGCCAACGTTGATTCTAAGGGGGTAAAAAGGGTAAAAAACTGTACTTTTGGTACTTTTTATATCTCCTGAAATAATGGTCACAGAGACTTGAAATTTGGACTGTATGTTCAACTCCTGGAATATAGATCCAGTAAGGCCGGATTTTTGCCAATGTTGATTCTAAGGGGGTAAAAAGGGTAAAAAACTGTACTTTTGGTACTTTTTATATCTCCTGAAATAATGGTCACAGAAACTTGAAATTTGGACTGTATGTTCACCTCCCGGAATATAGATCCAGTAAGGCTGGATTTTTGCCAATGTTGATTCTAAGGGGGTAAAAAGGGTAAAAAAATGTACCTTTGGTACCTTTTATATTTCCTTAAATAATGGTCCTAGACACTTGAAATTTTGAATGTAGGTTCAGCTCCCGGAATATAAATCTACTAAGGCTGGATTTTGCCAATGTTGATTCTAAGGGGTAAAAAGGGTAAAAAGCTGTACTTTTGGTACATTTTATATTTTCTTAAATAATGGTCCTAGAAACTTAAAATTTGCAATGTAGGTTCACCTCCCGGAAAAAATATTCACCAATGCTGGGCTTTTGCCAATGTTGACTCTACGGGCGTAAAATTGAAAAAAGTGTACTTTTGGTACTTTTTTAATTTACTGAAATAGTGGTACCTTTTATAAAAAGTACCATTTATAAAAAGTACCTTTTTTAAAAAGTACCTTTTATAAAAAGTACCTTTTATAAAAAGTACCTTTTATAAAAAGTACCTTTTATAAAAAGTACCTTTTATAAAAAGTACCTTTTATAAAAAGTACCTTTTATAAAAAGTACCTTTTATAAAAAGTACCTTTTATAAAAAGTACCTTTTATAAAAAGTACCTTTTATAAAAAGTACCTTTTCTAAAAAGTACATTTTATAAAAAGTACCTTTTATAAAAAGTACCTTTTATAAAAAGTACCTTTTATAAAAAGTACCTTTTATAAAAAGTACCTTTTATAAAAAGTACCTTTTATAAAAAGTACCTTTTATAAAAAGTACCTTTTATAAAAAGTACCTTTTATAAAAAGTACCTTTTATAAAAAGTACCTTTTATAAAAAGTACCCTTTATAAAAAGTACCTTTTATAAAAAGTACCTTTTATAAAAAGTACCTTTTTTAAAAAGTACCTTTTATAAAAAGTACCTTTTATAAAAAGTACCTTTTATAAAAAGTACCTTTTATAAAAAGTACCTTTTATAAAAAGTACCTTTTATAAAAAGTACCTTTTATAAAAAGTACCTTTTATAAAAAGTACCTTTCATAAAAAGTACCTTTTATAAAAAGTACCTTTTATAAAAAGTACCTTTTATAAAAAGTACCCTTTATAAAAAGTACCTTTTATAAAAAGTACCTTTTATAAAAAGTACCTTTTATAAAAAGTACCTTTTATAAAAAGTACCTTTTATAAAAAGTACCTTTTATAAAAAGTACCTTTTATAAAAAGTACCTTTTATAAAAAGTACCTTTTATAAAAAGTACCTTTTATAAAAAATACCTTTTATAAAAAGTACCTTTTATAAAAAGTACCTTTTATAAAAAGTACCTTTTATAAAAAGTACCTTTTATAAAAAGTACCTTTTATGAAAAGTCCCTTTTATAAAAAGTACCTTTTATAAAAAGTACCTTTTATAAAAAGTACCTTTTATAAAAAGTACCTTTTATAAAAAGTACCTTTTATAAAAAGTACCTTTTATAAAAAGTACCTTTTATAAAAAGTACCTTTTATAAAAAGTACCTTTTATAAAAAGTACCTTTTATAAAAAGTACCTTTTATAAAAAATACTTTTATTAAAAGTACCTTTTACAAAAAGTACCTTTTATAAAAAGTACCTTTTATAAAAAGTACATTTTATAAAAAGTACCTTTTATAAAAAGTACCTTTTACAAAATAGTACCGTTTATAAAAAGTACCTTTTATACAAAGTACCTTTTATACAAAGTACCTTTTATACAAAGTACCTTTTATACAAAGTACCTTTTATACAAAGTACCTTTTATACAAAATAAAAAGTGCCTTTTATAAAAAGTACTTTCAATAAAAAGTACGCTTTGTTAAAATACCGAAAGTACACTTTTTGGTACTTTTTTATTTCCTGAAATAATAATCATAGAAACTTGAAATTGGAAAAGGTTCCAAAAAATATAATGGTCACAGAAACTTAAAATTTGGAATGTAAAATCCTTCGGTAAAAAAAAATGATGTGGAAAAGTACTTTTTGGAAATTCCGTTTCTTAACGGGGATAAAAAGTACTTTTAATATTTGCTGAAACAATGATCCTCTATAATTGAAATATGGAGTATAGGATATTTCGGTGAAAAAAAACATTCTGGAAGAGGTACTTTTTGGAAATTCCGTTTCTAATGGGGGTAATAAAGTGTACTTTTGGTACTTTTTTGTTCCTTTAATAATGACCTTAGAAGAAGGAGATGGAATTGGAAATGAAATGGAGTAGAACGGGGAACAAAATGGAATAGAGCAGGCAACAATATGGAATGATATTTTTTACTCAAATTTTTCGTATTTAGCTTTTTTCTACATATTTTTTTCACTATATATTTTTTCACTCAAACTTATTTTTTTTTATTCCAATTTCTTTTTTCACTGAAATATTTGTTCACTCAAAATCCAAAATCCCGACATAAGGGCTCGAAAATTGTCAATATATTTTTCCCCCGGAACAAACATGATAACATACCAGCGAAGTTATTCAAATTTTATTGTTTAAATTATTCATTGAAATATTTTTTTATGGAAGACTTAAACGTCCACAAGTAAATAAAACAAAGACTACGTAGGGGAATTTTTGGGACATCGATAGAGTAATCCTGATCCTTCTATTATCCAGTATTCAACACAACCGGTAACGAAGTACCGGGATGGTAAGCTAGTTATAATAATAAAGAAAGAAAGAACTCTCTGTAACCTTAAGTCAGTAAACACCTGCCGGAATATACAAACAAACAAATATTTTATATACACTTATATTCACAAACACACACACACATACACTTACAAACACTCTTATTGAAATACTTAACACATATACTACCACGACTGCTAACTGACAAAAACACTGACATACAAACACACTGAGCATATTATTTAACACACACAAAAAAAAAAACGAGGAAATTATTTCCGCCTAAGTTAATATTATTAAAGAAAAAAAAGCAGCTACCAAAGGAAATTTCTTAAATTTTAGGTAACAAACAAACAAAAAAAAGAAGAAGATTCTTGAAAAGAAATATGAAAAGAAATCATGAGAAAAATTTAAAAATAAAAATTATGTATTTTTAGATGTTTTGTTATATTTTTAAAGCTGGATTATTTACATTTTTTACTTACAAGGGAAGTATCTCAACCACTATGAACCGATTTGCATCAAACTTAAAATTTATATAAAAGAGATAATTCTAAGGTTGGGGGTGTCTCGGATTATCGGCCATATCGGAAATTTGGGGGTTCAACAAATGGGTAAATTGACCAAAAATTGTTTTTTGGATTTTTTAGACAACCACATGATGTTTCAATATGAGAAGAAAGGATTTTTAACACCTATCCAATGGTGGCACAACTTTGTAATAATTCGAATTCGTTAAATTTTTTTCATGAAAATGTGTAAATTTTGGAAGGTATTTATTTAAAGGAATTGACCTACGATACCCATATGAATACGTAATTATCTATATTAAATTTAAGTCTACGCGCATTTCTGATCTAGATGAAATTCCTGTTAGTTCGGGAGTTATCGAAATTTTTCCCGAAGGTCCACATTGTTTCACAAAAAGACAACGAAGATTTTAAACACTGATATGGCCGATAGCTGAGATACCCCAAACTTAAAATAGTCTATTTTATATATATTTTAAGTTTCAGGAAAATCTGTTCATAATTGTTGAGATACTTCCCGTGTTAGTACAGATGTAGATAGAAATTTGTGTAAACAAATGAAGAAAATATTTAATATGACGTCAATGCTTAAATAAGCATAAGATTAATATGCGAAATTTATTTACAAATTTAAAAATATGTTTTGTAAGTGTTATTTATTTTTTTGTTTGCTACAGAAGTGCTGGAAATTATAGCGTTATGTAAAGAATCTTAGATAACTTTGTGTATTTTTTTTTTTAATATATAAATAAACAAGTAGAAAAGTTAAATTCGATTTTTCCAAATCGATGAATACCCTTCACAATGCCCTTTTTAAGGGACGTGAAAAAAAAAAATAACAATTTTGATAAGAAATATTTTATTTTGAGTAAAAAACTTTTTTTGGTCATTTTTGTAAAAAAAAGAAAAATTTCAAAGAAATAAATAAGGGGTTGAATAACAACAAGTAGAAAAG
This sequence comes from Pegoplata infirma, assembly GCA_963921195.1. NCBI lineage: Eukaryota > Metazoa > Arthropoda > Insecta > Diptera > Anthomyiidae > Pegoplata > Pegoplata infirma. The sequence continues at coordinate 34,990,347 of OY992540.1, read as the reverse complement.
TTAAATTCGACTTTGCCGAATCTATGAATACCCTCCACAATGCCTTTTTTAAGTATAGTACATTTTTAACGTGAAAAAATTAACAATTGTGATTAAAAATATTTTATTTTGAGTAAAAAACTCTTTTTTTGCCATTTAAAAAAAAAAAAAAAATACAATTTTTTTTTTTGAGTGTAAAGCTTTTTTCGAGTGTAATGTTTTTTTCACTGTAAAAATATTTCTGAGTGAATTCACAAAATATTGACTACAAAAGTATTGAATTCACAACATATTGACATTTTTGTAAAAAACAACTAAATTTTTTTTTGAGTGTAATTTTTTTTTTGAGTGTAAAACTTTTTTCGACTGTAATTTTTAAGTTACCAATGCTTTTAAAACTAAACAAGTTTGAAAAGCATTGCTAAGTTACCACCAATGCTTCTAAAACTTGTTTACCACGTGGAAAAATCTGAAATTCGGGGTTTTGCTTATTACTTTTGAACGACTGGACCGATTGAGCTGAAATTCAATACCAAACAGACCTGGGGAAAGATACATGCCACGTTTCAGCTGTCTCGTTATTGTCTTTCGAAAGTTATCGTGTTTATTATCTCGTAAATTCGCGAAAAACACTTGCCGAAATTTACTCTTTTGCTCATAACTTTTGAACCACTGCACAGTGATTCGTTCCCATATATCGAGTGGGCAAAAATAGAATATTGGTCGCAGATTTCTGAAATTTGGTACACAAGCATTAAATTATCTAATCAAGAAAAAAACGAGTTTTTGGAAAAATCGGAGCAAGGACACGCCTACCCCCCATATATCCTGAAATTTAAATATGTGATTAAAACTACAAAAATGGTCACAAAATTCCCAAACTTTGTCAATGTTACCAATTTTGATATAGTATTTTATGTGTAAATTTTTTTCTTGATTGAAGCAAGGACTCGTGTGGCTGCCATATATCCTTTTTCTTAAAAATATTGTAAATCGCTCAAAAATTACTCGATACCCTTGAAATTTTTTGTAAAAATTTGAATAAGTGATGTTAATGTGTGTGCCAAATTTCGCTGAAATCGGTTTTGTAAAACAAAAGTTATTTACACATCCTTTTTAAAAACTGCAATAAAGTTTTAATTTAGTTTAATCACAAAAATAAAATAGAAAGAGTTGACAACGATTTTTCAAATTTGGTACGCAAGCACAAAATTAATTAGTAGAAAAAAAATTAAAATTTTGAGCAAATCGGTCGAAGGACATTTGTACCTGTCGTATATCCTGAAACTTAAAAGGGGAGTTTTAGCCACAAAACTTGATATAAAATTACTAAACTTAGTTATTGTCTTAGAAATTTAGATAACTATCGACGTACAACATTTGTATTTTAATCTGAGCAAGGACTCGCGTGGCTGCCAAATATCCTTTTTCTTTAAATCGCTGTAACTATTTTAAAAATGTTTCAATTGCTATCAAATTTTTAATATAGATTAGATCAAATGGCGTTAATAAGTGTGCCAAATTTCGTTGAGTTGCTTGCGGTAACAAAAAAGCTGTTAATATTTCCTTTTTTTAAATATAGTCAAAAATATAAAAATACATATTAACTGCAAAAACCAAACATTCGCAACACTTATTTCCTATTGCATTACCAAAATAAATTTATTCAAAATAAGTTTTAAGTAAACTCGTTTAATATTTGCTTTATTCCTAAGTATATACCCCGTTAATAACAAAAAAACTTTAAAAAAAAAAATTTTTTTTTGGTACTTAAATTTTTTTTTTTTCGTTTTTTTCAAAAACTTAGTTATTTTTATCATTTGATCGTATAGAAAACAGTCCAGGATGTTTAAAAAATCAATAAAAAACAATTTCTAAGTACGAACTTTTTTTATGTATCTCAAAAAAAAATTTGGTTTTGATTTGGGATACCAACGAAAATCAAATACTGGTTTTAATGCAAAATGGCCCACTGTATACTTATTTTATCGAATTATTTACTATAAATTTATGGTATACAATACAATAAATCCCTTTATATAAAAAAACACTAAAATGTTGATGTATTTTTTAAATTTATTTACAGTAAATAAAATAAATAAAAAAAAAATAATCCAATTTTAGATTTTTTTTAAAAAATTTTTTTTTCAACTTAAAAAAAAAACTTAGTTATTTTTATTTTTTGATCTTATAAAACATAGTTAAAGCTACAAAAAAAATTAAAAACAAAAAAATTTTATTCACGAACTTTTTTTATGAAGGCCATTAAAATTTGGGGATTTTGGGGATTTTAGTAAAAGTCATAGATAACTTTTAAAGCAAAACGGCCCACGTACGGCATATTCTTTTTGATTTTTTTGTTATATTTTTACTGTATACTATATAATGTATCAATGTGTTAAAAAAAAATACTCAATATTGGATTTTTTTCTAATATTTTTTCCATTAATAATATAGCTTTTGAAAAAAATAAAATAAAGACACATACAAAACCTTACTTTTTTCCAACTTCAGACAAAAACTTAGTTATTTTTATTGTTTTGCCTTATAAACCATAGTCCAAACTATCGAAAAAGCAAAAAAAATAATTTTTTGACTCACGAACTTTTTTTATGGACTCCATCAAAATTTGTCAATTTTTGGGGATTCTGTAGAAAAAATACAGATTTCAGAGCAATACAAAAATGTATTTTAAGATTAATTCACAAAAATTGAAAATACAACTTTTAGCAAATATATCTAAGTAACTTTTGCAAAAAAAAGTTAGTTGATTTTTTTAAAATTCGATTTTTTATAATTATTTTAGTAAACCTATAAAATTCAATTTTTTTGTTTATACACAATAGCGTAAAATTTCCATACTTTAGCGCCCTCTTGTGGCAACATATGACTTCTTAAAAATCAGAAAAGCACATATTTTTTTTAGTTTACTATTAAACTATAAAAATACAAAAAATCATCCACATTGAAGACATACTTCTTTTTTTGATTTTTGCCAATGAAACGAATCACTGTGCACTGGACCGATTTGGCTGGATTGCAATACCTGACCAGGTAAATGACCAACATATATGCCAAACTTCAGTAGCCTCTGTGAAGTATTTCAAAAGTTAGCGTGTTTTCTACGGAAAGACAGACAGACGGACGGACGGACATCGCTAGATCGACTTAAAATCGATCGAGGATCATAAATATATATACTTTATGGGGTACTAGACCAATATTTCGATGTGTTACAAACGGAATGACAAACTTATATATACCCTCTGTCACTAGAGTGGAGGGTATAAAAAAAACTTTTATTAGAAAAATTAAAAATTTTTTTTGAGTGTAAAATTTTTTTCAAGTGTAAATTTTTTTAGTGCAAACAAATTTTTGAGAGACAAAGTAAAGTAATTTTGTGTCTTACCCATGTTTTTAAAGCTTGGTTTTTTCAACACGTGAATTTAAGGTGAAACCAATCTGAAATGCGCGGTTTTACTAATAACTTTTAAACAACTGGACCGATAAGGCTGAAATTCAATACGAACCAGACCAGGGGAATGACAAATATATATGTCAAGCTTTAGCATCCCAAGAATTGTCTTTCGAGTTAGCATATTTTTTATCTCGTAAATTCGCGAAAAAGCCTTACCAAAAATCACTCATTTGCTTATAGCTTTTGAACCACACTGGACCGCTTTCGCTGGACATAAGAGTGGTCCTTATTTTGAAAATTTTGGATTTTCGTAGCTCCTCAAGCCTGGATTTGTTAAACAACCTAAAACAAGTACCCGATAAAATTAACTCTCTGACTACGCTAAAATCGGTCAAAGTTCCGGGTTTTGGGCAAAAACGCACTAAATTAAAAAAAAATAAAAAAATTAAAAATTTTATGAATATGTTTAAAACAAAATATTTTTTTTTTTTACATTTGGCCAAATATACTCAGATAAAAAGTATACGGATTTTGTGATATCGGTAACCCATAAAAATTTGTTAAAAAATTTTTTTTTGGAATATGCAAAATTTTTTAAATTTGTAAAATTATATTTTTCAAATTTTCTCAAACAAAATTGCAGTAAACTTAAATATTTTTTTATTAATTTTGTAATGCATTAGTTCGAGTTTAAAATTAAAAAAAAATGTATATCCTTTTTTTAAATTATCGTGTAGACCGATTTCAAAACAGCGGATTTCAAGGAAATATATTTTTTGTTGAAAAATTTAATCAATTTATTTCTGAAAAACTCATTTTGTTATATATTAACTAAAACTTAATTTTTGTATTACTCCTTTGACCTTTTAATATAAGACAAAACAAAAATATTAAAATTTAAGGACATTGTTAACCCATTCGAATCCGGTGTCTACACTTCAAAATATGGAAGATTTGGAGCTTCATGCCAAAATTTTTAAGAAATAGAAGATTAATGAAATAAATTACCATAATATGATTTCTGTATTCTAATAGAATGTGTCAATGTAACTATAAAATTTTATATATCTCGGACGTCGTTAACCCATGTTTACCGGTAGTCAAAATTATGGCAGTTCTAAATACTAGACGAATAAAAACAAAAAAAATTATAATTAAAAAAATATGGTCCAATTAAATTAAAAAGGTATGTAAATTGATAAAGGATTAAATTTTTATTTTTTTTTTTTTTCAAAATTAACCCTTGAATGCCCTAAAAAAAATAAAAAAAAAATAAAAAAAAGAAAAGAAAGAACTAAATTTATAAAAAAAAAATTTCCAAAGGAAAAAAAATCTCGAAATTCGAAAGTTTTTCATAGAAAAAAACTGAACATTTTTAAAGGAGGAATCTGAAAATTTATTATAGGGAAAACCTGAAAATTTTTAGAGGAAAAATATGACTAAATCTGAAAATGTTCTGTTAAGAATTTCTGTCAATCTGTAAGTTCCTATTATGAAGAGAAATTTTCTTTGTGTAAAATTGTTGTGAATATGACAATTTTGGAATATAAAAATGAATTACAATATTTTTTTTCAGTTTTTGTCTGCTACATAGGAATAGGAAAAATGTCTTAAAATCTGTCTTGGACATTTTTTTCAGAACGCCTTAGAATCGGAAAATTTCTGAGACTTTTTTAAAACTTTTTCTGTAAAAAAAAGCCTCAGAATCTGAGACTTTTTCTGAAATGAATAAATACTCAAGCTCGAGATCATATATATATATGACCTCGAGCTTGAGTATTTATTCATTTGAGGTTCTATAAAAAAAGTCGAATAAAAAACAAACTTTTTTTAATTTAAAAAAATAAAATAAAATAAAATAAAATAAAATAAAATAAAATAAAATAAAATAAAATAAAATAAAATAAAATAAAATAAAATAAAATAAAATAAAATAAAATAAAATAAAATAAAATAAAATAAAATAAAATAAAATAAAATAAAATAAAATAAAATAAAATAAAATAAAATAAAATAAAATAAAATAAAATAAAATAAAATAAAATAAAATAAAATAAAATAAAATAAAATAAAATAAAATAAAATAAAATAAAATAAAATAAAATAAAATAAAATAAAATAAAATAAAATAAAATAAAATAAAATAATATAAAAAAAAATAAATATATATCTTTCGTTATTTAAATGCGCTGAGCACGAATATCAAAAAATTTTTAAAATCGGTAGACCGGTTTTCGAGATATTGCCATTTCAAATTTGTAAAAAATTACGGTTTTTCCTACGTTCAAAAAATTTAAAAAAAAGTCTTTGCCTTGACCCATTCATAGAGCTTATGGTAATCTTTCAGTTAAACTTAAACGGTGGCGTCCATCGACAAAAGTTTTGGCTTTTTAAAAACTTCACCAAAAACTCTAGAATTTCCTCGAAGGGCGCCACGAGTTAAAATGATCGGGTTTGGCTCAAATTAGGCTTAAATGAAAGATTTAATCCAGTTCTATGAACGGGTTAAGGTAAAGAAATTTTGAAATTTAAAAAAAAAAAATTCCTTGAAAACCGCACTTTTGCATTTTTTTTGACAAATTTGAAATGGCGATATCTTGAAAACCGCTCGACTGATTTTATAAATTTTTTGATATTTGTTTTCAGCTTGCTAAAATTAGTAAAAATAATGTATCGCAAGATATTGTTTTTTATTTTTTATTTTTTCATTTTCAAAAATTCAAAATTTTGGTGGAAATTTTCCTAAAGTGCAAAACCCATGTTTTAAATAAAATATTGTCTCAAGCTCTATGAAAGGGTCGACGGAATGAAATTTTGAGATTTTTTTTAAACATTTCTTAAACATAGAAAAAACCGCAATTTTTTGCAAATTTAAAATAACTGTATTTGGAAAACTGTTCGACCGGTTTTAAAATTTGTTTGATATTCGTGCTCAGCGCATCAAAATTAACAAATATGATGTGTCGAAAGATATATTTATTTTTATAATTTTTTAAAAATCGAAAACTTTGACCACTGGGCGTTAATTTATGCCAATTGGCCTCAAATTGGTACCACACATGGTTAAGGCCTAGTAGAATAAAAAAGTGCCTAGACTTTGAAATTCGGGGGAAAAAAATTTACCATACAGAAAAATGTCAGTCTAATGAACATTTCATACAGGTCGAAAGGCTTTTTGAAGCTTTCTCCAATGGTATATCGGCGTATTGCTCCAAATTCGTCTTCGTTTAGTTCTTACCCGAGTAAAATATCACATCTGAACCGAGATTTGAAAGAACAGTACTGATCCGAAAAATGGATCGCTAAAAAATTATGCCATTAACTGTTTGTAGTTCAATTAAAAAGTTTTACATTTTGTGGTTTTTAAAAGAAAAACCATTTGTTTAATGATAAGTTTTTTCAAATTACTATTTCTGTTCTTGGTTTCAAAAATAACAATTTAAAAAATAAAGACTTTCATTAGCATTCAATTTTTAAATCATTTGAATTTGTTCCTTAAGTAAAAATAAGTGATTCTTTTTTAATTTTTAATGATTTGTTTACGTTATTTTTTTTTTTTTAATTGTTGGCATTTTTTAAAGAGAAGACATTTGTTTTTACCTACTTGTGTGGGTTATTTTTTGTAGAAAAAAATTCAAAAAATTGTTTATAGAAATATAAAAACATGTTTGTATCAAGTAACTTTTTCACGATGGGTAGAGTGTCTGGCCCGCAAACGGGATCGATGTGCCAAAATTTTATTAAAAATTATATAAAATATAAGTCAATAGAAAAATTGTAAAAATAACCCACGAAATCATTAATTTTTAATGTTTCCGTAGTTAATTTTTTTTAATTTGTTGGTAAAATAACACAACAATCATTAATTTTTAATGTTTTCATATTTTATTTTTTCGAATTTGTTGGTAAAAAAAATAGTGACGTAATTTTTAAAGCTTAATGTTATTTTTTTTTAGAAATTTTTATTAACATTAAAAAATAAATGTTGGTTTTTGTTGAAACAAGTGAATAATTACTGAGATGGTTTCCAATTGTTTTATCACTTGTTTTAGATATGTTTTTCATTTGTTTTTACCTACAAAATATTTTGTGAAGGATCAGTACTGATCCGAAGAATGAATCGCTAAGATTAGATCAATTTTAATCGGATGAATAGAATTTCATCCGAAAATGGGTTAATCTAAAACAAAATTATATCCGAATATAATTTCGAATCAGTACTGATCCTACACATTTTTACTCGGGACTAGAAAAATATTTTAAAAACTCAAAAAAACCGAAAATTTTTTTTATGTTCAAACATATTTTTGTTTTTTATTACAACAACAAACCTTCTAGGCTACACATTAGGGTATTCAATTAATCGAGGTTCTTGTTTAATCGGTTAATCGAGCAAATAATTAACCGGGGTTGAGATTTAATCGGTTAATAATCGGTTAAATTTGAATTATTCGATTAACCGAATAATATCAATTTAAAATTTAAATTGAATATAAAACCACGAATTGTACATATTTGGTTTTAAAAATCAAGTTAGTAATCTATATCCGCTATGCCAAAGCCTCAAATACCCCCAACAATCTCAGCCCAAGTAAATATTTTTTGTATGGCATCCTGAAAAATTACCCCAATCCAAAATGACACCAACGTGAAAAATGTCACCTCATGATTAAATGTCAAATTTGGACCCAATTTAATGTGAAAAAATGCAAAAAATAAAGCTATTTTTAAAAAAAGAAACATTACCCTAAAAATATTTTAAAAAATTGTTTGGTTTAAAATTTGTTTTCTTTTGTTTTAGTGCTAAAATTTCAATAATTTCATCGGTCCGTGATTTTAAAAGATATATAAAGGATTCCAAAAGTATTTGTCCCGAACATTTCGAAAATCTGAGTTGATTCACACTCTAATCAAAATTATTTCAGATTCCTACTATAAATTGGGTAAATTTACACAAATTGCGTAATTCTACTTAAAATTATTGCAAACTTACACAATTTATAGTAGTAAATTTTTTGAATTTGTTTAAATATACCTCACTTTTTTAGAGTGCAGTATTGTAAATATAAATCCTAAATGTCTTAAGATAGATCAAGGCCAGATTCGGATTACGCGCATGAAAAACTTTTAGAAAAATCTATTGTGATGGAAATGTATAACAAATTAGCTAGGGTCAACAAGTAATTATTTTTTTTGAGCCGAAGTAAATTTTTAAGGCCTCGATAAAATATTTTCTTGACGAACATTTTACACATTGATAACAGAGAGTTTGATTTCTTTCTTATACCTAAACTTCTTTAAGCAGAACCGTAATTTGCAGAACCTTAAACAGCAAAAAATAACCAAAAGTACTAAAAAAAATAAATTTCGGTTAATCGGTTAATCGACACAAATTAATCGGTTTATTTGTTATTTGAAAATTGGCAATTTTGTATTATTCGAACAGTTAATCGACCAAAATTAATCGGTTAACCGATTAACGGTTAATCGATTGAATACCCTACTATACATTAAACCTTCTAGGCTATACATTAAAAATGCATTAATTTTTGTTTTGTATTTTTGGTAACAAAAATAATGTGTTTAAATAAAAAATCCATTAAAAAACTTGTTACTCTTTTTTTTTTTAATTAGATAAATTACAAACATTTTATGTAGGTACACTTTAGATATTCTACATAAAAAAAAATACAAACTTGTTTTAAATATGTAGGTATGTATCATTGTAATGTATTGTTGTGATATTCTAAAAATTTATTTTTTTACATACAGTTTTAAATTATAACCCAATGTTTATTTAGGATAAATGTTTTGCTTAAAACATCATACCGTTATGAACCCACTCAACCCCCATTTTGATTAGGTTTCCTGAGTTTTATTTATCTCGGGCTTTAACGTGTTCTTTTAGTTTTACAGGAGAACAAGTATATAAAGGCTTCTATTAGCTTAATGTTGACACATTTTTGGTATGAGTATGATATGCTATACCCTTATCCTTATTCCATTTGGTAGACCTTCTCAAAAAAAAAAAAAAAAAATTAGGCCACAAAAAAAAAATAAACAGAATATACATGTAAAAACACTTTCATTTACAGGAAGTGTTAACACAGTTCATTAAAAATTTAATTTTCATCTCTTTTAAAAGAACAACAAAACGACAGCAGTATAACAACATCCACAAAAAAACCAAACAGATACAAATAGAGAAAAAAAAAGAAAATTCTGAAACAAAAACGACATGATCTCATTGTTATCATCACCAGAACATCAGATGTTTACTGGTTTTGCTGGTAGCAGTACTTAACTAAACTACAAATAAACTTACCTACTTACAAATATTAATTCACCATTTTCAATAAGATTTAAAGAAAGTTTTAAATGAGTTTTAAAAATTTTGTATTAATACAAGTTTTAAAAGAAGTAGTTAACTAAGAGTAAACACTGTTGCCTACTTTTAGGAGTTTTATTACATTATATTCACATTATTGTAAACTGTTTACTAAATAGTTTACAATATTGTGAATATAATGTAATAAAACTCCTAAAAGTAGGCAACATTTTTTACTTTTAATATATCAACGAACTTTCTCATTTAAGTAATTATTTATTTTGTTTTATAAATTTTAGAAGGTTTAGAAGGTTAAGGGAGGAACATAATAAAAGTACGATTTAAAATACGATTCTGATTTTTTCAAGTTTCGGAACTCTTTGAAATTGTGACTTAAGAAAATCTATACAAATATTATTCTTTTAATTTATTTTATTTTTATTTTTAATTTTTTTTATTTTATGTAAATTTCTAAATTTCTACAGGAAACAGTGTTATTGTAGGAGTAAAGATACTATACATACTTTAAGTACATACTATTAAACCCATATTAAAGTGTTTTGTAGTTTTTAGCCTAGACAAAATGTTAATTAAATTAAAATTTACATAGAGTTAGAATTTAATACATTTATTACTCTAAAAACATTTTAAGTTGTCATTACTTAAAATACTCGTATATCTACTGTGTTAATTTATTAATTTCATAAATATTTTATGGAAATTAGTAAATTGAAATTTATTTAATATCATGAAAATATTAACTTTAGATCTTTTAATTAGTTAGAAAGTATTTGTGTTTAGTACTTGTTATTTCTGTGTAGTTCTGTGCATTTTAATACGAAGGACGAAATAATAATTATCGATTTTAATACAAATTGTGGCAAGGAAGACCATTTTTTTTTTTGCTGTTGATGTTATTATGGTAGACTTTAATTGAACATTTAAGTTTTTATTTGTGTCTGGACAAGTCGCACCGAATCGTGAAAATCGAAAATTGGTGTAAGTAAGTTATATATAAATAAAAAAACAAATGTTTCCTCCAAATTTTGGAAAAAAAATTGAACCTCCTATATAACCGAAAGAAAACGGAAATTTAACTCACAGAGAGCCTTAGTTACAATCAAAAGAAAAGCTCTGTAAAAAATCTGTTAAATGACTTTCAATTTGAATTAGCAAACTTTAAGCAGATTTCTTTGCTGAAATAGACATTCTTAAAACAAGTAAGAATGTTAAATTCGGCTGTGCCGTATATTTTATACCCTCCAACATGAAAAAAAAATGATGGGGCGTTTTATTTTTTTTGGGGGGGGGGGCAAATTTTCCCTCGAATATGTGTTTAAAAATTCATTCTTATGCTTTTTGCACCAAAGAAATACAAGATTATCATTATTTAAAAAAATGTTTTATTCCACGCCCATAAAAGGGAGACGGACAAAAAAAACGACATTTTCTAATTCTCTGGGTCCAAATGCAGGACTTTGAACTTCTTGTGGCATAAAAATGTTGCATTTGTTAAACAAAAATACAAAAATCATGTAAAAATATGGTATTTTTCAGAGGTTGGTTTAGTTCTTCAAGGGGGAACTTTTTTACCCCTGGTCCGATATTGCTCACTTACGAACTTAACCTGCCTAGGAACCAGGGGTGCCAGATGATTTTGATGAAAAATCGGCATATTTTCAAAAAAAAAATCGGCATTATCGGCACTTCAATTTAAAAAATCGTCAAAAAATCGGCAAATGAAAAAAAAACATTTTAAATACAATAAAACATATTTTTATTGACAAAAAATAGCAAAATAAAACAATTTAGCATTAAAGGCAAACGATAATTAATACGCTTATTAAAACTCATCAATTCTGCACTAATATAACGTTATATTTTCAGCAAAAAATTTACTAATTAAATCCATGATATTCTCTAAAATAATTTTCAAGAAAATTATTTTTCTGTTTCAATTTATTTATGTTTGTGATAACACTTAGGCTGAATTACTCAATGCTCCATTATAAAATAACTCTCCCTTAAATTTAACTTTTTCATACAAATTTTGACAAAAGGCTCCGTTAAATCGCCAGTTAGCAGCTTACTTTTCATCGAGTAATCCGCCCTTAATTGACATGTATTTCGGAATTTGTCAGATTGTCAAGAACTAACAAATAATTCCAGCAAAAAAAAATTTTAAAAATATTTTTTTTTTCACTTTTTTCAGAGCTTCCCGATTTTAGGTAAAAAACCCAAATACATTTCCTAACAGGTTCAATATCTGTTTGTGTTGATATTGACCCTGAAAAACAACTGTTCTGATCCCTGTGATAAGTAAAATAAAAAAAACCGCTCCACTCTAATGAACATGTTTTGTTTTCTACAGACAGACGGACGGACATTGTTAGATTGACTTAAAATCGATGGAGGGCCATGAGTATGTTCACTTGTGGGGTCCTAGAACGATATTTCCTAGCGTTACAAACGGAATGACAAACCTATATACCGTGAACCTATATTCAAAATATGCTAACTCAAATTTGACCGATATGAGTTTCCGATGGCAAATAGCTCCCCTATGCAATACCCATCTGTGATAAAAATTTCAGAACAAAAAAATAAATTGTTGTCGTTTTACATCCATTTTTGTTATTCTGCTATCTCAAAGTACGTATTTTTTTGGTGAAAATAAATGCCAACTCCCATTGTAAATTTCCAAAAAATTTTCAAAAATTAAAAAAAAAAAAATTGACCATGTTTCTTATTGCAATTGCCATGCTGAACACGAATCTGGTAAAGATTTTGATATCGACTGACTAGTTTTCAAGATATTACCATTTTGAAATTATCGGTAAATAGTGTTTGCAAAAAAACAAGTAGAAAAATTAAATTCGACTTGGTCGAATCTATGAATACCCTCCACAATGTTATCTGATAGTAATTTTCTAAAAAAAATTTCAAAAAATTGCATTCAAAATTTTTTATTAGAAATATATTAATTTGAGTAAAACTTTTTTTTAATCAATCAAATTTTTTTGAGTGTAAAATTTTTTGACTGTCAACATTTTTTGAGTGTGACATTTCAATAAAAAAAAAATTATGTGTCGTTTTTTTTTGAGTGTAACATTTTTTTTGAGTGTAAAAATTTTTTGCAGTGTACAATTTCTTTGAGTAACAAGATAACTTTGTAAAATATTTTTGTTGTTTTATACCTACATATATGTAATGCAAAAAAAACTATTTCACATTTTCCATGTTTTTATTTTACCAATCTCTTCCTTAAAAACCAAAAACAACCTAACATTCAATCATACAATTTATAAGTCCCACTTTTTTTGATTTTTTCCCAAAATACTTACTATACACCGTTACATACAGTTACAAAAACAATAACAACACAAAAACAAATATTTACTTGTCTAACAACTAAACTGCACGCCACGGCAAGAAAACTAACAACAACAAGTTTTAAGAAAACTGGTATTTCACCATGCTGTTAAAACTTGTTTAACGTGTTTTTAACATTTTAAGGTGAAACCAATCTGAAATTCAGGGCTTTGCTTATAACTTTTGGACCACTGGACCGATTTTGCTGAAACTCAAAACCAAACAGGATTGGAGAACGACAAATATATATGCTAAGCTTCAGCACCCTCAGAATTGTCTTTCGAAAGTTAGAGTGGTTTTAATCTCGTAAATTCGTAAAATACCCTTGCCGAAATTTACTCTTTTGCTCATAACTTTTGAACCACTTGACCGATTTCGCTGGATTGCAATACCAACCTGACCCGGTAAATGGTGAACATATATGTCAAACTTCAGGAGCCTCCGTAAAGTCTTTCAAAAGTTAGCGTGTTTTCAACGGACAGACAGACAGACAGACAGACGGACGGACGGACGGACGGACGGACGGACATCGCTAGATCGACTTAAAATCGATCGAGGATCATGAATATATATACTTTATGGGGTCCTAGACCAATATTTCGATGTGTTACAAACGGAATGACAAACTTATATATACCCTCTCTCACTAGAGTGGAGGGTATAACAAGTAGAAAAGTTAAATTCGACTTACAAGGGAAGTCTCCCTAGTGTCACCCGCGGATCTTTATGGAATTGGTTTTATTTTGTAGAGCAGAAAAAATAAAGGGACACGTGTTTTTTTTTAGCGGCCCAAATTTTTACTTAGGGTGGTAAAAAGGAGGGGGGAAGACAAGGCCATTTTTCAGTTTTATTCGTTTATCTCCTATATTATGCAAAGAAACCTAGTCATGTTACATACCAAATGAAAGCTCTTTGGAAAACCTATCTACGTGTGCAAAGAGCGTGTCCAAACATGCACAACTTTTCGTCATATTGAGTAAAATATCAAAATTTTAGGACATTTTTGTTAATAACTCGAAAAAAATTAACTTCTATGACCCGTTGTTAGCACCACGAGAAAGGTATTTTTAATACCTTTAATCTGATATTACAAAAGCCTATTTTAATTTTGTTTAAATAGGCGTAAATCGTAAAAAACTGAAAAACTTCCCCCCATACAAATCGACCTCCCCTAAAAATGAGTTTGGGCCGCTAAAAAAAATACGTGTCCAATTAATTTTCGTTCTTAACAAGATATCCAAATTTCATGCAGATCGGAGGGTGACACCAGGGAGACTTCCCTTGGTAGCCGAATCTATGAATACCCTACACAATGCCCTTTTTAAGTTATAGTAAATTTTCTAACGTGAAAAAAATAACATTTGTGATAAAAAATATTTTATTTTGTGTAAAAACCCTTTTGTTTACTTATTTAAAAAAAAAAACAAGTAGAAAAGTTAAATTCGACTTGGCCGAATCTATGAATACCCTCCACAATGCCCTTTTTAAGTGATAGTAAATTTTCTAACGTGAAAAAAATAACGTTTTTGGATAGAAATATTTTATTTTCTGTAAAAAAACTTTTATTTATTAATTTTTGAAAAAAAAAAAAAAAAATTTACTAATTTTTTTTTTTTGAGTGTAAATTTTTTTTTGAGTGTATTTTTTTTTTTTGGTTTAGTGTAAAAAAACTTTTTTTTATTAATTTTTGAAAAAAAAAAAAAATAATTTACCAATTTTTTTTTGAGTGTAAAATTTTTTTGAGTGTAAACTTTTTTTTAGTGTATTTTTTTTTTTGTTTTAGTGTAAAAATATTTTTGTGTGACAAAAATACCTTTTAAAATATTTTTCTGACTTACAAATGTTTTTAAAACATGTTTAACGGGTTTTCAACACGTGAATTTAAGGTGAAACTAATCTGAAATTTACGGTTTTGCTAATAACTTTTGAACCACTGGACCGATTTGGCTGAAATTTAAAACGAACTGGACCAGAGGAACGGTTAATATATATGCCACACTTCAGCACCCTCAGAATTGCCGTTCGAAAGTTACCGTCTGTTTTATCTCGTAAATTCCAGAAAAACCCTTGCCGAAATTCACTCATTTGCTTATAACTTTTGAACCACTTTACCGATTTCGCTGGATTGCAATACCAACCTGACTAGGTAAATGTCCAACATATATGCCAAACTTCAGGAGCCTCCGTAAAGTCTTTCAAAAGTTAGCGTGTTTTCAACAGACAGACAGACGGACAGACGGACGGACGGACGGACGGACGGACATCGCTAGATCGTCTTAAAATCGATCGAGGATCATGAATATATATATATATTATGGGATCCTAGACCAATATTTCGAGGTGTTACAAACGGAATGACAAACTTATATATACCCTCTATCACTAGAGTGGAGGGTATAAAAATCAATAGTTTCTCTTAAATTATTTTAAACAATTTAAAAATGTGGTGTCCCATTAAATTTAAATTCAACTTTATTTTATTTATATTTAATTTTACTTTAACCAACAAAATTAGTTTTTTTTTTTTTTTTGGTAACATATATTTGTGCATTGACCTTTTTAAACAAGAAAAAAAAAAATAATAATATAAATGCGTGTGTTTGTAGATTTTTTAGTTGGCTAACAATTTTATAGATTTTGGCTACTACCCTTAAAAAACCCAAATAAACGAGTGTGTGGAATAATAAAAAACTTAAAAAAAAAACTGAATTTGTAGCCTAAAATCCTTAAGGGCCTATAGAAAAATAAATAAAACGCACACATTGATAGTAGAAAAAAAAATAAAGCGAAAAAAAGGTCGCCGCAGTATAATTTTTTGTTTTATAGATTCAACTTTATTTTTTTAGATTTTGTAGGACAGTAGTAACAATTTTTCCCATTTTTGTTTTTATAAAAGTTTTAGAATTTATTTTTAAGCAGTTATCGTTTTTATTTTTTTTGTTCTGAATGTGTTTGGTTTTTAACACTCACTCACACACTCTTACATATGAGAATAAAATAAATATTTCTTTCTGCGACAATAATTCAACATGAAAATTAGGTTAACAATGACAACAATCACATAAGACTCAGGGCTACTACTACTACTACCGTAGAGGAACAACCAACGAACAAACATACCAAACTGCTGCTGGTATTCTAAAAAAAAAAAAATAGCAAAAAATAAAAAATCGGTGACAAAAACAGTTGCTGTAGTAGTAAAAATGCTTTTAGTTTTACTGGGAATACCAAAACTACTACACACACATCCATTCACATTTACGTTCTCATATACAGTAGTAGGTCAAGTAATGACAAAGTTTAAACATAAATGATGATTATTGTTTGAATATAATAAAGTATTTAGCAAATTTATTAGACTACACCATTTAAAACAAATTTTATGAAATTGGAAGTTTTTTCGTAAATTATAGGTTCTCGGTTTTGAGTTTCTTTAAGGAAGCTCTCAAATTCTGAGCAACATTTTTCTTACAAAAAAAAAAATCTGACAAGGGAAGTATATCAACCCTTACGAACCGATTTTCCTGGAACTTAAAAAATATATATCGTCGAACTATATTCAATAAATGCCAACTCGAAAAAGCATACTGTTCAGGAGAGTTAAAAAACTAGTTATTTCGCATATTATTGTAACAAAAAACAATGTACCTTCCATAAGATGGTTTAAATATTCTAAATAATTTTTACATATGCCAAAAATTTTATATTTTGCACTTTTTTGCGTATTTTTTAGAGTTGCGTATTTTTTACATTTTTTTTTTTGAAAAATTTTTATAATTTTTTTTTTTTGGTTTTTGTTATCCTTAGTACGGTAATTGCAAAAACTGAAAAAAAAAAATTAAAAATCTTTGCATATTTTTAAAAGTTACTAGCTCGGAAAGCCTTTTAATCTCAGGGTGTTCAACTTTGGCACTCTGTAACTCACGCTGTATTGTAATAGGGTCACTCCAAACTAGCTATTTCGAGAGCTTATAGCATTGACTTTATTTGCCCCACGCATAATGTTTCAATCTGATAAATAGTTTGAAAGTTACATAAATATAAACATTTTTTTTTTTTGCAAACATTATTTACCATTATTATTTCAAAATGGCAATATCTCGATAACCAGTCATTAGATGTCAAAATCTTTACCAGATTCGTGTTCAGCATGGCAAATGCAATAAGATATGTGATCTAATTTTTAAAAAAAAAAAAATTTTGAAAAATTTTTGGAAATTTACAATGGGAGTTGGCATTTATTTTCACCAAAAAAATAAGTACTTTGAGTTAGCAGAATAACAAAAATGGATGTAAAACGACAACAAATTATTTTTTTGCTCTGAAATTTTTATGACAGATAGGTATTACATAGGGGAGCTATTTGCCATCGGAAACTCATTTCGGTCAAATTTGAGTTGGCATATTTTGAATATAGGTTCACGATATATAAAAGAGACGATTCTGCCATATCAGTATTTAAAAATTTCGTTGTCCCCTTATGAAACAAAGCGGACATTCGGGAAAATTTCGATAACTCCCGAACTAAGTAACAGGAATATCGTGAAGAACAAATATTAGTGTCGACTTAAATTTAATAAAGATTATTTCGTATTCATATGGATTTCGTAGGTCTATATCTTCACATAAATACCCCCAAAATTTAGACATTTTCATGAAAAAATATTTAGCTATGCCGAATTTTTACAATGTTATGCCACAGTTGGATAAGAAATCAAGTGGAAAAGTTAAATTCGACTTGGCCGAACCTATGAATACCCTCCACAATGCCCTTTTTAAGTGATAGTAACTTGTCTAAGGAGAAAAAAATAGAATTTTTGATTAGAAATATTTTATTTTGTGTAAAAAAACTTTTTTTTTTAGTAATTTTTGAAAAAAAAAAATAATTTACTAAATTTTTTTTGAGTGTTAAATTTTTTTTGAGTGTAAATTTTGTTTCGAGTGCATTTTTTTTAGTGTAAAAATATTTTAGAGTAACAATAGTAGGTTGTAAAATATTTTTGAAACTTATCAATGTTTTTAAAACATGTTTAGCGGGTTTTCAACACGTGATTTTAAGTTGAAACTAGAGATAGGCGCGTGAGTGATTTTTGACTCACACTCACTCACGCTCACGACAGGAATTTTTGAATCACGCAGTCTCACTCATGAGCATATTTTTTCTACTCACACTTACTCACAATCACGTGAGTAAATTTAATACAACACACACTCACGTGTAATCACGCAAGCTTCACTCACACTCACGAAACTCTTATTTATACAAAAAAAAATTCAAAAACTAAAATTTCAAAAATCTTTCAAATTTTCAGCGAAATTTAAAGATCAGAGCAATTTTAATTTTTTTTTTTTTTGCTTTTTGGTGCGAAAGGAAATATAAAGAGAAAACCAATCACGCAAACTCAAGCAAAAAAATCGACTCACGCACACTCACACTCACTCACGCATTTTTTGTCACCACTCACACTCACTCACAATCACGTGAGTAAAATTGAGTTCAGTCACGCTCACGCGTGATCACGCTCTAATCTGCTCATGTGCCCATCTCTAGTTGAAACTAATCTTAAATTCACGGTTTTGCTAATAACTTTTGCCCCACTAGACCGATGTGACTGAAATTCAATACGAACTAGGCTAGGGGAACGACTATTATATATGCCAAGCTTCAGAATCCTCATAATGGCCTTTCGAGAGTTAGCGTGTTTTTTATCTCGTAAATTTACGGCAAACCCTTCCGAAATTCAGTCTTTTGCTCATAACTTTTTAACCACTAGACCGATTTCGCTGAATTGCAATACCAAACTGACCAGGCAAATGCCCAACATATATGCCAAACAGGAGCCTCCGTAAAGTTTTTCGCGTATTTTCAACAGACAGACATCGCTAGATCGTCTTAAAATCGATCAAGGATCATGAATATATATATTTTATGGGGTCCTAGACCAATATATCGAGGTGTTTCAAACGGAATGACAAACTTATATATACCCTCTATCACTAGAGTGGAGGGTATAAAAAATTTAAAAAATATATGTCCTACGACACAACATATGAGACATTCCATGTCAAACCGGACACTTTGAATTTTTTGGATTTTCTAATTTCTTTTACAGTTTTTAGTACTCTTCGAAAACTCATTTGCTGTAAGTTTTTCGATTTTTTTGATGGCTTTTTTAAAATATATCGAATTTCCAAAAACTGTTAGTTTGTTTATTTACTCAAACTTCTCAAAAATATTCCGAATTCCAATTTTCGGAATAGTGATAGAGGGTATATATAAGTTTGTCATTCTGTTTGTAACACCTTGAAATATTGCAATCCAGTGAAATCGGTCCAGTGCACTGTAGGAAATTTGACCCCTTTTTTTGGCCAAAATTATTTACAGCCAAACGGCTGGACCGATTTGAATGATTTTTTGGATTTGACTTTTGGAAGACCCTTAAGAGGAAGGGAGTGACTCATAAAGTTTTTCATACACTCAAAAAAAAACTTTAGTAAATTTACCTAAAAAATTTACTAACAATTAGTTCAAAACAGGGTTTCCGAGGTTATAAGTTTTCGCATCTAAGATTTTTTAGATCTTTTATAGATTATCTGGTTTTCTAAACTGTTTTTTACTATTTTTTTGAGTGTACACTTACTTTCGAATATAACAGTAGAAATTTATTTTAACAATTTTAAGAAGTGTCAAAGCTACTTTTTAGTAAGGATTTTATTAAAAAATTTGATTTTTGAGTTCCAAGTCGTTAACTACATTTTAAAATGATACTACGAGCAACTGCAGATGAAGCAAAAGCTAGGGGCTCAACTTCCCTATTTAGCTCTTTAGAGATTTCTGCTGTAATTCGTCTTTTTGCTCTCGCAGATTTTGACAAAAAAAAGTTAATTGCGGTCGCCCAGGTTTCGATTTAGTGGGGGCAGGCTGCGTTTTACATTTTCTTATCCAAGTATTGCCTTTTAGCCAAGCAGCATGCTGTTTTTTAAAAACTTCCACTTATACAACTTTTTCAAGCCTTTTCATATTTATACTTGAACAAAATATTCTTGATTGCTCCTTTATATATTTTTTAAAGTTTTCGGAACGATCACTTTCATCTATTTCACAAATAGCGGCTCTTTCGTCATATTCGTTGTGTTTCTGTCGCCATATATTGAATAAATGGGAATTTTGCGCGCAGTAGTCACCTGGAAAAATGCGTTTTTAAAAAAAGTTTGCAAATATCCGACCTTGAAATTTGATAAATTTGGAAGGTAATTGATTGTCCTAGAGAACTTATATGGTTTTGTAGCTAACATATGCTATAATTTTTTTGTAAGTCTAAATAAGATTCCAATTCATAATTCCATAATTTCAAGTTAATGTCACTTCAATTTTTCCAATTTAATCGATCTACTAGATAAGTTCACTAACATTTCACTATATATCATTAAAGTACTCACCTTCGACATTATTTTCCATTTTTTAGTTTTTAAAAATTATAAATTTTTATTATGAAAACTTTTATTAGAAACTATCACAATATTTACTGCACTAAATCGTTATTTGATAACTAATTTAAAAATTGCAAGAAAATCAGCTGATAAAGTTACAGTAAATGAATTCTGTCAAAAAATTTAAAAAGAGATGTTTACTTTGTTGTATTTTTTTTTATATTAAAGCTAAAAAAAAATAAGCTTTGCAAAAATTTTAATTTAGACTTTTGGCCAAAAAATGGGTAAAATTTCCTATAGTGCAGTGGTTCAAAAGTTTTAAGCAAAATAGTAAATTTCGGCAAGGATTTTTCGCGAATTTACGAGGTAAAAATACGCTAACTTCCGATAGACTATCCTGACATTGCTAAAGGCATATATCTTTGTCAGGTCTAATTTGTATTGAATTTCAGCAAAATTGGTTCAGTGGTTCAAAAGTTATAAGCAAAACCCTGGACTGTGATCGCGTAAAACGATAGTTGATTATTGTCGATTTTTGGAGCCTTGTTGTTTCTAAACTAAACAAAATGTTTCCAATTTTTTTAATGTTTCTGGGTTAAACAACACTCTTTAATAATATAATAAAGAAAAATTTTAAAATTTCCCTTCAAAACGATATGTATTTTGATGTCGTTTATGCATCGTCAATCGTTTTCGTTTTACGTGATTAGCCCCCTGATTTACAGATTACTTTTACCTTAAAGTCTCGTGTTGATAACCCGTTTAAAATGTTTTAAAAGCTTTGGTGACGTACAAATGCTTTTCAAACTTGTTTGGTTTTAAAAGCATTGGTAACTTAAAAATTACACTCAAAAAAAAATTTACACTCGAAAAAAAAATTTAAGTATTTTTTTAGTGATTTTTCTGTAAGTGCAGATCGAGCTCGGGCTGTAATTATATTTGTTATAAGGGTTCAAGTTGAAAAAATGCTGAATTACAATTGCATTTCTTAAATTTATAGACATTTCTGATATTCCCATACTGGTTTCAAACACTCCAGTTAGTGTTATCATCAGTAGGAATTTAAATTTCGGCTTGCTAAGGGAAATTGCTTTTTTATATATGTGAATATTTTTTAGTTTTTACAGAACAAATTTTAACAGTTTTCAACACTACAATTCTATTTCAAGCAATGTCAACCTCACCTCATACTTTCTTTCAAATTTTTTGTCTCTTACATTATTTCGCAAGGGTTGCCAACATGATCTGGAATTTCAGACACAAATGAAAGAATTAGTATTTTTTTTTAAATACAGGTGGGTAATTATATAACTTGATAGTCGTCAATCGTATCGATTCCATGTTTATTTCATTACCATATAGTGTCATTTTATGGTAATAGAATAATGAGCTAACGATGACGATTGACGATTATCAAGTTACATTATTAGTCCCAGCATTTTGGTTACATACGTTCATTTAATAATTGTTGTTTTCTTGTGTCTATACTTTTATTCTATAGTTGTTGTTCAACTAATAACTAAAAACGCATTGTCATTAGAGTTTTTCACGTGAATTCCCGGGACTGGATTTTCCGGGAATTCCCGTAAATTTTCGATCCCGAAATCCCGGGAAATAGAGCTGGAATTCCTGGGAATTTTCGTTTCTTTAAAATTGTTGATTTTCGACTTCTACTTATTATTTTGTATGTGATTTCAAAGAGATTTTATTAAAATTCTTGAAATTGATGGCAGAAAAGTATTCCAAGAGAGACCATCTAACTAAAAACTGTCATAAAATCTGAGACTTACGAAATGTCTCACAATATCTAAATCTTCGATAGGATATAATTATCACAACCTGATACTTATTTTCAGAAGCTGAGAAATTTTCTTTCTGAGACTTGCATGAGAAAAATTTGCAGTATGATTATTTGTTTCTATAGAAAACATTTATGTCTCTGGACATGATTCTTTTTAAATCGTTAAATTGATATAAAAACTGTGTAAGGAATGACCCTGAAATTAAGGGGTTTTTCTTTTAGAAACCAGAATTTTTAAATTTTTTCAATATTTTTAAAAATTTTTTGAGGTAAATTTTCTTATAACTTTATTTCTCTGAAACAGTTACATTCAGTTTCAGAGACTTAATTGAGAAATTCCTCTGAATCAGTTTCATTGGGTTTTCTAGATTTCACATCTGAAATTTTTTTTCGTTCTGTTTCACAAAAATAAAATTTGGTGAAAATAAAACGAATGCACTTTTTTCCTTATAATTTTCTAAATTTTAGTTATTTGATTTCAACTTAAAATGAAAACGTGATTTCATGTGATTCGGAAATTTTCTAAATAATGAATTTTTATTATTAAAACAGATTAAGAGATGTGAAATATTTCTTTAAAAATAATTTTAAAAGACTTCGACATATTTGAGCCGTTTTTTTTTTTAACTGTGTAACAAAACTTGTTATTTTTTTCTCGAATTTTATTTTTGTTTTAAAGGTACTAAATAAGATTTTTATTGTGTTAATAAACATTATAAATAATGTAATCGCATTCATAAGGTTTTTATATATTTTTTTGACAAAAAGTTTGGGTTTTTAGGTTTTGCGGGAATTCCCGGGATCCCGGGAAATTTAAATTTGAATCCCGCTTTTCCGGGAAATGAAAAAGTCCGGGAAAAGAAAAACTTTAATTGCCATACGTTTGTTGTTGGTGTTGGTATTTATATGAGTATAAGTAAAAATGTATGTGTTCGTACACGGGGTTTCTTTTATTTGGTTGAGTTTCATAGAGACTTTAAATTAAAATCAGCTTTTAATTCTATCTCCACACAAATTGTTTTTGTTTTTAAAATGTATGGAAAATTTCAAATTCAAAACAAAACTTAAAATTGACTTTTTCTGTGGTATGGGCCATTATTTTTTAATATTGTGAAGGGTATTTATAGATTCGGTCCAGCCGAATTTAACTTTTCCACTTGTTTTTAATTTTCAATTTCAAAATTGGTATTCAAATTTTAGATTAGTTTGTATTAAAAACTAAAAATTGCTTTATTCGGCATTTAAATTTTTTTTATTTTGAGTAGGTTTATTTTAGCTCGAGGTCATTATTTCCTTTACTAATTAAAACTGTATTAATTATGCAGAAAAATATTCTTCTGATTTAAATTTATTTGTGTTGTTCATTTTTGCAAAGCTTTTAATTGGTTTCCAAATTTATTTCAAGTAAAAATTTAATTTATATAATTAAAATTTATTATTTTTTTTATAAAATTTTTAATTAAATAAATTTCCATTTATTTTTAAATAACGGCAGACAAATATTTAATTTTTTTTTGTGCATTTTAGCGATTGGTTAGTTAATATTTAAATTAAATCTATTTATTTTTAAATTAATTTTTATTTTCGTTGTTTAGAGTATTTGTAAAGATTTAACTGAGATTTTTAACTGGATATTTTTTGAAAATATTTGTTCGTTAATTTTCGTCTTTCAATAGTTTTGTACTACATTTACGCCACTTGAGTTTATAAAACACATATGGGACTACTTCCTTTTTTTGGGCTATTTTTTATTTGTTTTTTGCTCTTGTTTTATTATAAAGTTTTTTATTACATATAACGATAGTTGTTGTTTTATTTATGTATTATTGTATTGGTATTTCAGTTAAAATTCTTGTAGTTTATAACAAAAAAAAAAAATAAATATTTTTAAAACATCCATATTTTTTTATGTTATTTTGTTATTGGAACATTTTCATAAATTGGTAACATTTCAACAAGCAATTTTTATACACATTCAGAAACATACACTCACATACACATGCACATTCCCATGTTAAACAAGGAACTACAAAAAACAAGAAAATATGTTCTTTTACAAATGTGTGTGTGAATGTGTTTATGTATTTACAAAAAAAAAACATACAAAAAATGTCAAGGACATTTACATTTACTTTAGTTTTAACAATAATAGATTAAACATACATGCATAGTTACATACACACACATTCATACATTTTTATACACACACTTGTGTATTTTTTAAACTATGTGTGATGATGACGATGTTGTGTATAAACATTGATTTTCAAGCCTTTACTTGTATTTATATTTCAAGAGTTTTTTTTTTTTATTTTATTTTATGTTTAAATTTTTTGTTCTTGAGTGGTTTACTGTTTTTTACATTTTTTTGTATATATTTATTTAACCCTCTTACATGGTGAACCCTAAGCATAAGTATTTAAGGGTTCATATAAAAATGTCACTTTAGTTTTTCTTACAAGGAAAGCTCCCCAACCGTTTTATAATGATTTGTCTGAAATTTTTTAAGTTTACAGATTTTTTTTTTAACAAAGCCGATGTACCACCTTTGGAAAGGTATTAAAAACAAAACCCCATTCTTCCGCTATAAAAACATCAGTTAGTTTCTTAACAAGAAAAAGCTCAGAAATCCTAAAAAAAAAACAAAAAAAAAATTTAAATTTTTGCCACATTTTTGGTATTCCCAAATCCCCGATATGGCGGATAAGACCAGATGATCTTAACTTTAAATCGTCGCACAATGATTTGAACCCCTTAATGCAATGGTTCCCAACCTTTGATTCTCGCCCCACTGGGGGGCAATTTGAATGCTTCAGGGGGGCAACGAGCAAATTTTTAAGGTTTTTTTTGTTAAAACACTAAAAAAATTATTATTTTAGTTAAATTATTTAGTTGGTTGTTGAAAACTTTGCTAAAAAATTTTTTAAAAGATGATTTTAACAAAAAGTTTGCTTAACTACAAGTTAATTTTAAATTGTAAAACAAATTTGAAAAATCTACACATTTTTCTTGAGTGTAGGGGGGCATTTTAGTTTTTTTAACTTAAAAGTGGGGCATGGCCGCAGAAAGGTTGGGAACCATTGCCATAATGCCTGATATGGCCGATAAGCCGAGACACCCTAATTTAAAATCGTCCCTTTTATAAATATTTGTAGTTTCTGGCAAATCGATGCATACATGCTGGGAGACTTCCCTTGTTATTATATTGTATGTGTTTTTTATTTATTTTCTAAACTTATGGTTATTTTTTCTACTGTTGGTTAGAATGTAGAACATCATTTGGTTACTTTTTATGGTTTATTTGATTTTTTTAATGATTTAAAAAATATTTATAAAAAAACGATGTAATAAAATTTAAATAAATCATCTGGCATACCAAAACTATATTGAAAGAAAATCGACTTAAGGTTGATTAATAACGCAAGGAAGTCAGGCACGTAGGCCAAACATTTTTTTTTTTTAATTTTCGTGTTTTCTCCACAATGTTTTTGAGCCTATATTCTTTTTTTTTACACATTTAAATTTAAGATAAAAAGAAATACATTTTTTAAACCTGATCCTTACACACAAAAAAACGAATTGTTATATTGACCCCATATTTGTAAATACAATTAATTTTTTCACTGAAAGTACTCCTATACGGAAATTTGTACACTCATAAAAATATGTTAGTATTCCTTACAAAAAAGTCTGTTACCATTACTAATAAAGTTTTCAATTTGTGCCCGATAACTTTTTCAGTTACCATTACAAACTTGGGTTTTCAAAAATTAGTAATCTTTAAAATACTAAAAAAATTAGTATTGCTAAATTTTTCTGTACAATTTCTGTAAAATAAATTTTAAAACCCGGTTGTAAAAATTAATAAAAATACCAGCTCGCTGGCGCCTTGCTTTTGAATTTTGCATATCATAATGTATGTGTAAAAAAAATTAAAATCCAAAGCCTTTGTTGTAATATTTAATTATAATTTCTTTTTTTCTAGAAAAAAATACGAAATTTACAAACTAATTTTGTAAAATTTACAAAAAAAATATCAAAATTTTGTAGGATAATTTTTAAAAAATTAACTGAAAAAGTTTTTAAAAAATCAGTAAAAAATCAATAGTTTGTAACGCGAGTTTACAAAAAAGAACTACTAAAAAATAATTTTTAGTAAGAATTAGTAAAAAACCTGTAAAGTTGGGTTACAAACCATTTTACAAACTTTTTTACTGACGTATTTTTTTGAGTGTAGTATCAACAAACGTTTGTAAATTTTGATTGTTGAAAAAAGATTTTTTTCGTTTTCAACAAAGAAATTCAACAACACAAACACAATTTATTGATGTGACAAAATTAAAAAAATCTAATTTTTTTTTCAACAAAGAAATTCAACAAACACAATTTGTTGATCTGACAATTGAAACTTTTTTCAACAAAGAAATTTTACAAACACAAACACTATTTATTGACATGATAAAAGAATTTTGAAATAAAATTACTTAACTGAGTATGTTGAAAACAAAATCGAAGTTTTGTATTATGGAATAACAGGCGGCCGTTTTTACTAAATGTTTGGTTAATATCATGTCTGGTTGATTTACAATTGATGTTTGTTGATTTGAATTTGACGATTTTATTTTTTATGTCAGACTATTTTTTCATTAAAAAATTTTCAAATTTTTAGCTAAATGAACCAAACTTTCATATTCTGATACATTATTTCTGTAGAAAATTTCTCAAATTCTGAAACATTTTTTCTATAGAAAATTTCTCAGATTCTGAGACATTTTTCTTTTAGAAAAAAAATCTCAAATTCAGAGATATTTTTTCTATAGAAAAATTTTTAGTTTCTGAGACATTTAACCCATAGAAAAATTTTCAGATTCTTAAACCTTTCTTTTATAGAAAAATTCTCAGATTTTGAAACATTTTTCCTATAGAAAAATTCTAAGATTCTGATACATTTTCCTATAGAAAAAATCTTAAATTCTTAGATATTTTTCTACAGAAAAATTCTCAGATTCTTAGAAACTTTTCAGATTCTCCAATAGAAAAAATAGTCGGATTCTGAGTCAGTTTTCTTATAGAAAAATTCTCAGATTCTAGGAAATTTTAATTATAGAAAAATTTTCAGATTCTAAATCATTTGTCCAACAGAGAAGTTCTCATATTCTGAGATATTTTTCTTGAAAAAAATTCTCTGATTTTGAGACATTTTTCCCATAGAAAAATGCTCATATTACGAGACATTTTTCCTATATAAATATCCTCATATACTGAGACATTTTTCAAATACAAATATTCTTAGCTTCTGAGACATTTGTCATACAGAAAAATTCTCAGATTCTGAGACATTTTTTCCATAGAAAATTTCACAGATTCTGAGACATTATTTCTGTAGAAAAATTCTTAGATTCTGATAAATATGTTGCGTTGAAAAATTCTTAGATTCTATAGAAAAATTCTCAGA
Organism: Pegoplata infirma; assembly: GCA_963921195.1. Taxonomy (NCBI): domain Eukaryota; kingdom Metazoa; phylum Arthropoda; class Insecta; order Diptera; family Anthomyiidae; genus Pegoplata; species Pegoplata infirma. The sequence continues at coordinate 34,962,563 of OY992540.1, read as the reverse complement.
TCCGAAACATTTTTTCTATAGAAAAATTCTCAGATTCTGAGACGGTTTTCCGTACAGAAAAAGTCTCTAATTCTCAGATTCTAAGATATTTTTCTTATAGAAAAATTCTCATATTCTAAGACATTTTTCGTATAAAAAAAATTTGGCAAATTCTTAGACATTTCTTTTTTAGAAAAATTCTCAGATTTTGAGACATTTTTCCTATAGAAAAATTCTAAGATTCTGAAACATTTGTCATATAGAAAAATTCTTAGCTTCTGAACCATTCTCAAAAAATTCTCAAGTTCTGTCCGAGACATTTTACCTATAGAAAAATTCTCAGATTCTTATACATTTCTTTTATAGAAAAATTCTCAGATTTTGAGACGTGGACATTTTTCCTATAGAAAGTTCTCAGATTCTTAGAAATTTCACCTATAGAAAAATTCTCTGATTCTGAGACATTTGTCCTATAGAAAAGTTCTCATATTCTGACACATTTCTCATATTCTGAGACAGTTTTCCTACATAAAAATTTTTCTTAAAAAAATTCTCAGATTTTAAGACATTTTTCCTATAGAAAAATTCTCATATTCTAAGACATTTTCCCTATATAAAAAACCTCAGATTCTGAGAAATTTTTCTATACAAAAATTCTTAGGTTCTAAGATTCTGACACATATTTCCTATAGAAACTATGAGCTTCTGATGGCGTTTTCTTTTCTGAAAAAAAATATCGAACTTTCTGCACCATTTTTTCTTTAATGACTCTGTGTGTACAGTAATGAACAGTAAGTATAGACATGTTTGGTACCAAAGGAAAGGTATTGTCCTGGTATATTTTACTGTTTATAATAAAATGTCGAAACACGCTAATTTTATTCAATTAAATTTCAAAAACCCACAAATTTTTACATTAATCTGATCAGCTCAAAAACAGAATAATATGGAAAAAAGTTGAGTGCCAGTGGAATCGATCGTAAGACCCGCTGCATTTCAGTCGGACGCACTTCACCTAGATTACCACTCGCTTGTTAAATTAATTACACAGTACAACACAAAAAAAATACGGGGTTCCGACGGTTGATTCTGTTAGAGGAGACAAAAAACAAAATATACGTGTGTCGGCGTTTTGAAAGATCACATCAGAAATTTATTTTAGAGACGGTTAAAGTTTCCCAGCTTTGGCCTGTTCTTGCAGCATATCGGAATATAAAACTATGTTTTCTTTACATCTGAGGTGTCGGCTATGTTCAAAAACTTTGTAGAAAATATTATGGCAAATATTTTTGTGAAACATATTAAACCTCTAACTCCCCCTCATAATGGTATTTTTGGCTCTATTCTTACAAATTGTAAAAAACACCCCAAAGGAGGGGGCCATAAAACTTTTCTATATATGTCAGACCACACTAAAGATCAAAACTTAACAAACAACACCAAAAACCAGTCAAATTCAAGGATGCCCATTAAAGGTTAATTTATTTTGTAATTTTTTAATTGCCAATCTTGAATTTGACTATAAAACTATTTTTTATTAACATCTGACGTTTAGGGTATTTTCAGCAACTTTATAGAAATTATTATGGCAAATATTTTTGTGGAACATATTAACCCTCTAACTCCTCCACATAGCGGTCATTTTTGGCTATATTCTGACAAATCACCTCAAATGTAAAGAAAACATAGTTTTATATGACGACATTCTGCAATTGTTGCCGAAATTCCATAAAATGTTGGTATATTTACACACCGTGTTTCAAATATTTGCATTAACGGATAATATTTATAATTTGCTGTACTTAATTGGTTTTGAAATTATTTTACGCATTTTGTGTTTAGGCTGCTAAAGTTCTTAATTCTGAAAAATTGGGCTAGGGAAAAAAGTTTTAATGAACTATAAAAATCCACAGAACACAAGTTTTTATGAAAATTTGGTAAAGTTTATTGGCACGTGCACGTTGACCAAGAAGATTCGGAAATGCTCTTTTTTTGCCCGCCCTTTTTTGGGGGCGCGGTTATAGAAACTAATATAAATTATTGGTAAAATTTTATTATTTAAGCGTTAATGAATTTGTTAACATTTTGAAGTTTGCACTTCAGCAGTCAAATTTCTGGATAGATCGTATTTTAAGCTCCTAAACAATACTAGAATGTACAAACAAAACAAATTTCTACATACTAGTCTAGGTGTGATTGTCAGTTTGTTATTTATGTATGTGTATTAGAGTAGCATTTTTTTTCTTTAACTTATGAGTGTATGATCTCAAGTGTCCGTAAAAGTTTTTATTCTACGTGTATCAAAAATTATATGGCACAAATTCAAGGACAATTGGATTAAATATACAAGTGGCTTTCAAAGTTTTGGATTTTTGAAATTAAAAAAAAAAAATCTGTTTTCTGAATCATATTTACACTCAAAAAATTATGTCATTAACTGTTTGTAGTTTATTTAAAAAGTTTTACGTTATATTGTTTTTATCAGAAAAGCCATTTGTTTAACGTTCAGCTTTTTTAAATAACTATTTCTGTTCTTTGTTTCAAAAATAACAATATAAAAAATAAATAAAGTCATTTATTTTTGTTCTGTACGTAAAAATGAGTGATCTTTCTTTAATTTTTAATGATTTGTGTACGTTTTTTTTTTTTAATTATTGGCATTTTTTAAGAAGTTTCGTTTTTACGTACTTGAGTAAGTTACATTTTTGTTAATAAAAAAATCAAAAAATTATTTATTGAAATATAAAATCATGTTTGTATCAAGTGACTTTAGCACGATGGGTAGAGTGTCTGGTCAGAATGTAGTTGATTGCAGGATCGATTCCCCAAAATTTTATTAAAAAATTTTTAAAATATAATTTAATAGAAAAATTGTGAAAATAACCTAAGAAATCATTAATTTTTAATGTTTTCGTAGGTATTTTTATACCCTCCAACCACAGTATGGGGGTATACTCACTTTGTCATTCCGTTTGTAACGCATAAAAATATAGGCATGGGACCCCATAAAGTATATATAATATTGATCTATGATCGATTATAAGTCATTCAATGAATGTCCGTCCGTCCGTCCGTCCGTCTGTATAAAACACGATTCAGTCCAAAATAAGAGAGCTAGACTCCTGAAAATTGGCACATATGTGTCTCTTGGTCATAGGCCGGTTAAGTTCGGAAATGGGTAAAATCGGATCAGGGGGAAAAAAGTTCCCCCTTAAAGAACTTAAAAAAAGTCTCAGAAAAGGCACTTTTTTACAGCTTTTTTTGCATTTTTGTTAAAAAAAATGAAATATTTTTATGTCAGAAGGTGTTCAAAGTCCTGCACTTACATCCCGGGGGCTACAAAATTAAGATTTTTTGGTCCGCCCCCTTTTGTGGGCGTGGATTTAAAAAAATCATAAAAATTATGAGTAAATGGTACTACTAAAGTTAAAAAAGCATAACAAATAAATTAGTTAACATTTATCGCGATGGGTAAGGTATCCCCAACCACCCCCACATAGCCCCCACCCAAAAAAAAAGCCTCTGAATTTTTTTAAATATATTTTAACATGTTGGAGGGTATCAAAGATTCGGCACAGCCGAATTTAACACTCTCACTTGTTTTTTTTGAATTTGTTGGTAAAAATAACGCAACAATCATTAATTTTTAATGTTGTCGTAGGTTATTTTTTTTTCAAAATTGTTGTTAAAAAAATAAAAGTGACTTTATTTTTTAATGTTCAATGTTATTTATTTTAGAAAATTTTATGAACAGTAAAAAATAAATGTTGATGTTTGTTAAAACAAATGAATAATTACTGGGATGGTTTTCAATTATTTTATCACTTGTTTTAAATTTATTTTTTATTTGTTTTTGCCTAAAAAATATTTTGAGTGTAATAATTTTGATGTTGAACATGAATATCGAGATATTGCTATTTGAAATTTGAAAAAAATTATGTTTTCCTACGTCAAGAAATTTATAAAGTCCAACACTTTTTTCCTTGATAATTTCATAGAGCTTGAGAATAACTTTCACTTAAAATAAATTTTAGACAAATCCTGTAATTTTCCCCATGGCGCCCTTTTTATCAAAACTTTGGTTGTTTTTAGAAAATTTTTACCAAAAACACTAAATTTGAGCGAAGGGCGCCTTGGTTTAAATTAATCTGATTTTTTTTCCATTAAGTGGTCAATGGAAGGTTTTTGTAAATTTCTTTATGTAAGAAATTTTTGGAAATTTTTAATGACGATATCTCGAAAATCGCTTGACCGATTTCAGAAATTTTTTGATATTCGTATTGAGCATGCCCCAATAAATAAAAATAACATATAGATGATATTTTTGTTTAATTTTTCAACAATCCCAAATGTGGGTGGAATTTTCCAACAGTCCGAAACTTTGATCGAAGGGCGCCATCGGTTAAAAAGGGTAAAATTTGGCTCAAATTAAGTTTAATTGAACGAGTGGCTCAAGCTCTTTGAAAGGGTCAGGGAAAAGAAATTTTGAGATTTTAGTTTAAAAATTTATAGAACGTTTGAAAAACACGTAATATTTTGCAAATTTGAAAAAGCGAAATCTCGAAAACTGTTAGATCGATTTTAATTTTTTTTTAAAATTTTTTTTTTTTTTTTTTTATTTTCAAAAATCCAAAACTTTTAACGCCATATAATTTTTAGACTTAGGAGATTAAAAATTTACCCGAACGTCCAAAACCAGAATAAACCCATTTCATCCATACAAAAAACTGCCACTCTAATGTACATGTGTCCTCACATTTCTGTGTGTAGCCGTAGTAAACTTGATTGAAATGTTTGCTTGTGTTAAACGCAAAAATGTGGTTGAACTTAATTCACAAATACTTCTTTTCACATCAAAAGAGTGATTAGTTCAAGTTAACATGACTGATTTATGAGTTGTCAACATTTGGAAACAGCATAACAACAACAACAACAACAACTGATATAAAATTTATTAATTATGTATACGCAAAAGCTTGTTAGTGGTTCAAGCTTCTTGTAATTAAAAATTAACCAGAAAAAGCAAAGAAAATTACAGAAATTTAATTAAAATGAACAAAAATAAACCTTTAATGAACACGTGAATATGTGTATGAAAAAATGTATGTGTTTTCATAAGTATAAACAAAAATTTACATATCTTTTATGAAGAAAAAACTGTTTTTTTGTGTTATTTTTGTGGTTACTGTGAGTTGACATAAACATTATCTTTGTTAACTCATGATTGTACATAAAATTTTATACAGAAATACATTTTTTTTAAGGTCTGGGTTTTTAAACGTGTACATATGGAAATACAGTAATGAGCAGTTAAAGAGCGTTTTTAAATTTTGTAATATTCGTTTGCCCATTACACTTTGCAACACCATATTGTATCTTTAATTAAAATTTAATTGTATTGACATATTGTGTTGTTGAATAAAAAAAAATCAATTATTGTCTTAGTCAATACAATTAAACTGTTTGTTAATAAAAACAACGTTTTAATTGAAAATGAGTCAACAATACAAATATTAAATATAAAATAAATATTTTCGAAATAAATCAGCTTTTTCTTTTAAAATTGAGCTCTGAAGGCGCATTTTATAAACCCTCAAGGAAAGCAGCCGTTGTAAAAATCCTTTTATTTAAAGTTTTCCAAAAATGTTCATTTTAATTTCTACAACTGTATGTTTGTTATTAACACTGACATTTTTGAATATGTTTCGTTTTGTATATAGAGCATTCTATGCCAAATCGGACACTTTGAAATATTTTCAAATGTTGTTTTTTGATGATTCGTTAAAAATTTATGGAATTTTCAAAATACCGAAGCTAGCTTATTTATTCAAACTTTTTTTACTCACAACTTTTTCAATAATGGTCCAAACCATAGAGAAACATAGAGGCGAAGGTGAAAGAAAAAACAATATTGCTATCTTTTTCTAATTTCTCACACGTACGTTGTCGATGTGAATTCACCACACAATACATGTTTACAAGTCGTACTTTGTCAACAAATACATGTATACAAGTTGTACTTTGACATCTTAATTTTTGACACCTTCGCCTCTATGTTTCTCTATGGTCCAAACTCCAACCTTTTTTTTATTTTTTTTTTTTATGTACATATTTTTTTAGAAGAAATTACTTGAAAGTTTTCAAGTGTTCTATTATGCGATTTTAAAGTTTTAAAACTTAATTCACATTTTTGAAAATGTTTGTACTCTTTGAGTTTTTTAAATATTTTTCTGGAAAATTTTAATCAATTCTAAAAATGTTTTACCCATTACGATCGTAAGATTGTTATCATTACAATTTTTTTTTTAATATTAGAAAAATAAAATTATTGCAGTTTTGCAATCTTTCTATTAGACCCACTACTCCAATCGAGAGTCCTAAAGGGATCCACAGGAAGATACACCCTCTCTATTTTTCCCCCAACACATATTTTCCTAATAAACTTTCACTATATCTCAAATTCCTAAGAATGCTCCCATACAAAATGGCATTTCTTAAAATTTGCTCTAACCGCTCTAACTGCCAAAAGAGTGCCACAAGAGGATTAAAACGCTAATTTTTCAAACAACTTCTTAGAACATACCAACCCTCTATCTTTAAACAAAATAGTTATTTTTTATAATAGTACCAAAATAGTTATTTTTGTATAAGCACCAAAATAGTTCTGTTTATAAAAGTACCAAAATATTTTTTTTCTTTATAAAAATTACCAACAAAGGTACTATTGTGGTACTTTTTATAAAAAGTACCAACAATTCTTTTTTTATAAAAAGTAACAAAAAAATGGCCTTTTAAAGCCATTATAAAAGCTACATTTTTGTGCTTCATAAAAAAAAAATTGGTACTTAAAAAAAATTGGCATTCTTAAAATTTGCTTTAACCGCTCTAACTGCCAAAAAAGTGCCACAAGAGAGTTCATATGTATGACCGACCAACACTAATTTTTCAAACAACTTCTTAGAACATACCAACCCACTATCTTTATCCAAAATAATTATTTTTATAAAAGTACCAAAATAGTTATTTTTATAAAAGTACCAAAATAATTTTTTTCTTTATAAAAAGTACCAACAAAGGAACTATTTTGGTACTTTCTATAAAAAGTACCAACAATTCTTTTTTTATAAAAAGTACCAGAGAAGTGCCTTATAAAAATTAACACAAAAACGGGATTTTAAAAGCATTATAAAAGTTACATTTTTGTGCTTCTTACAAAAGAGAAATATTTTGGTACTTAAAATTTTTTTTTTTGGTATTTTTTTAACGTACTATACAAATGGCATTTCTTAAAATGTGCTTTAACCGCTGTAACTACCAAAAGAGAGTTGATATGTATGACCGACCCACACTAATTTTTCAAACAACTTCTTAAAACATACCAAAATAGTTATTTTTATAAAAGTCCCCAAATAGCTATTTTTATAAAAGTACAAAAATAATTTTATTCTTTATAAAAAGTACCAACAGAAGTACTGTTTTGGTACTTTTTATAAAAAGTACCAACAAAGGTACTATTTTTTATAAAAAGTACCAAAATAATACCATTTTAGAAGCATTATAAAAGTTAAATTTTGGAACTTCGTATTACAAAGTTCTATTTTGGTACTTAAAAAAAATTATCTTGGTATTTTTTATTTAGTTTCATAAAAAGGTACTTTTTATTTCTGTTTATTTAAAAATCCTGTATGGCGATTCAGTTTTATTTTGAAATTGTATGGAAAACCCCAAAATTCTGTTTATTTTTACTCAAAAAAATTTTTTTGTTAGTAAGTTTACGATTTTATGTAACTATAAAATTCGGTAAAAAATGTTAGAGGATCACTGTTAACGACAATTATCGATTTTTAAAATATATCTACTGATTTTTGTCGTTAAAAATTAAGAAAATTGCTCTGCATTTTTCCCCACAATTTTTTTTTATTTATTTCATTCACTTAATCAGCTTCTACCGGTACAAGGGTGCATTCTAGAGGGGTTTATATTGAGACTACCGATGGGTGCGTGATTGGATTTGACTCACACTCACTCACGAAAAAAATAATCGAATCACTCACTAATCAGTCACCCAATTTTTTTTACTCAAGCTCACTCACTATTCACGTGAGTAATAAAAAACTTACTCACGCTCACGCGTGACTCACGCAATAAAATTTTCTCAACAAAAAAAACGCAGAAAAAATTTTCTCAACAAAAAAAAAAAAAACGCCCATCTCTAATTGAGACCGAACCCAATTAATTTTCAACCCCCCAACATTTTTTTGAAACATACCTACCCCTATCTACACTCCCCTCCATACAAAATTTTGTTTTGTAAAATTAAAGTTTTGTATGGTATCACAAATAGGGAGTTTTAAAAAAATATTTGGGGTAAAAATTAATGGGGTCGGTTTCAATATGGGATGGGTATGTTTTGAGAAAATATTTGGATTGAAAAAATACTGTAGGTCGGTCATACCTATGACTCTCTATGGCACTCTTTTGGCAGTTCGAGCGGTTAGATTAAATTTTAAGGCCCCTTAGAAACTGTAGATAGATTATAAAAGTATATTCGGAAAAAAATTTTAGTGGCAAAAATTAATGGCGGTTGGTCTTGGTATTAACCTCCTTAGGAATTCCCATTGGAGCAGCGGATCTGATATAAAGATGGGAAAACTGCAAAAAAAATTAAAAAAAAAAGTAATAATCAAAATGCCACGATCTTCCTGGGCATAAAACTTGTAGAATCGAATTTTCCACAAAAAAATTTCCAAAAAATCAAAGAGCACAAACATTTTCAAAATTGATATGTATTTAAATTTTAAAAAATAAAAACGCATAAAAGAACACTTTTAAAATTTTTTTTCAGTACTTTTTCTAAAAAGCACGTAAAAAAAAAACAAGTAAGAAAATTATAGTCGGTCGAGACTGAACATATGATACCCTATACAAGTGTTTTCCGGAAAATGGGTCCCAAGTCCAAACATGGACCGATTGGATATATCTTTCGTTAGATCTGTAATTAGTGTAGAAAACACACACAAACAAAATTTGAGTGAAATGGCTTATTTTTGTTGCCAATAGACCAATTTTAGTGAATATCGGGCTAAATTTTTATGTGGGTCTAAGTCCAAAAATTCTCTAATTGTATTCAGAATTCATAAGGCCACCAAATAACACCTTTAACACCTACAAACATAATTTTGTTTAAATATTTCCTATTTTCATGAATTTTTAGAGATTTATGTATGTCAATATTGAGAGGGTGGATTGTATGGGGACTACAGGAAGAACTGTTCCGATTCCTTAAAAAATTTGGAATGTTGATTTGTGAATAATTTTTTTTACCTGACAAGTTTCGAAAGGATATCTATTATAATACGGTTATTAGAGTCATTTGGTTCAAATTATAAAAGGACGTTTGTTTGGGGCTAGGTGTAAACATGGACCGGTATGTTCCAATTTCAAAAGGCCTCGTCGTTGGGTCCAAGACAGCTTAAATTACAAAATTTCATACAAATAGGTTGAAAATTGCGACCTGTATAGCGCTCAGAGCGTTTAAATGGGTAAACCGACTGACGGACATCGCTAAATCGTCTCAGAAAGTGATTCGATCGGAATACTTGAAGGTGGATTTAGGACCAATATTTCGGGTAGCACATAAGCACATACCACAGAGTGGTGAAGGGTATAAAAAATGTTCAATACCTACACACAAAAAATTTTTTTTTTTTCATGAACGATTTTCATAGTATTTATGAACAAATTCATACAATTTATTAACTTTTTCATAATACTTATAAACTTTTTCATAGTATTTATGAAAAATGTTAAAAATTCTTAAATATCACATATTATGATTTATTCATATATACTATGAAAAGTTTACAAATATTATGAAATGTTAATAAATTGTATGCATTTGTTCATAAATACTACGAAAATCGTTCACGGAAAAAAAATTTTTTGTGTGTACCATTTTTAAAGAAGTTATGAGTTAGGAAATTCAATATCTTTTGAAGGAAGGAGTTTTCAAAGGGTACTTAAAACTTTAAAAAAGTTGGGAAATTCTAAAAGAAAAATTTTTAAATTGTCAATTTGGCATGAACTACCCCATATGTATGTTAATAATATGTGTCATTGTATTAGTGTGTTGGATTGTTTGTTTAATTTTTTTCTAATGTTTGTTGTTTGGTTGTATGGTGTCATAAGACTTTTTTTTTGTTATAAACAACAAAACTTTGGTTTCCACTTCTTTTGGTTTTTGTGTTGTGTTGTTTTTTTGTTGCGTTGAGAATTTTGTATTCATTTCTTCTTTGGTTATTTTTTTTTGGTTTTGTAATCTCTGCAACACAAAAAAAATTTCCCTAGTGAGCCTTTACAATTTCTGTACTTTTTTTGTTTTGTTTTATTCGTTTCATGAACATAATAAAAACTTGTAACTCTGTCACCTTTGTAATCGTGTATTTAATAATGAATGTGTTCATTTGTTTGCGTCTGTGTATGCGTATTTTGTTCGTTGTTTGTGGAGAATAGAGTGTAAAGCACATAACTTGCAACCTGCATACTTGAACTATATTTTGTTTCAAAGTAATACTTATGGGAAAAATTGTTTGTTATCCTTTTTAAAACTTTATAACTGTCCTGATAATTGTGTGTGAACTACAAGAATATTTAAAAAAAAGAATTTTTAAATACCAGCACACTAAAAAAAAGTAAAAGAAAATTTACCAAATTTTAATTATTAAATTTAAAGCAACTTGAAAATCTTAATTTGCTTCAAGTAACTATAAAACTTTAAAAAAACAAGTAAGAAAGTTTTACTCGGTTAGGACTGCCCATATAATACCCTTCACATGTGGTTTCCAAAAATGGGTCCCAAATCCAAACATGGAAGGATTAATTAGATTTTAGATCTTAAACTAGCTCAAAAAACACACTCACATCAAATTTACTAAATTTGACTTTGATTTGTTGCCAATAGACCGATTTAACTAAATACACTGTGCAACAAATTTGGGGTTAAAGAATTTAATTTGAGTGGAACAAAAAATAAAGTATACCAATAGAAGACGAAACCCCTGAAAGGTTTGGAAAACTTAGCTCGAGTTCTTTTTTATGGTCCACTGAAATTTTATTTTTTTTTAAAGGCGTTTAGAATAATTTCAAATAATGTTGAACAAAATTCTGCAGTGAAATTTAATGGCGATTATTTTCATAGGACATACTAACCCTCAATCAAAGGGTCATATTGGTACTTTTTTTTAAAAATCCTCATAGGACACCACTAAAACGTGCGTTTAAAGGGTTAAAATGTTCTGCAAAAATTGTCTGCGTCAAATTTCACTAGAGGTTGCCAAGCATCAAAACTTCGTGCGAAAAGTGCAAAATGCTTAAAAAAGTAAAATTGTAAATTATTACGTACTGTTAAATAGTTTTTTACCAAAGTCGTATAAAATAGGTCAAAAAAAATGTATAAATCTCCTTGTAAGCTAAATAACATTAATAGATGTCTGCAGTGCAATTTAATGGCAACTATTTTCTCAGGGCATATTAACCCTCTAATTTTTATGGGTCATTCTGGTCCTTTTTTCAAATATCCTCATAGAACACCACCAATGCGTGCGTTTAAAGGGTTAAAATGTTCTACAAAACATTTTTTGCCTCAAATTTTTGTAGGGGTTGTCAAAGGTCAAAAGTTTGTACAATATAAGCATTTGAAATGTTTAAAAAGGGAAATTTTTTAATTACCCGTGTAAAAAAATAATTAGATCAAAACATATCTCCTTTGATAAAAACATATATGGATCATATCTAAATGGATGTAATTAGATCTAGTCCATATATACTCATATCTGCTTCAGATATGTTTTGATCCGTAAATTGAGTCTATCTGGCATATATGGCATATATGATCAGCCATTTTCAGATATGTTCATATATGTAAAATTGTCAGATAGACTCAATTTACGGATCAACACATATCTGAAGCAGATATGAGTATATATGGACTAGATCTAATTACATCCATTTTGATATGATCCATATATGTTTTTATCAAAAGAGATATGTTTTGATATAATTATTTTTTTACACGGGTATCATAATTTGTTATATTAATTAATTAATTTTTAGGGTAAAAACAATTAATACAAAAACCTATGATCTGGACCGCTCATGCCGTTGAAACATCCTCCTTGAAGGAGGATATTACATCACAATATATTATGGATATTACATCCATTTGAGCTGACGTAAAACATCAGCAACCACTTAGGTTTAGGTTCACTCAGAGGTCATAGGTCCCATTGTGATTCCTTGACGTCACATTGCCCTGCTCCCTCCATCGATACAAAATTCTATTTTCTATACTACCACGATTCTCTAAGATATTCAGCTAGAGATGTCAATGATGGCGTTCAGCAGAGAAAGCTGTTACTCAACTGCTCCTCAACATCCTGCTGAACGGTTTGATTTTTGACATTTCAGTCAACATGTAGAGTGAGCGCTTCTCATCACTAGTAGCGTAAACTATTTATGCTACATTTGATCCCGAATTATTTTATATTATTTTTTTGACGTTATAAACAAAAATATAAACAAAAAAACATCAAAAAAGTATTTCTAACCAAAAAAGTAAATGAAAACCTTAAAAAATATTTTTTTTCCAATATTTTAAAACGTTCATAAAAAAGTACGTTCAGCAGAGTCAACTAATGAAAACATTCTACATCTCAACTGTTGAGTAGCAGGTTTCTCTGCTGAACCCGCCCAATGAGACATCGTTTAGGCAATGCAGATCATCGAAAAATCTTTGATCCGGAACCGGACATTCACACAACAAGTGCTTCACTGACTCCACCTCCTCCACTTCTCCACAACTTCTAAAATAATATCTATCAGAACTTTCCATATGATCTCTATATCCTGCACGTAGTCAGCGATATCCACCTATTCTTTATTCCATTTTCTGATATCCTAATAGTTTCGTTCATCAATTGCACTATAGCTACCGAGATATCAGGTTCGACACGTTTCTTCACCAACTCGCACATTAATCAGCCAATTCGTTCCCAGCGACTCCACTATGTCCAGGGACTCTGATTAGTTTGAATGTTCATCATTTGCACTATACCTACCGAGATATCATGTTCGACACGTTTCCCCACCAACTCGGATCCTTTTCTCGCACATTCATCAGCCAATTCGTTCCCAGCAACTCCGCTGGTATCCACCAGAAGTTCAATGGTTTCCAGTTCAATGGTATCCAGACTGCTTTCTGCAAAGGATCCTTCTGTCTTATTTAAAAAATCCTGGTACACCGGGATCCTTCAAGAGAACTTTACGGAACTAACAATAAGACAATGAACTTCTCGCCGCTCTCACCTACATGAAAATTGGTAAATGCCAGTGGGAAGGTCTTCCCTGTATGTATAGTATATACTAGCAGAAATCAAGAATCTGGATGATATTGCAGCAATGGACTTACGCAACTAAAATAATTTGCAACATGCACTAACGCGTTTTATCATCGTCGCTGAAGGAACATGCGGTATCGCACCGCAGCAGCCGGTCTATGCGATTAGTCTAAACTTTAAGCTCAACCACCCCTAACCTAACATAACGTATGTATAGTAGTTTCACAGCTTATATATCACCTTGAGATAGATTATGACATCCTGACAAACAAATTGTTCCTGCATATAAAAAAAATGTCGGCCTAAATAGTGTTAACTAAACAAAATAAGTTACAAAATAGTAAAAACATACGAATTAGTGATGATGACGATGAGTTGTTGTTGTTGGGTAATGATAAATGTTAGTTAGAACTTTGAAAATCACATAAATGTTATCAAAAAACAACTGGGAAATCAGTTTATGAAAAGAAGCAACTGGAAATGGAAACAAAACTACGAACACCTACACTTGCACACGGCAATACAGACAAACGAACACACTCAGAAAGAACATCAAAAAAGTCGTAACACTTTCTATCATCTGTATTTATTTTTATTGTAGTTTGTTATGTTTCTCGTTTTTTTCTCTCTCGTTTTTTACCTTTTCCTATTCCTGTTGATTTGTTATGTGTTGCTGCTTACAACAGTAGCAGTTGTAAGCAACACGAAAGAAAAAACTAAATATGAATCACATGTACATGAACTTTTCGATAATCAAGGTTTCTGGTTTTTGTTTCTGTGTTTAAATCTACTTTAACTTTGAAAGCTGACATTGAAAACTTTTTTCTTTTTTTTTTCATACAGATGAATTTATAGATTTTTTATGTTTAACAACATTGATTTTAATCAAAAACTAAAAAAATACAGCATTGCAATCTGGGGTTTTGGTTAACACTTACACCTGGGTTTTCGAGGTAGATGGATGTTATTGGAAATTTTTAAATTTTACATATCAAAACAGAATGAGTTCAGAAACATAAATTACAAAAACTCTTTAAAATGAAAGAATTATTGTTCATTATATTTTTGAGCAAATTTCATAAAACTAAATTCATAGAATCTATGAAACAGTTCATTGGCTGCATGAATATTCATTAGCATTGTTAAATAGTTCATATAATTTATTCATAGCTTTTGTTAAATTCATAGAAAAAATTCATAAAATTAATGAAAGTCATTCATTGAAAAAAAAAATGTCATCAATATGCCTTTTAATTTTTTTTTATAATTAAAATAATGTTACAATAATTAAAATAGTTGAATAAATATATTAAAAAATATAAAAAACATAAAAAATATTAAAAAAAACAAGTAGAAAATTAAAATTCGACTTGGCCGAATCTATGAATACTAGAGTTGTCAGCCGATTAAGAATAATTCGATTAATCGATCAAACAAAACTTAACTCTTGTTCGATTAATTTAGAAATGACGATTTCGAATAACGGAAAAATCTATTAATTTATGTTAATTAGTCGAGAAATTATTCTTTTTACCCTCCAACAACAGTATCGAAATATCTGCCTAGGACCCCATAAAATATATATGGGGCATTCCATGTCAAATCGGACACTTCGAATTTTTTTTTTTTTAGATTTTCCCACTTTGTTAACAGTTTTGAGTACCCTTCGAAAACTTCTTCGTGTTAAATTTTCAGATTTTTTTTAAGACCCGTTCAAAAGATATCGAATTTTCAAAAATTGGTAGTTTTTTCCTTTACTCAAACTTCTTTTACTCATAACTTTTTCAATAATGGTCCAAATATCAAAATTTTTTTTTCATAGTTTTTGTTTTTTTCGTACTTTTTAAAAAAATCCCAAAAAAATCTTAAAAGTATGTGATTTTTAAATTTAAATCTCATTTTTGAAAATGTTTGTACTCTTCGATTTTTTTGAAACTTTTTTGTGTAAAACTTCTATCGATTCTACAATTTTTTTGCACAGGAGGATCGTGGGATAACGATTATTACTATTTTTTTAAATTTTTTGAAAAAAATTTATTGTAATTTTCCAATCTTAAAATCATTTCTACTGCTCCAATGGTGCGTCATTGCGGGGTCATTTATAAGACCGAGCCCTATTAGTTTTTGTGTGTTAACATTTCTTTGGAACAAACTAATACCCTATCTCGAATTTCTAAGGGGGCTCCCACACAAAACGACATTTTTTAAAATTTGCTCCAACCGCTCCAACTGCCCTAATAGTGCACTTAGATCAACAAAATGTTATGACCGACCCACAATATTTTTTTAGTCCAAACATTTTCTCTGAACACACCTATCCTCTATCTTTAAATGTGAATTTTCTTTATTTTTTTATTTTTTGTAAATTTGTTTTTTATTTTTTGTAAATTTGTTTTATTTAATCAGCTTCTACCGGTCCAATGGTGCGTCCGAGAGGGGTCATTAGTGAGACCGACCCCCATTTATTTTTACCCTACAACATTTTTTTTAAACATTAATTGATAGTAAATTAGCGTGAAAAAAATAGCATTTTTGATTAGAAATATTTTATCTTGTGTAAAAAACTTTTTTTTAGTAATTTTTGAAAAAAAAAAAAAAATACTAAATTTTTTTGTGAGTGTAACATTTTTTTGAGTGTAAATTTGTTTTCGAGTGTATTTTCTTTTTCTTTCTTGTGTAAAAATATTTTTGAGTGACAAAAAATACTTTGTAAAACATTTTTGTGACTGATCAATGTTATTAAAACATGTTTAACGGATTTTCAACACGCGAATTTAAGGTAAAACTAATCTGAAATTCACGGTTTTGCTAATAATCAAAACCGATTTGACTGGAATTCAATACGAACTAGGCCAGGGGAACGACAAATATATATGCCAAGCATCAGCAACCTTCGAAATGCCTTTCGAAAGATAGCGTGTTTTTTAATCTTGTAAATTCACGAAAAACACTTGCCGAAATGCAGTCTTTTACTCATAACTTTTGAACCACGTGACCGATTTCGCTGGATTGCAATTCCAACTTGACCAGGTTAATGCCCAACATATATGCCAAATTTCAAAAGTTAGCGTGTTTTAAATAGACAGACAGACAGACGGACGGACATCGCTAGATGGTCTTAAAATCGATCAAGGACCATGAATACATATACTTTATGGGGTCCTAAACCAATATATCGAGGTGTTACAAACGAAATGACAAACTTATACAAACCATCTATCACTAGAGTGGAGGGTATAAAAATCATTGCTGCACTGGTCGGTACTCGAACCCAAGACCTACTTAGCAATCAGCGCTACCAAAGGAGGAAAATCCCACCAACCAACACTTAGTTTTAAAAACTTCGCTAATTTTTTTTTTTTTTTAATACTCAAAAATTTAGTTTTCTACAAAATCCCTCTCTTTCTCACACAGCTTTTGGCAGAGCATTGTGACAGAGCATAGATACACACTCAATATGTTAAAGCAGAATATTAAACAAAATGGACTTTAAGTGTTATTATTTGTTTTTATACTTTAGCTAAGTGGCTAAAGGCTAAGCTTCACGAACAACTGGTCCGGTGTTCAAATCTCGGTGGGAATAAGTTAAAAAAAACATATACATTTTTGAAAATTGAAAATTGTAAATAAATAAAAGAAAAATGTTTTTTCATAGCCTATGATTTTTTTCATAGGTTTCTGGTTTCTATGAATTTGTTTCATAGATTTTTTGAAAGGCATCATTGGCTGACTTTTAATGATTGTTTTCATACAATCAATGTACGTTTTCATAGCCTTAATGAACAAAATTCTTCTTGTCCCGGATTTTGACCCATTTTTTTAACTATCGTTTTTAAAACTGACAAAATTTAATAATTGATGAATTTAATGACATGTCTTTAACTAGGTTAATCGAGGCAAAGTTTTACACTCACATAGTTTTCTATTTAAAATATTTTATTCATCACTTTTTTTTTGTTTTTTTATACATAATATTAAAAAAAAAATCTATTTGAAGTATTAATAGTTTTTTTTCTCTTTTTATACCTTTTTTCATTTTTGTTTTCAATTCAACACTTCATAATCATTTCATTGAGGTTTAATTTAGCGAATTAATTTTATGAATATCACATTTAAAACATTTTTTTTCCAAATCTAAAGAATATTTTTTAGTGATATTAGTTAAATTTTGTTGTATTTAACAAGTTGTTGCTGTTATGATTTATAAATGTATGAATTGTTTTTTTTGAATGTTAGAAATTTATAAAAAAAAACTTTGTTTTAAATAAACATTCACCAACTGTGATAAAATCTTTAGGGAACAATTTGTTTGAGTAATGGTTAAAGTTAATTTTAAATTGATGTATTTTTTTTGTTTGAAAATAATTGTTGCCATACAATGGGATTTCAGCAGAAACAATTACAAGTAAAAATGTTATATTAGGCTGAGACGAATCAAAATTAACCTACACACCACTTTACTTCACGTACTTTAAAATTTGCAAAATTTGGTAAACATATGCTTCAAACGATTATAAACAAAACATTTTTTTTCCTAAATTATATACAGCTTGCGTTTTATCGCTGTTAAAATATGCGATTTTTCAGTAAATATTTGAATAGATAATGTTAAAGAAAAAGAAATAGCAATACTCACAATGGAAGTATTCCAACCCCTATGAACCGATTTGCCTGAAACTTAAAATAAAAAAACGACAATTCGAAGGTTGGGGTGTTCGGCCATATCGGGGATCAGATCAACAAGTTATGTTTGTGTTTGTTAAATTTCTTTGTTGAAAAAAAAAAAAAACAAAATTCTTTGTTCAACAATCAAAATTTACAAACGTTTGTTGGTATTATTATAATTTCCGCATAGGACCACTTTCAGTGAAAAAATTTATTGTATTCACAAATATGGGGGTCAATATAACAATTTGTTTGCTTTAGACAAAATTCCTTTCAGTTCGGGAGTTTTCGGAATTTTCCCGAAGGTCCACAAGGTTTCATAAGGGGTCAATGAAATTTTTAAACACTAATATGGGCGATAAGCCGACACACCCCAACCTTTAAACAGTTCCCAACCTTAAAATCGTTCTCTTCTTTCTGCTAAAAAATTTTTATTTATTCTGATGGAACGTTCACTTGTGGCGAAAACCAAATATTTAATTTATCAATTTTTTTTTTATTTTTTTACTATAACACCGTCCGACAAAAATGAAAAAAAAAAATCGTTAAACACGAATTGGATAATATACGTTTCAAACTAGAGACTAAATGTAGTAAAACTGCATTTACAGTTTTTCATTTCGCGATCCAGTTTTCTTTTAAAAGGGCTTCCACGTAGTTAACAATTAAATTTTATACATTTTTTTTTTAAATATTTGTAATTGTTCTAGGATGCCATAGTGACAGCAAATTAAAGAGGAGGCTCTTCCCTAATTTTCATATTTTATTATTTTTACATATCAGGAAAAAGGAGGTAAGTTACGTCCTTTCTAAAACGTATCCTTCAATATCATTCGAAATTTTTAACAAAAAATTTCGATAAAATTTTCAAATGACTTTATTTACATCCTTTTATCCTGATATGGCAAAATAGCAAAATGGAAAAATTGGGGGAGATCCTCCTCTTTCATTTGCTGTCAACAGTGTCATCTTAGGACAAGTACAAATATTTCAAAAATATTTTACAAAATGTATCCTTTAAAACTTTGAAGTCCTTTTAAAGGGAAACAGGATTACAAAATGAGAAACTGTAAATGCAGTTCTACTCCATTTGATCTCTATTTTCAGACGTATATCATCCGGCTTATGTGTTATATTAGCGGTCGGACGTAATAAATTCTGCTTAATTTTTTTTTTATTTTTTCACTTGCGTGAATATGAAAAGTTTATATTTTCAAAAAAAAAAAAAAAAAACAATTAAAAAAAATTTTAATTTTTTTTAGTTTTATAATATTTTTTTTTCAACTTTATACAAAAAACAATATAATAAATAGGGATGATATTTTCATGCACTAAAAAATCGAAATTATGCGCTTAAAATATGCACTTAAAATTTCAAAATATGCACTAAAAAACCTAAAAATATGCACTTAAAAATAAAATAAATGCAATAAAAATCTTGTTCTCATACGAAAATCTTGTAAAAAAAGCAAAAAATTACACCGGGTTTGAATACTAACCATTAAAACTTTGTTTAAGCAAGATTTTTTTAGAAATTAAGACAACCTATGTTGTTTATTTTCAAAATAAATTTTTAAAATTTAAAAAAGTTTTTGAAACAAAAAATTTCAATTTGTGTTTTTACTAAATTATGCCAAAATATTCACTTAAAAGTTGGAAATATGCACAAAATATGCATTTAAAACTAGAGTTGTCAAATATTCGTCTATTTCAAAAACCGGTTTTCGAATACTTCAAAAAACCGCCTTTTGAAAAAATCGGTTTTTGGGTTTTGTAACTAAAAACCGGTTTCGAATAATCGGTTTTACGGTTTTTTTTTTAAATTATTTATTTAACAAAAAGTTAAACAAAACAATAAAAATGGAAAACAAACCAAGCATGTCCGTCTGTATAAAACACGATTCAGTCCAAAATAAAAATGTCTCATGGACATAGGCCGGTTACGTTCGTAAATGGACAAAATCGGACCAGGGGGAAAAAGTTCCCCCTCGAAAAACGACACCTTTTAACATGTTTTTTGTATTTTTGTGAAGCAAAAAGAAATATTTTATGGTAGAAGAAGTTCAAAGTTTATCACTTGGACCTTGGGGATTAAAAATTTTTTTTTGGCTAGTCCCCTTTTGTGGGCGTGAATATAAAAAATAGTTTAAGTAATGATAAAATTGTATTACTATAGCACCAAAAGCAATATATGTAAATCAACTTGAAAACATTTACCGCGAAGACCATGGTGTCCCCCAATGTCCCATTCCATGCAACAGCCCCCCCCCCAAAAAAAATAAAACGCACCTGCAAAATTTTTATTTTTTGCATCTTGGAGGGTATATTAATACTGAAAAAACACATTCAGTTATCGTTGAGGTTGGGTTATGGGTGTTACAAGTTGCTAACTTTATTAGGGTTTTTCTATTGGAATTACGATAAATTTAAAATTTTTTGTGAAAGCTATCGAAATTCACCTGAAAAGAGCAAGTATCATACGCCCATTACATTTCAGTAATGCCTTGTAAAGCAGATCTAATTTGGAAGATCTTTTAGATAATGTATCTATGTAGCATCTAGTAAAATTCTCTTTCAATTCGGAATTTTGAATTTATCTAAGGTATAATTAAACTGTTCGTCAAAGTTTTGCTGGCTACTAAAAACGACACTGAATGCAAAATAACAAAAAAAAACATAAATATAAAAAAAGTCGATTATTCGAGACAAAAAAATCGGTTTCTCGAATACTTCGAAAACCGGCCTTTTTAAAAAATCGGTTTTAAAAAACCGGAAAAATAGAAAAAAATCGATTTTTCGAATACTTTGGAAATCGGTTTTGACAACTCTAATTTAAAACCAAAATATGCAAAAATATGCATTTTCATTAAAATATGCAAAAATATGCATTTTAACCAAAATATGCAAAAACAAATCGATGCCATTTTAACGCAAATTTTTTGATTCGGAAAGATAATTGGTCAATATCGTTTGTAGACAATCGACAAAAAACATGTATTTGCATGGAATTCACATCCCTAATAATAAATAATATAAAAAAAATCTAAAATTTTTTCGTTGTATTTTTTAATATCTCCGGCATTCTTCGCAAGATAAATATAATTCATTTTTTTTTTAGTATGTACTAACAATCGTAGAAAATTAAAAATTCGTTTAAAAATTTCAAAAACACAGGGAAAATATACATTTAAAATAATATTTAACAATATTTAAAAATATTTAAAGGTCTGTTAAATAAAAGCACAAACATATTTCACCCTAAAACACAACTTTGAACTGAAAAAGATAAACTGAAGTGTTTGAAAGCACGTATATCTTACAAGGTTTTCCTTTGAAAGATTAAAAGCAAATAGATTAAAAAGATAATTTGCATTCAACAATTTTTCCTGCTAAAAACATTTAAACACCATAAAATACACCTCTATTAAATAAATGCTGTACTATTTGCACACACACACTCAAAATGAAAATGACTGCGAGTTTTGTACTCTAGCCCAAAATATTAAATCATGATAATGGTTTGTTGAAGATTTGGGTGTACTTGCCAAAGCAAAGTTTTATTTTATTAAAAATCATTATTATTATTTGCCACTCCATGCAAAACGAATTGAAATATCGCTCGAGGACCCCATTAAGTTTATAAAATTTTGATCGACTTCTAAGATAATCTAGCAATATACATCCGTCCATCTGTCTGTGGGAAGTAAGATGAAGTTTGAACCAAAAGAGCTGTAAATTTGGTAAATGAGTACATTACCTAAGTGCAAAAAAGTTTTTTTTTACATATTGGAGAGTGTAAATGATTTGACATAGAAGAATTTAACACTCTCACTTGTTTTTTTGTACATTTGATAAACAAATGGATAATTTTTATGTCAGAATTTTAGAATTGGTGAAAAAAACTAAGAAAAAAATGAAAAGAACAATTTTTTGATAAAAAACTAATTTTTTATGAAAAAAAGTTTTTGATGAAAAAAAAAAAAAAATTCATGAAAAACAGGTAAGAAAGTTATAGTCGGTTAAGACCGACCATATAATACCCTACACCAGTGTTTTCCGGAAAATGGGTCCCAAGTCCAAACATGGACAGATTGGATCTGTCATTTATTAGATCTTTATTAAGTGTAGAAAACACACACAGATCAAATTTTAGTGGAATTGACTTATTTTTGTTAATAGACCGATTTAACTGAATATCGATCGAAATTTTTTTATGGGGGGACTAAGTCCAAAAATGGCCCAATTATATTGCGATTTGATTAGGTTACTATAGTTCACGTTTAACACATAAAAATAAAATTTTTATCAAATATTTCCATTTTTATGAATTTTAAGGTAATTGTGTGAATATCGGGAAGGTGGTTTGTATGGGGACTACCAGAAGGACTGACCCGATTTCTTTGAAATATGGCATGATGATTCGTGCATACAAAATTTAATTACCTGCTAAATTTCAAAGCGATATCTGTTATAATACGGTTATTAGAGTCATTTAAGCCGAATCCAAAAGGGGCGTTTGTATGGGGGCTAGGAGTTTAAGTTTCAAATTTCAAGTCAATTGATTGAAAATTGAGACCTGTATCGTGCTTAAACCGATAGATGGATAGACGGACGGACATCGCTAAATCGACTCAAAAAGTAATTCTGAGTCCATCGGTATACTTGAAGGTAGGTCTAGGACCATTATTTCGGGTAGTTACAAACATCAGCACAAAATCATTATACCCTGTACCACAGAGTGGTGTAGGGTATAAATATTTTCTATTTTCATGAAATTTGAGAGATTTATGTGAAAATCGGTAAGGTGGTGTGTATGGGGGCTACAAGAACAACTGGTCCGATTTCTTTAAAATTCGGAATGGTGATTTGTGTGGATAAAACATGATTACCTGCTAAATTTCGAAAATATGCCTATTAAAATTCGGCTATTAGAGTCATTTGAGCCAAAATTAAAGATGACCTTTGTATGGAGGCTAGGTCTACATATGGACCGATTTTTTCCAATTTCAATTGGCTTCGTCCTTGAGCCAAAAGAGGCTTAAGTTTCAAATTTCAAGTCATTTGATTAAGAATTGCGACCTGTATCGTGTTTACACCGTTTACATGGACAGACAGACAGAAGAACAGACGGACGGACATCGCTAAATCGACTCAAAAAGTGATTCTAAGTCGATCGGTATACTTAAAAGTGGGTCTAGGACCAATATTTCGGGTAGTTACAAACATCAGCACAAACTCATTATACCCTGTACCACAGTGTGGTGTAGGGTATAAAAATGTTTTTAAGGAAAAAAAAAATTATGAAAAAAAAATTTTGATAAAAAAATTTTCATGAAAAAATTTTTTCATGAAAAAATTAAAAAAAAATAAAAAATTTGATGGAAAAAAAAAATTTTTGTTGAAAAATAATGATGCTTCATTTTATTCACCATCTGGTGAGAAACGCTTATATTCATCAGCAGGTGAGTTATTATCCAAGTTACAACAGTAACTTGGATAATGAAAACAGTAATTCCTATTTTCTTTTTTGTTAGTCGTTAGCTTATAAAGTCAAACTAAGATGGCGTACTGCATCATTTTTAAAATAAGACACCTGCCTTTAAACATTATCATGTGAAAACTACAGAAAACGACATTCAATTAAAATTAAAATTTACAGTTTTTAAGCTGATTTTTTTGTTACACCTAATATTTTATTTAAATTTTTTATCATTTAGTAAACAACTGCAGAAAACTGGATGTAATTTCTGCAGATTTTTTTTTTTTTGTGATTTGACGGAGATGACTAACAATAAGACATGTCTTGTGAACTTAGCAGATTTTTTAGCAAAAATTAGCAGATTTTCTTGGTGTCTTGGCACATTTTTCTACTGTTATTATGAATATCTTGAAGGTTTTTCTGAAATCAGCAGATTCCCAGCAAAACTTAGATTACCAAATAAGGTATAAAATAAGGTATAGGATCTCTTATTTTATACATTGCAGCATTGATGATTTAACAGGCGATGATACTCAAAGTAATGCATCTACATTATCACAAAGAATACCGGTAAGGTATAAAATAAGTCATAAATTTATAACGAAGAATACGAGTAAGGTGTAAAATATATGATATTTTATAGGTTACGAGAAATGAAATAATATAGCACACCAGAAGATAATATATAAGGTGTTACGAGGAGTGAAAAAGTAATTTTGTATTAAATTTACTCACGTGATTGTAAGTGAGTGTAAGTAGATAAAATATGCTCGTGAGTGTGTGTCGTTAGAAATTTCCTGTCGTGAGCCCATCTCTAGTTTAAACTTATGCATTTTTTTATAAAATAATTATTTTTTATGTTATTGTAATGCATTATGCATCCAATTATAAATAATGCATTATTTCAAACTTTCAAATAATACATAATGTAACCAAATATAAGCCATCCATGATTTAATGTTTAGAAAAAATAAATATGAAATACATTTTTTCCAATAATCATGCATTACGTAGCAAATTATTAGTAATGCATTATTTTAAACTTAAAAATAATACGTTGTGGAACAAATGTTTGGTAAGACATCCTAAAATAATGCTACAAATAAGGTATATACATTACCTGGTAATGTATTATATAATCACTACCCATTACCAAAATTTTGCTGGGTTTCTTCTCTGACAAAAGCTTGGTGTGTTTTTCGATGATTTTTTCAACAGATTGGACTGTAATTTTTTTGAGTGTTTTACATATAAACACCTCCACATTAAAATACTCTCATGTAAACAAGATCCCACATAAACATTATGCAAATAATATGAAATTATAAATTATTTTATACTAAAAACACATAAACAAAAAAATGAAGAAAAATTGCTTAAAGGCAATTTAAAGAAATGCAAATTGAACTTAACACACGAGATGAAAAGTGTAAAAAATAATAAAAATAGAGGAGGGGGGGGGGGGGAATATACATTACGAAAAATACTGCTTCATATTGTGTGTGTGTATGTAGTTAGTGGGAATGTAAAAACAATAGCAACACAGAAACAGCAGCAGCAGCAGCAACAGCCGTACAAGTAGCAATAGCAACAGCAGTTCTGTGGAATAAAACGCAGCAAACAAAACGATTTGAAGTGATTTATGAGCACTTGATATGCACATATCAAGAGAATTTACATAAACAGACACATGCATGCATACATACATATGCAAACACATGAATATCCTTATTTCAAAATAAAAAAAAAATACAATAGTTAAATGTTGCTAAGTTAACATACCATATGGTAGAGTGTGTGTGTGTGTGAGTGTGCCACAGTAACATCAGTTTGTATTGTAAATGTGAAAACAGCAAAATGTTAAATAAACGAATTGAAGAATGCATTTTCATAGTTTTTTCTTTTTGTTTACAAAAATTGTATAAATGGTTACAAGGATAATGTAATATGAAAATGTGAAAATGTGAAAAGATGTTATGCCGAAACATTACAACAAAAAAAAACAAAATTAAACTGAAATATCTGTACAAAAAAACTACAACAAAAAAATCAAATTAGTTTTTGCATTCTTTTGTTTTTTTTTTTGTTGTTGTTGTTTATTTCTTTATTTGTTGTTATCGTTGTGTTTTTAATTTAAATGCTAAAGTGACATTTGAAAAATTAGAAACAGAATGAATAATTCTTTTCAAAAACTACAATACATGAAATTGTAAAAAACATAGATGCTTACGTAAGGAATTTGTTTTCAAATTTATTTAATATTACTTTTATTTGTTTGTAAGTTATTATTTGGGTAAAGGAAAAAGTTGAATTCGTTTGGAAACTTATGTGCTCGAAATAAAAATTCTGTTATAGTTAAGCAGAATCAAAAACAAGTACAAATTTTAAATTCGACTTGGTTGCATGCCTGAATACTCTCCACAATGCCCTTTTTAAGTAATAGAAAATTTTTCTAACGTAACAAAAATTAACAATTTCGATTAGAAATATTTGCTTTTGAGTAAAAAACATTTTTAGTCATTTAAAAAAAAAATGCTAAATATTTTTTTTGATTATAAAGTTTTTTTTGATAGTGTAATTTTTTTTTTTTAGTGTAAAATTATTTTTGATTGACAAAAAAAGTTGTCAAATTTTTTTGTGACTGACCAACGTTTTTAAATCTTGTTTAACGTTTTTTCAACACGTGGATTTATTGTGAAAGCAATCTGAAATTCACGGTTTTGTTTATAAATTTTGAACCGCAGAACCGATTTTGATGAAATTCAATACCAATCAGACCAAGGAAACGGAAAATATATTCGCTAAGCTTTAACAGCCTCAGTTTTGTACTTCAAAAGTTAGCGTGTTTTTTATCTCGTAAATTCGCGAAACACCCTTGCCGAATTTCACTCTTTTGCGCATAACTTTATTTTTTAGCACGCGACCGATTTTGCTGAATTGCAATACCAACCTGACCGGAAAATGTCCAACATATATGCCAAACTACAGCAGCCTTAGTAAAATAGTTCAAAAGTTACCGTGTTTTCAACAGACAGACGGACGGACATCGGTAGATCGTCTAAAAATTGATCAAGGATCATTAATATATCTATACTTTATGAGGTCCTAGACCAATACTTCGAGGTGTTACAAACGGAATAATAAACTTTTATATACCCTCTATCACTAAAGTAGGGGTATAATGAAAATCTTCATTAAAGTTCGTCCAATGTAACAGTTTAATATATACAATGTAGCAGTTTTATAATTGAACAGTTCATGCGAATAAGGACGAATAGACCATTTGTATAATTTTACAAATGACGATAAAAACGCAGGAAACGGTTTTAAACTTATATTTTAGTGAACTTTTTTGCATTAATGGATTTGTGCATTATGCAAAAATGTTAGAAAAAATATTATTTTTTAGCCGTTTCCTGCGTTTTTATCATCATATGTAAAATAATACAAATGGTCTATTCGTCCTTATTCGCATGAACTGTTCAATTGCTCATAGGGTCAATATTTATGAAATATTTCATTATATTTTTGAAAGGCTTCATTAATAAAATAAATAAAATTTCATAAACTTTTATGAAACTCTTCATAAATATTATGAAATGTTTAATAAATACAATTAAAGATTTCATAGATTTAATTTAGTTTTTCTTAAATTTTATAATATTTATGAAATCTTTCATTATTACTATTAAATGTTTCATAAAATGTATGAAACGATTCATTATATTTATGAAAAAATTTCATTATATAAATAAAATATTTTATAATATTTTTTTAATACTTCATTGATATAATGAAAAAGTTGCATAAATATAATAAAATATTTAACAAAAACGGATTATTTTTAAATCCGTTTTTGTTAATGAAACGTACTATGAAACGAAAAGTTTCATAGTATTTAGGAAACATTTCATTATATTTATGAAACAGTTACATTAGACGAACTTTAGTGACAAGTATCATTATATATTTTATAAGGTTTCATAGAATTTATGAAATGGTTCATTAACATAAGCAAATGCAAAATTTTTTTATAAAAAATAAAATTTGGGATATTTTCATTAAAAGAACTAAAATAAGGAATTAAAAAAAAACTCACCCCCTCATGAGGCATCTTCGTCAGGAGCTAAAATGTTTTCGCTTCAATCCAATTTAATCCTTTTATAAAAAAATCATATGGAACGTTGATGAATTTTTGTTATGAAATCATGAAATTTTACGAAGTTCATTTCATAGACGCTTCCATAAAATCTTCATAAATATAATGTAATTTTATGACAATACTATTTATGAAATCATGTCATAATTGTTTTTATTATGCATTTATTTTCTGAGAGTAGTTAGTGATATCCTCCTATCCCTAATTCCATTCTCTGATATTCTATCAATCTCGTTTATCAATTCCTCTCTAGGAACCGAGATGTCATGATCAATATTTTTTCTTCTACCGACTCAGAGCTATTCCTCTCCCACGCATCAGCCAATTAATTTACAGCGACCCCACTGTGCTTAGTGACCCAGATTAGCATGACTACGTGTTGAATGAGTCGGTGAAGGGATTGTATATAGTTCCTAACGATTCTCGATTTCACAGTATTTGATTTAAAGGCATTCAGGGCTGCCCACCAAAATGTTAGTGGCGCAAGAACTTAGGTCTCTTGTCATAATCTTTTGCGCGGCTTTATCAATTGCAAATACCTTATCCTGGAAAGCACTACACTCAGAAAATTAAGTAAGTTACTACATGTTAGTTATTTGTATATTTTACAGTAGTTAGTTGTTTTCAACTACAAAGTCAGTTGTTTTTGTTTGAAAAATATCAAACAACTATTTCTGTTAGTTATTTTAAATAGTTTTTTTGAATAACTAACAAAAAAGTACTGTGATGTAGTAACAGTTATTTAAAGTAGTTAATTTTATTTTGTTTTTCTCTGAAAAATTTTTTAAGTTTTTTGCCAAAAAATAAAAATAAATTTTCGTTTTTTTTATTTTTCACAACTTTTTTTTAAAAAAAAAAACTTTGAAAAAATTTGGTCTTCAAATTTTTTTCTGAAAAATTTTTTGAAAAAAAAAAAAATTATTTATTAATTTTTTTATTTTTACTACATTTTAGTTGTTTTGACTACAAATGTAAGTAGTTTTTACTACATAAGTCAGTTGATTTTTGTCAGTTAAAATAACTGACATTGTTAGTTGATTTAACTGAAAAAGTAGTTGACCCCAAAACAACTTACAAAGTAGTTATTTTAACTGACATTTTCAGTTGATTTTACTAACATAATTTTTTGAGTATACACTTTTCTGAAAGCCTCATTAAGGCTTTGATTTCAACGCATTCAGAATATACTCTTATTCTCTATTATAACAGAGTTTTCAGATCATTCCTAGTAGGTACTTTGCCTTCGAAGGTTCTATCAAAGTTCGTTTGCAGTGCTTAAGTAACGTCCTCAAGAACGTTACTTAAGTATTTGCGACACTTTAAACCTGAGACCCGATTTTGATGCTGTGCTCTTGATGCAAACCTGTTTTAGTATTTTTTGTGAACAAAAAGAGTTCGGTTTTGGCGGGATTAACTTCCAGGCTTTTATCATTTGCCCACGTTGAGAGTATCTTAAGAACTAATTCCACGAGTTAGCTAATCGTTGTTAAAAACTTACCTTTGATTAAGATCTCAATGTAGGCAACCACTTGGATATCCGTTATGTTTAGTGACTCGAAGATCTTAATTATTACAAGATTCCCCAGAAGGGGGGAGATCACTCACTATTGTGGAGTCCCCCTTGAAAAGACTTTCCGTTCCTCGATTTAACATCACCTAACTTCGAGTTAATACAAAGGGGAAACAAGTTATATTTAATATATTTTTAACAATGGTTGTAGAAATTTCTGCATTCTGCATCACAGTTTCGAAAAGGACCATAGCTTTAAAATAATGGTTAAAAAATTATAAACAAATATTTGAGCCTTATAATTTTCGGTATTTAATGTTCAAGGTAACGAAGTACCGAGCAGTTAAGTTGTAACATACGATGTTTGAAAAATTAAATGTAAAAATTTAAGTTGCGACATTATTTTCTAAAAATGAAATTTAAATGTTAAAAATCAATGTGGTTGGCAAATGTGCCCTTATCAAAGCTAAAACCCAAATATTACATTTGCCCCATGTTGGGCGCCAATTTTTTAGGAATATTTTTATACATTAAAGTTTTGTATTTAAGTGAACTGGTTTCAAAAAGGATAGACGCTTAGTCCGTATTAATCAGCAGTCCACAATACTATTAGTTTCCAGGGCCACATCTTCTTGCTAGCAAATGTTTACAATAAAATATTGTGGAAACTTTTACATCAACACAACGATAATGTTAATAATAATTTCTTTACACTACTATGTTTTCAACAATATAAAAATGCACGTATTTATGAAATTTTTAAAAGGGGAAGATTTTTTAAATTTAAATTATTTTTAACAAAATTGAATCCAATGTATCTCTGTTTATTATTAAAAGAGATAAATTGATTTCAATATTATTTAAACTAATTATTTTTTTTTTCTTTTTTATTACAGGTGAGTTTTTTGGTTCTGACTGTAAGAAATACATGGTATATCAAAAGATTTCATTATAACATAATGTAAGTATAAGAAAATAGTCTACTCAAAGCGTTAAATTCCGAACACAATTATGTCTGATAAATTTTTGATACATATGATTTGATGTAGCTATTCATTGTCTTTTTTGGGAAAAATGTATCGAGCTTCAGAGGGAAAATAATTTGCTTGGTTAAGAGAGTCAACTCTTTTTACTCGCTCGAATAGTCGTAAGCAATTCAAATTAAACTCACGAAACCATCTTTAGTAAATAAAAAATGTTCACAAACAAATTCTCTTTGGTCAAGCAATGTTTTTTTTAGACATTTTTGAATTGACTTTTACCCTTACCCAAAAAATAAATTGCAATCAATATTATTTATCAAACAAACAAATAGACAAACAAACAAACATTTGTTGATCTATTTTAAATGCTGACTTTTTTATTTACTGCTATTGTAAAATGTATTTTTCTGTTTCCTTTATTTAAGGAGTGAGATCATAAAAATGTTAACACACATTTTTGCCTACAACTTTGGTGTAAAGCTTCCAAATTTTTTTTTTTTCTGCAGTTTACATTTTAAAAATATGTCAGTTAATAAATTAATTTACATCATGAGTTTTAATTTGCAATTTTTTACACAATGGACGATGAAAGAAAAGTGCGTTCAAAAATAATTAAATATTTTCAACAAAACCAAACATGGACATACAAAAAAATTGCCAAAGAAACTAATGTATGCCGCCAAACAGTTTCAAAAGTGGTAAAAAGGTATCTGGAACACCTAACAATTGAAAGGAAGCCGGGAACAGGAACAACGACTGGTTATCGTAACATTGGTAAGGCATATAAAGTTAAAAGCATCCTTAAGAGAGCTCCTAACTCATCTGGCAGAAAAACAGCTCGGTTAGCCCAATGCTCAGACTTTTTTGTACGTAAAGTGAAACGTAAGGCGGGACTAAAGTCCTACAAAGTTCAAAAAGTTCCCGATAGAAACGCTTTTAAAAATTTGGAGGCCAAAACCAGAGCTAGAAAATTGAAATCAAATTTTATAAAAAAATACAACTGTTGTGTAATGGACGACGAAACTTATGTCCTGGCTGATTTTGCGCAGCTCCCTGGTCAAGAATTTTATGTTTCCGATGTTCGAGGAAATGTTGCGGAAAAATTTCGGTCAAAAAAGCAAACGAAATTCCCCAAAAAATTCCTAGTATGGCAAGCCATATGTAGCTGCGGCCAAAGAAGCCAGTCATTTGTGACATCTGGCTCTATAAACAGCGAAATTTATATCAAGGAGTGTTTGCAGAAGAGACTTCTTCCGTTCTTGAGTCAGCACAATGTATCCACTTACTTTTGGCCCGATTTAGCATCTTGTCACTACAGCAAGAAAGCGCTGGAGTGGTATAATGATAATAATGTGGTTTTTGTACCAAGAGAGGCAAATCCACCAAACTGCCCGGAGCTCAGGCCAGTGGAGAGATATTGGGCTCTTGTTAAAAAAGAATTAAAGGGCACAAAAAAGGTCTCCCAGGACATGCAAGATTTCAAACGTAGATGGACCACCTGCTCTAAAAAGGTGACAGAAACTACCATAAAAGCCTTAATGGGAGGGTTTCCGGAAAAAGTGGATAACTTTGTTCGTAGTGGTTAGAGTTCCATGCGGTTTTTTTGTTATGATTTTGTATTAAATTTTATTTAATAAAAATTTGGTTTGAAGTCTTAAAATCCAGTAGTCTGTTTTTTATTTAACTTTATGTGTGTTAACATTTTTATGATCTCACTCCTTATATTCATTTTATTGTTTTCCATCATATAAATGATTTTTAGGTACACACACAAAGTAATGTATCATTTTTATATAAATATATACCTACTACGAGAACATGGGTAGTAGACCGACATTTTTTCATAATTTTTTCTTCTGATTTTGAACGTCTGGGCAAATTTTTATACCACTCTGAGTGTTGGTTCAACGTAAAAAAAAACTGCTTAAAAGAAAGTTCGTCTCAACCTTTAGAAAAGGGTCAAGGGAAAGAAATTTTAAGACTTATAAAAAATAATCTTAAACGAAGGATAAGATTTTTTTTGACAGATTTTAAATAAAGATCTTTTCGATCGATTTTAATATTTTTTTGAATGTTTGTGTTTAGCTCCTCAAAGTTAAGTCCAAAAAGAATAAAAATATCCCGCACTCTTAGGAAAATCAAAAGTTGAGGTTAAAAAAATGCCGCTCTAATGCAACTGCAACTACTCTATATATAATCTAAGCTCTTAACAATAACTATGATATTTACTTTATCTACTTAAATATTAAAAATAAAATAGAAATATTTACATATATAGAAGAATATATATGGGACATTCCATGTCAAATCGGACACTTTGAACATTTTTTTTTTAGATATTCCCAATTTGTTTATAGTTTTTAGTACCCTTCGAAAGCTCCTTCGTGATAAATTTTCAGATTTTTTTGATGACCCGTTCAAAATATATCGAATTTTTAAAAATTGGTAGTTTGTTCCTTTACTCAAAATTCTTTTACTCATTACTTCTTCAATAATGGTCCAAATTTAAAAATTTTTTTTTTCAAAATTTTTGTTTTTTTACGAACTTTTTCAAAAAAAATCCCAAAAAATTCTTAAAAGCGCTCTAGTATGCGATTTTTAAGTTTTAAAATTTAAATCTCATATTTGAAAATGTTTGTACTCTTAGATTTTTTTGATATTTTTTGTTGTAAAACTTCTATCTATTCCACAAATATTTTGCCCAGTAGGATCATGGGATAACAATTATTACTACTTTTTAAAATTTTTTAAAAAAAATTTAATTGTAATTTTCCAATCTTAAAATCATTTCTACTGCTCCAATGATGCGTTATAGAGGGGTCATTTATAAGACTGACCCCCATTAATTTTTACGTCTTAACATTTCTTTTTAACAAACTAATACCCTATCTCCAATTTCTAAAGGGGGCACCCACACAAAACGACATTTTTAAAATTTGCTCCAACCGCTCTAACTGCCCTAATAGTGCCCTTAGAGCAATCAAGTGTATGACGGACCCACAATATTTTTTTAGTCCAAACATTTTCTCTGACAACACCTACCCTCTACCTTTAACTGTTAAGGCGGTCCCCATACATTTTTTTTATTTTTTTTAAATTTGTTTTGTTTAATCAGCGTCTACCGGTCCAATGGTGCGTCCGAGAGGGGTCATTAGTGAGACCGACCCCTATTTATTTTTACCCTACAACATTTTTTTAAAACATACCTACGCCCAATCTCCACTCCCTAAGTAAGCCTCCATTCAAATTTATATTTTTCTAGAATTTGCTCCAACTGTTATTTGTATGGGAGCCTACTTAGGGAGTTGAGATAGGGCGTAGGTATGTTTTAAAAAAAGTGTTGTAGGATAAAAATAAATGGGAGTCGGTCTCACTAATGACCCCTCTCGGACGCACCATTGGACCCGTAGAAGCTGATTATATAAAACAAATTTAAAAAAATTAAAAAAATTGTATGGGGACCGCCTTAATAGTTAAAGATAGAGGGTAGGTGTGTTCAGAGAAAATGTTTGGACTAAAAAAATATTGTGGGTCGGTCATACATTTTGTTGCTCTAAGGGCACTATTAGGGCAGTTAGAGCGGTTGGATCAAATTTTAAAAAAAGTCGTTTTGTGTGGGAGCCCCCTTAGAAATTGGAGATAGGGTATTACACTCAGAAATTTTTGTAAGTTACTACATGCTAGTTATTTGTATATTTTACAGTAGTTAGTCGTTTTCAACTACAAAGTCAGTTGTTTTTGTATGAAAAATATCAAACAACTATTTCTGTTAGTTATTTTAAGTCTTTTTTTTAACAACTAACAAAAAAGTACTGTGATGTTGTAACAGTTACTTAAAGTAGTTAATTTTATTTTTTTATCTCTGAAAAATGTTCAAAGTTTTTTTCCAAAAAATAAAAATAAATTTTCGTTTTTTTATTTTTCACAACTTAAAAAAAAAAAAAAAACTTGGAAAAAATTTGGTCTTTAATTTTTTTTTTCTGGAAAATTTTTTGATTATTATATTTTTACTACATTTTTGTTGTTTTTACTACGAATGTAAGTAGTTTTTACTACATACGTCAGTTGTTTTTTTGTCAGTTAAAATAACTAACATTGTTAGTTGATTTAACTGAAAAAGTAGTTGACCCCAAAACAACTTACAAAGTAGTTATTTTAACTGACATTTTCAGTTGATTTTACTAACATAATTTTTTGAGTGTAGTTTGTTCCAAAGAAATGTTAAGACGTAAAAATTAATGGGGGTCGGTCTTATAAAGGACCCCTCTATGACCCACCATTGGAGCAGTAGAAATGATTTTAAGATTGGAAAATTACAATAATTTTTTATCAAAAAATTAAAAAAAATAGTAATAAACGTTATTACACGCTCCTTCTGAGCAAAAAATTTGTAGAATCGATAGAAGTTTTACACAAAAAAATTTCCAAAAAATCGAAGAGTACAAAAATTTTCAAAAATGAGATTTAAATTTTAAAACTTAAAAATCGTATGCTAGAGCGCTTTTAAGAATTTTTTGGAATTTTTTTCTAAAAAGTACGTAAAAAAACAAAAATTTTGAAAAAAAAAATTTGAAATTTGGACTATTATTGAAGAAGTTATGAGGAAAAGAATTTTGAGTAAAGGAACAAACTACCAATTTTTAAAAATTCGATATCTTTTGAACTGGTCATCAAAAAAATCTGAAAATTTACCACGAAGGAGTTTTCGAAGGGTACTAAAAACTGTAAACAAATTGGGAAAATCTAAAAAAAATCCGATTTGACATGGAATGCCCCATATATACCTATTAAAAAAAGCAATCACTTGTATGCAATTTTTTATTTTCAACATTTTCTACAACTAAAAGCTAAAGGGTGACCAATATGTTTTTAAACAAGAATTTTGTTAGTTTATTTACCAGATATTAAAAACTTAAAACGGTCATAATCATTTTTTACCACTCTGTAGCCCGTTTCTGTAATTAAAGTGAGAAGTTTTCGCATCGAAAAATATGAAACAAAAAATTCCACAGTTTCTCGACTCCGGAATAAAAACTGTTTCTGTATGTCAATGCGAAAACGCCAGCGTTTATATTGGAATATTCCAAGATAGCTGTCAAAAAAGTAATCAAAGTGAGAAAATAGTAAGAAAACAAAAAAAAATAACACGGAGCAATTTAAATAATTGTTTACGGATCATTTAAAAGCAATAAAATAAATATAAAAAAAATAAAATTATATATTGTTGTTAATAATGTAATTGTGATGTATTGATAACAGCATTTTTGCATTTAGAGATTCTTTGATCTTTCTAAAATTTGTGAAAAAATATAATAAATTAGATATTTATACAAACACAAAACAAGTAATTTGTATTTTTCTTACTATTTTTATCCATTTTTCATTTATTATGATTTTTTTAATGTTTTTATTTCTTTTTGTCCAAGTCTCGCACCGTTTTAAAATGTGAGTTTTTTTGACACTTGAAATACAAAAGTTTTCGACCAATTACTTTACAGAAACAATTTTCTCGCATCATTCCAATAAGTTTAAAAGTTTTCACACCACAAAGTTACAGAAACAGTAAAATGTGAAAAGTCACTTTTTGTGCCGATTTACAATGTTTTCGTTTCATTTCACATGTTTCATGCGAGAAATCTTTCGATTCGAGAGTTACAGAAATCAGCTACTGGATATTAATATTTAACTATTTTCCGTTTACATGTTTGGTGCCCCAAGTTGGGCGCAAATTTTAAAGTGATAGCATTTTAATGCTACATCAATTTTTCAGGATTATCTCGACTTTAAATAATACTTAGTTGTTATTATAGTGCTACAATTAGTATAAACCTGTACTAGTCACCCTTTAAATATGCTAAACAAAAGTTAGCAATACATATTCAAATACTAACACATTTTACTTGGTATTGTTAGAGTATAAAGTAATACATATAAGGAAAAACTAAAATGTTTATTTATTTTTTTTTCTCTATTGAAAAACTTTTTCTTATACGAGCAGTTAGTTACATGTGCAATCAATTTATTGATATTGCTATAAGAGCCCTTTTATTCTGATTTTTTTTTTTACAAAAGTGCCAAAGGGTATATTGAGTTTCTTACTCTTTTTCTGTTTATATTTATTTGGTATATGTATAGATCTTTTGCCTGCATATGTATGGAAAATGTATAAAAGTTGCATAATTGTGTGTATGTTATATATTGTTTTTGTTTAAGTACTCGTGTATGAAAGTAATATTAGTCTGTGTATGTGTAAAAGTTCGAGTACATATTTCTATACAGAGTTTAACTGTTTACAACTATTAGCATTTTTACAAAAAGTCATTTATGAAATTGCTTATGGATATGAAAAAAAATATATTGTTGCTACCGAATATGTGTGATAATAGATGGGATAAAACCGAATATGTATTTTTAAACAAAAAAAATTTATACTGAAACTGGATTAAATTGAATGTATCCCAGCAAAATTAATTCGAGATTTTGAAGACACAACTTCTTGTTATAGAATACCTCTTACTGATGCAGTAAAAGTATAAATTATATAAACAAACTGGCCGAAGCACCCGGTGTTGCCTTGTTTAACTTAGACATGAATGTCTAATTAGCTTTTCCCCTGCGCCAATTATAGGGTCTAGTCATACATATGTATAAATTCTTATAACGAAACATATATACATACATTCTGAAGTGCCGTAAAAATTCATTGAAATGAAGAATTTTGTTATTAACTTCACCCCAACGCCATTTACCGGGTCCAAATTTAATCAGGAAACTTATTTTTGTTTTAAGAAATATATCTTGTGAATTTAAGCCAAATTGTACCATAAATACAAAAAATGGAATTATTACAACAACAGCGCCACCTATCGGGTCCAAATTTTATTGGGAAACCTATTTTTGGTTTATAAATATATTTTGTGAATTTCTCACAAATCGTACCATAAACACCAAAAATTTAAATATTGCGACAACAGCGCCACCTATCGGCATTAAACGTGCGAGGAACCTGGCTCCAAACTAAACTAATATATTGTCCAAGTTTGGTGTCAATCGTTGAAGCGGTTCTTAAGTTTTAGTAACATGTACACTGCACAAACGTTTTTGTATATTAAGAAGTAGATATAATATTTTGGTACTTTTTTTATTTTGTACTATTGGTACTTTTTAAAAAATCAATTTTGGTATAAGCAGCGTTCTAGTTCTTTTATTTATGGTGCTATTTTGGTTCTTTTTATAAAAATTGGCATCTCTGTACTTTTTACCAAAATTGTATTTAACAATTTTATTTGGTACTTTTTTTTTTTAAATATACCATTTGGTATCAAAAATATTTTATTTAAGTTTTTTGAATATTTTCAAAACCTTTTTTCATTAAAAAAACATTAAAAGTCCAAAATACACTCAAAAAAAAAAAAACTATAAAGTTGGCAAAAAATTTAGTTAAATTTAACTAAAAAAACACCTGATTTTGAACCTACTAAATTTCTAGTTAATTTAACAAAAAATATTTAGTTAACTTTTCGTAGAATGAATGTAGCAAAAAAACAGTAATTTTAACTAAAAATTCAGCTGAAAATTTCGTAACATTTTTTATTAGGTGAATTCAGCTAACCTTTTTTTTTAAATAAAAAAAAAAATATTTTTCACAGCGTTAAGTTCAGCTTAAGTAGGACTAATGAGATTTGCATAGGAGGCTACACAAGAAATGTTTAAAATTTTCGACTTGACAAAAATGTTACAAAAAATCAGCAAATTAATTAGTAAAAATTCGTAAACTCAGTTTTAAAGTCAACAAAAAAAATTAATTCCAAATTTGTACAAAACTAGTATTTTCGTAAATCGAACCTAACTAAAAAAAGTAGTTAAAACGCTGATTTTAACTAAAAATTTGCTAAAAAGCCAGTAAACTCGAGTTAACAAAAAAAAGTTTGTTAACTTTACAGTTTTATTTTTTTGAGTGTACAAAAATGGAATATTTTGGTACTTTTTATCAAAAAGTAATATTTTTCGGTACTTATTTTCAAAATTAACTTTTAACAAAAAAGTACTTTTTTTGTCCTTTTTTGCTACTATTTTTCTACAATTTTTATGTATGTATTACTTGGTACTTTTTAAGAATTATATTCTGGTAAAAGTAGTGTTTTAGCCCATTTTATACGTGTTTAAATCACAAAATTTAAGGTATAAACTAAAAATTTTCAGCGGAGGTAATTTTTGACCCCTATCCAATGTGGGTTTAAGACGTCCTAGATCGATAAGATTTCATGACAGACTTACAGTTACCATGACGCCATGACAACAAAAAAACGTTAATTTTCCCAAAAATTTAATTTAAAAGATTTTATTAATCTAAATTATTAATAAAACTAACATTTCTATGAAATCCGCTAAATTTACCCCGCGATTCCCGAAAAGTTTGCAGACGGAAATTCGACCTATTTTACATTTTTCTTCTCCAAGGTGTTCTAAATGAATGCAGACAAAAATTATATATCGAGGGCCTATATTCAAACCCCTCTATCTTCTTTTTGATGGCAGAATATTCAGTAAAACGGCCTTCATCGTTTCATGTTGCTATTTTATTTGCATTTTTGCTTTTCTCTATCTCTTACACAATTTATTTTTCTGAATGATAACCGTCCATCTTTTCAAATAATTAATTTATAAATATTTTTTTTTAATAATTTCATCATGCATTACATGTTTTCATTTGTCAACAAAATTCCAGAACCACGATTTTGGTCTAATGATGCTAATTTTTTCAGAAAACTCTTTTTTGAAAAATATGGGATGTCTTGTATTCATTATGAAACAAAAATTTTAATATTAAAAATCGCGATGCTGATCAGCATCTGTGGACCAAAATCGAGTTTCTATTTTTTTACTATTTTTTACATAACATACTCAACAGTTCGTCAACTTTTGAAATCAAAAATCAGAACCTGTGGACCAAAACCGCATTTCGGAATTTTTTGTTAGCCGCTATAATTAATAAATCCCGTTAAAAAATTACCGATGTCGTAAATGAAAGCATAATAATTAATTTTTATTAAAATGAAAAACCCTCTATCTGATCATTTTCATTCATGTACTTAATATTTTTGAGAAAAAAAAAATATGTGAGATTCAGTAGTTGATTTAAAAAAATATTGTAGAATATCGAATTTTAATTACTCTAACAATACGCGAAATAAAAAGTTTTTGGCTCTCCTGAAAAGTTGTGTTTTTTAGATAGAGGGGTCTGAATATAGGCCCTCGATATTTAAAAATTTTTTTTTATAAAATTTTGAAATTTTGAAAAAAGGTGTCATGACTAGGGCGACCATTTTTTTCTGAATTAAAATCAGTACGCCTAAGTTTTTATGTTTTTTTTTATATAAATAACTCTCTAAAAATATTGATGATCTTTTTTCACTCTTAGAATTTTCGGCTTAACTAACAAATTTCGGGCCAATTAATATTTCGGTAAAAACAACTGTAAAAAAACAACTGTCACAAACTGTTAACGTTACTTTGCGTAAAATTTTGTTGACTTCAAAAAAACTCAGCGGTTTTGAGAATAAGATAATTCCTCAATTAATTAATTATCTTGTTCGAAGATTTTAGAATAATTTGGATCCATGCAATTTTATATTAAGTTTCTAAAAATATAGAAAATCCATCATCCCGTGAACTTTTCGTTGTAGAAAACCTCAAATTTTTTTTTTTTGCTTTTTCATAAAAATTAATGAAGATCAATATAATATTATGCTCAAATACTTTTTTGCGTTTAGGATCCTCTTGATTCACGAACTCTAATCTCCTTAGAATTAATTCATTATAAAATATCTTATCGCAAGAATTACAGTGACGAGCAAAAGTGTAACAGGGTTCACATTGCTTAGATAATCTGCTCTATATTTTAAACTACTAATTTTATTAGTTAGTTGATCAGAATTTATAAACATTATCGAAATATGCTGTAAAATTTTTTATAAAAAAAATATAGTAAAAATTCCATAAAAAGGCAATTGTTACATTATTGCACTCATGATTTTTCTACATAAATCTTTAGGACAACTTTTATATTTCGCGCATATAGACCCGGATTTTGCAATTTTTTATAAAACTTAATAAATAACATAAAAATAATTCATTTGTTGAAAAGAAATTTTGGCTAAAAATTTTTTTTAACTCAAAAGTCCGTCCTTTTTACGTTTCTTGGGAACCACGCATATTTATCAAGCAAAGAATTTGCAGAAATTATTTTTTTTGAATGGTGTTTATATCAGGCGATAATAGAGACCATTTATAAAAAATTTCGTAAATGGATTGTTGCTTTTGCAATTAGTAAAAAAAAGTTATTGTGTACTGGTGTTGGGTTTCTGGAGGAATTTCAAATATTTTTGCCGAAATTCGTCATTTTTCGGCTGAATAAAGGCCAATTTTGCCTCAAGAAGTGTTTTCTTAATTCAGCCGTAAATAAATCAAAAAGTTATATCACCAGTTGATCATAAATTTTGTTAAGAATGGGTTTATGCCATTTAAAACCACTATCCCATTTCGTGGTTTTGGACATTATCCTCGGGGTAGTGCCATAGTGTCAAATTATCGAATCAGAACGCAATATTTGGAGTTAATTTTTTCAGAAAGAACAAAAATAAATAATGTTTAATAAATAAAAGTCTTTTTCTGCTCTTATCATTGGACGAAATTCACTAATTCAATTTAGGTACCCCAAACAATAATTTTAAATCGGGATTTAATAATAACTACATTCTTTTTAACAATATTGTCAATCTACTGATGATTTTAATTGACGATATATTTAAGACCGAATATAGAAAAAACATCATCGGCCAGAATTGGCTCGTATTCATCCGAAAAATGTTGAATATCTGCAAAAATATTTGAAATTCCGCCAAAAACCCAAATTGAGTACCCAATAAAAAAATTGTATTAATTGCAAAAATCAAACCACTTATGAATTTGATTATAAATGGGCTCTACTATCGCCGGATATAAACGCCATTCCAAAAAAATAATGTCTGTATATTCTAAGCTTGAGTAATACGTGTGGCTCTCCTAAAATCGTTAAAAGGACGGACTTTTGAGTTAAAAAAAATGTTTAGCCAAAATTTCTTTTCAACAAATGAATTATTTTTATGTTATTTATTAAGTTTTATAAAAAAATTGCAAAATCCGGGTCTATATGCGCGAAATATAAAAGTTGTCCTAAAGATTTATGTAGAAAAATCATGAGTGTAATAATGTAACAATTGCCTTTTTATCAAGGTTGGCAATCGATACACACCCAGAATAACGGTATTTGGCTATTGTAACGCAACTAATAAAGATATGGACATTTTCAAAAGCAATTATGAAAGTCGATTAAGTTTCTAGTATTTTTGATGTGTTACTTCGTTTTTGTACCGGTTAGTTTTCGACATATAGTCCAATACCTTTATAATACCGTTTGAAACGGTATTTTAATGGTATTGTTCTATATAACGAAAATGAACCGGTACAAACACGAAGCAACACATCAAGAATACTAGAAATTTTATCTACTTTCATAATCGCTTTTAAAAATGTCCCTATCTTTATTGGTTGCGGTACAATAGCCAAATACCGTTATTCTGGGTGGTTATCGATTGCCAACCTTGCTTTTTATGGAATTTTTACTATATTTTTTTTATAAAAAATTTTACAGCATATTTCGATAATGTTTATAAATTCTGATCAATTAACTAATAAAATTATCAAAAAACTTCAATACTTTATCTTGTTTAGTTTAAAATATAGAGCAGATTATCTAAGCAATGTGAACCCTGTTACACTTTTGCTCGTCACTGTAAGTTTAAAAAAAAATACTCTACGACTTATAGAAATCAGTGCCAGTTTATAGAAAGCGAACGATACACACGAACAAAAATTTTATATATTTTGTTGTTACAATAATAAAACACATGAAAAATTTTAGTTCGTGTGTATCGGTTGCCTTCTGTAAACTGGCACTTAAAGTTTTTGTGTAGAATTTTCGAAAAAAGTTATTTTTTATGTTGAAATGTTTAAAAATCAGTACAATCAGTACATATTTCCAAAAATCAGTACAAATCAGTACAAGGTTTTTTGATCAGTACACGTGATCAAAAATCAGTACATGTACTGATCAAATCAGTACGAATGGTCAGCCTAGTCATGCCATTTTTTTGGAATCAAGTTTAAACGGCTTACTGACACCGAAAAATCTTTAAATTTCATATTTAAATATTTAAAATCAAATATTATACATATTAAACAAAAATAATATTTATTTAATATTAAAAAAAAAAATTTAATTCATTTTTTTAAAGTCCTTTTCTGAAAAATTCCCAATTTTGAGGCTCATAGTGGGGAAAGAAGATAAACTCTGATCGGAGTCATATTTTGCATGTGACACATCCGACACTTTTGGAGGGTATTATAATTTGATCAGGGAGAAAAGCCAAAAAACG
Source organism: Pegoplata infirma (assembly GCA_963921195.1). Taxonomy (NCBI): domain Eukaryota; kingdom Metazoa; phylum Arthropoda; class Insecta; order Diptera; family Anthomyiidae; genus Pegoplata; species Pegoplata infirma. The sequence goes on along the minus strand of OY992540.1, from coordinate 34,919,918 downwards.
AGCCGCCCTAGTACACACTAGGATGGCTCGTTTTTGGGCTTTTCTCTCTGATCAAATTCTAATACCCGTTAAAAGTGTCGGTCCCCTAAGGGTAACTCACGTGCAAAATATCACTCCGATCGGAGTTTATCTTCTGTCTCCACTTTGAGCCTCAAAATTGGGGTTTTTGCAAAAAAGGTCTTTTAAAAAAAAAAATAAAAAAATTTAAGCTTTTTTATTAAAATAATTAAAAAAAAATTTTGTATAATATTTGATCGTAAATACTTAAATATGAAATTTAAAGATTTTACGGTATCATTAACCCGTTCAAACTTGATACCAAAAAAATGGCATGATTTTGGGGGCGTTCTCAAAACACCTTTTTTCAAAATTTGAAAATTTTATTAAATAAAAATTTAAAATATACCATTTTTTCTTTCTGAATTCATTAAGAACACCTTGGGGAAGAAAAATGTGAAATATGGCGGATATCCGTCGAGCCACTTTTTGGGAATCGCGGGGGGAAGTTAGCGGATTTCAAGGAAATGTTGGTTTTATCAATAATTTGGATTAATAATATCTTATAAATTTCATTTTTGGGCAAATTAACTGTTTTTTGGTGTCGTGGCATTCTATTAGATAACTTTAAGTCTGTCATGAAATCCGATCTAGGACGTCTTTAACCCACATTGGCTGGGGGTCAAAAATGACCCCCGCAGGAAATTTGAAGTTTAGAGCTTAAATTTTGTGCTATAAACAAGTTTGAAACTGCTTTTGTGCTTTTTACCCCAACTATTATTTCGTATTAATATATTATCTTTAAAAAAATCGTTAACCCTTGTTGGTAGGGGGTCAGAAATGACCCATTCAATAAAAAATATAAATTTTGTTGATATCAAAAAATTCAAGCACTATGCCGAAAAGTTTTTGCCGGGGTCATTTTTGACCCCTGGCCAATGTGGGTTAAAGATATCTTAAATAGGTGAATTTTTATGGCTAATTTTTAAAGTTATCAAATAGACTGCCGCAAATTAATTTTCTATAAAAAATATATACTTTTTATTAAATGGGTCATTTTTACCCCCTACCAAGAGGGTTAACGATTTTTTAAAAATAATATATTAATACGAAATAATAGTTAGGGTAAAAAACACAAAAGCCGTTTTATACTTGTTAATAGCACAAAATTTAAACTCTAAACTTCAAATTTACTTCGGGGGTCATTTTTGACCCCCAGCCAATGTGGGTTAAAGACGTCCTAGATCGGTAAGATTTCATGACAGACTTAAAGTTATCTAATCGAATGCCACGACACCAAAAAAAAATTAATTTGCCCAAAAATGAAATTTATAAGATTTTATTAATCCAAATTATTGATAAAACCAACATTTTCTTGAAATCCGCTAACTTCCCCCCGTGATTCCCAAAAAGTGGCTCGACAGATAACCGCCATATTTCACATTTTTCTTCTCCAAGGTGTTCTTAATGAACTCAGAAAGAAAAAATGGTATATTTTAAATTTTTTTTTAATAAAATTTTCAAATTTTGAAAAAAGGTGTTTTGAGAACGCCCCCAAAATCATGCCATTTTTTTGGTATCAAGTTTGAACGGGTTAATGATACCGTAAAATCTTTAAATTTCATATTTAAGTATTTACGATCAAATATTATACAAAAAAATTTTTTTAATTATTTTAATAAAAAAACTTAAATTTTTTTATTTTTTTGTAAAAAAAGTCCTTTTTTGCAAAAACCCCAATTTTGAGGCTCAAAGTGGAGACAGAAGATAAACTCCGATAAACTCCGATCGGAGTGATATTTTGCACGTGAGTTACCCTTAGGGCAAAGACACTTTTGGAGGGTATTAGAATTTGATCAGAGAGAAAAGCCCAAAAACGAGCCACCATATTACACACCTCTATTAATTATTTTGGTACTTTTTATAAAAAAATTACTTTAAACGTACCTTTGTTCTTTTTATTACAAAGTATTATTTTAGAGCTTATTTTTAAAAATGTGTTTTTATGAAAAAGTACTTTCTTGGTAGTTTTATTAAAAAGTACAAAAAAAAAATTTTTGTTTTATTTTGGATGTTATTTGTTTTTTAGCGAAGTTGTTTGGGAAGATTAAAGCGTATGAAAATTGAAATAAAACTTTTTATAAAAAAAAAAATTAAAAAAGTAGTTTCTTGGTACTTTTTTTAAAAAGTACCAAAAAAACTTTTTGTTTTGGATGTTTCTTTTTTTTTTTGAGCAAAGTTGTTTGGAAAGAGAAGAACTTTCTTGTTTTTTTTATTAAGAAACTATTTTGGTACTTTTAGAAAGGTTCATTTTTAAAACAATAAAATTTTATTCAAATTGAATAAATTTAAAAAAGACCTTAACAAAAATTTAATTCATTTGCCAAGAACTATTATTTTATATACAAATTTGTTTATATATTTTAAATTTATGAATCATATAAATCATTTAATCGGTCGTACTTAAATAATCTCCATATGTAATGAAGTTTTATTGGTATTGTATTTGTACATATTGCACACATAATCTCTCTTTTATACATATTTACATACTCGTATCCAAGTAATATAGTATAAATTGTATTAATTTGACTACCTTAAGGGCTGTAATGTAATACACAAAATTTATAAGGAATTAAAAGGATTAAACTATATGGCAAAGTATGGATTTAAAGTTAAGGGCTATAAGTGTTATAAAAATTTATAGTTTTCATACAGTTATACACAAACATAAATGGCATATGCATATGTGTAGGAGAAAATTTTATGTGGTTTTCTATTTTCTGTTTTTTTAAGAACATATTGATTGGGGTTTTGATAACTAAATAGTTCAACCACAAAAAGTTTTCAATATTAACAAGCAAAAGAAGAATAAAAGAATTAGAAAAAAGTTTCTTTTTTGAAGAATCAAGCCAGAGGACATGATTAGAAAGAAATTGATAGTAACAAGTTAAAAAGTAGTATAATTTTAGAAAAGAAAAAAAAATGTGTAGATATATCAAAAGAACTTAAAAACTGAAATTGAAGTTATGAAAAAAAAATGTAAAGGAAACAACTTTAAATAAATAAGGGACATATTCACAAAAAAAGTCATAACTCAATCGTAACTCAATTTTTTCCATGTGGTTGTTGTAAACAATCATAAAAAAAGTTAAAATTTTGTTTGAAAATTTCAAAAAAATAAAGACCTGCTACCCACATCGTCTTAAAATTGATAAATAATTTTAAATTTTGACACTTTTTATGATTTTGTTTACAACAAACACAGGGAATATGAAGTTTGAAAATAATAAAATTAGTCATAACCAGTCATAACTGTGAATAGGCCTGTAAATTTAGTTTTTAAATAAGAATTTTTGTTTGTAAAATTTTAAAATATGGGCTATTCAGAAGCCATTGTGATTAAATCCAACTTCACTTATTTTTTTTATTTTATAATAAACACCATGTTATTTACCTATTACACTGTGCTACAGTGAAAAAATACTTCTGATGTGACATGGTATAGGTTGTTAGTTTGTCGAGTAGATCACAAAAATGCCCATTATTTCAATTTTATTTATTCATAATCTATAAGCCAATAAGGCCAAAACGATTACATAGTTGTTCAAATGGCACATACAATTTGTAATTATAAGTATTTATTATATTTTCTAAATAAAGAACTTATGTTAACTTAACCCTACTTATGGATATGGAAATGTTTCCCTAATAATATATTAAAATTTTTCCTTTGTCACACATCTTTTATTATATCCACTATCAACATAATGATTCAACGAATTCATAGATTTGATATTAATTTGCCCTTAAATTCCTGCACTGAGTGAGCAAAATGCCGTTCACAATACGGTATAGCAGAGTTCCAGATACTACAAACTCTAACAATACATGACCTTTTCATGACTAACGAATGAAACCTTGGAGAAAATAATGACCTGCATCTTGATGAATTTCCAAAACGAAACCTGGACACAATGTAGTTTGGTGACCCGCACTTAAGCGCTTTATAAAAAAGCGTCATTAGTCTTACATTAACAAAAGCCTTAAACGAGCATCCCAAAAAATCTATCACATGAGCAGTTACATGGTCCCGCACTTTTAGTCTATATACATATCGTATAATTCTATTAAAATATCTCTCCAGTCGGAGCATATTAGTTTCAGTTGTACCAGAATATATTTCTATCCCATATAAAATAATTGGCATTAGAGTAGCATGAGCTACCTGCTTTCTGGTTTGCAAAGGTAAATAACAATCAATACTGTAAAGCTTACGCAACCCAAACGACAAACGTGAGAAAAGAAAATTTATATGACAATCAAATCCGAGTTTGTTATCAACATAAAAACCAAGCGCCTTAAAGTAACTAACATAGCTAAGTTCCAGATTGTTTAAGAAGATTCTAGGCACACTAATACCAACGTCATTAAATACCATCGCCTTAGATTTTGATATGTTAAGCACTATAAAATTATCCCTACACCAACTTTCAATCTGTTGTAAACTAGTCTGAATGCTAGTAGAAAAAACACCAATATTATCCTTTTTTTCTGAAAACAATAACTGAAGATCGTCCGCGTATAAATGACTACAAATTCCAGGTATGCTGTCAAAGATATCATTAACGTAAAGACTAAAAACTAATGGTCCTAATATAGACCCTTGTGGGACACCTCTTAAGATATTTCTGGGCGATGAGCACCTTTCGCCGCATTGTACAAACTGCTTCCGACCTAATAAAAATGAAGCAATCAACAAACAGGCAGTTTTAGAAAAAGAAAAAAGCGAAAATAGTTTATTCAATAATACTTCGTGACATACTGACTCAAAAGCCCTACTCAAATCCAAGCTGACTAATACAACAACATTTTTGTTATCCACTTTTTCTCTAATCTCATCAACTAAACTTGCCATTAGAGTGGTCGTATTGCGGTTTTTCCTAAAACCTGATTGAAAATCTGAGATGCAACGTTTATAATTGTTACTTTGCATTATTTGTTCATAGATTAAAATCTCTAAAACTTTTGACAACACAGACAAAATACTATTCGGTCTGAAATCAGCGGCATTCTGGGGATTTTTAACCTTAGGCACAGGAATTACTCTCGCATTCTTCCAGCAATTAGGATACTTTGATGACGTTAAAATATAGTTATAAATGTGTACTAAACATCCAGAAACTAGGGGGAATATTAGTTTTAAAAATTTCAGTGAAACACTATCCGGGCCAATAGCCTGCGATTTGATTTTATTCATCGCAATCCAAACATCTATGACATCTATCGCACTAAAAGAAAAACCATTAAGACCTACATCATGACTTAAATTCTGATATATTAGAGTCGGTGCATTATTAATAGCTGGCATTACAAAATGTTCATTACATCTCTCAACATCAATTCTTTCCACCTCTCTATTATCATTTCCAACAATACCCAACTGCCTTATTTCTCCCCACATGTGCTTTTGAGAACAATTCGAAAACACGCTTTGAAAATAGATGTTTCTTTGTTTTCTAATTACAGATTTTACTTTATTCCTATACTTGCAATACACACGCCATCTATCGTTAGTTTTGTTTTCTAAATATGCCCTGTACATCCTATCCCTCTGTTCCTGGGCATGAACAATAATGGGAGATTTTATCCATTTTGTGATTTTCCGAGGTCCTACTGTTTTTAGCGGTACATGCTTGTCATACAATGCTAATAATAACTCATTTAGGTAATCAACTTGTCCATTTACATCCGTATTGTTATATATTTCCCCTAAATTGATCCTACTTACGTCAGCTTTGCAGGCTTCAAAATTAAAATTGCTATAATCTCTTATTGTTCTTCTTTCTGATACCAATTCAGTCCTTACTTTCATTGATAAATAAATTAGCGCATGATGCGAATTCAGAGCTGGAAACTGAAATTGTCCACTATCTTCAATTAGATCAGAATTTGAGACCAGAAAGTAGTCAATTAGCTTAGTTACAGGAAGGCCAATAGTAAAATGAGTTGGTCGATTGTTATGCACAATTTCTAGTCCCATTCTCCCACACAAGCTTCTCATCCGATCACCTTCAATCTATATTGAAATCTCCCATTAAGACTACTTTGTTATACCGCCCTGTATATTCTGCTAGTTGCTCTTCGCAATTTGAAATAACGCCATAAGCTAGATAAACAACTCCGATTAAAATTTTTTCAATTCCTTCACCATCAATTTCAATAAATATACATTCTGACAATCCCTCGTTCATAATACTACCCACACATCTAGATTTTAAAACATTTCTTACATATATACAAGCGCCACCACCTTTACGAACATACCTGTCGCTTCTATATAAACGGTAACCATTTATGGACACTGCATTGTCAGATATATATTCATTTAGCCATGATTCTGAAACTCCAATTATATCAAACATTTTGCTTTCAAAAACAGATCTAATTTCTTCTAGTTTTGCAGAATTCCTTGGCGCAATACTCTGAGCATTAATATGAGCAAAATTAATATTATTATTGTTCAAGTTTAAGTTTTGAATCTCATTTATGTTGATAATGGGACCAAGATTACTATTCATAATTTATATAAAGAGAAACCTCCCATATCCATAAACTAATTAAGCTCCCATAGTTGTTGCTAAACTTAAAACTAATAAAAAGTGAATACATAAAAATTTTTATAAATTTGTACTTCGACCACATTTCAATAATATTTGTCGCCTTAATAAATATTATTTACTAAAGATACTGAGATAAAAAAAAAATGTTTCCTTTTGAAAAACTTAAGCAAACTAATATAAAACTCTTAAAGATCTATAATTAAATCCATATTCTATTACTTACAATTTGTTAAGAAAGAGTAACATAAACAGTAATCATCAGGGATGGAAATTGGAATTTTAAAATGGTACTGGAAATCACAAAAGTACTATTTCACACTCTACGGTACAGTCAATTCAGTATAAAAGTTTTTAAAGTAATTAATTCAATACAAAAGTACTTAAATTGAAGATATCCTAATCCAATTTTTTATTTTTTGAGAAATCCCCATGCCAAAAAAAAATCAAGTTATTTATTATTATTATTTTTATTTAATGGATTTTTTCGGAAATCTTCTGGTATAGAAAACGTACTAAAACAGTCGCGGGGGTACTACGGTATCTTAGAAAGTGAAAAAGTACCGTAAAAAGTACTAAAGTACTAACTTTTCCATCCCCGGTAATCACGAAACAACTTCGCTCTTTAAAATAATTGTTCTCTTATTTATGACAATTTAATCACATGGAAAAAGTAATTTATTTTACAACAAACAAAACTCAACTTAAAATATGCCTACAAAGCAACATAAGAAGAAAAAAAAAATAAGGCACAAAATAGAAGCAAATCAATATAAAAGAAGGAGAAAAAATAAAAATCAAATGCATATTTAATAAAAAAAAAAAAAAACAAATAACTAGCATCGAAATTAAACTGCTGCATTCGTCTCCATATCTGGCAAAAATTGAATAACCATTTTCTGAAGCTCATCTCGTTTCACGACCTTTTCTGAACCATCACTAAAGTAAACTTTTGCTTCTGGAATATTTAAGTTCTTGACACGAAATTTGACAATTATTTTACCCCTTTTCAGCTTTCTACACATATATTGAAGATTTTCTGCCATAGGAGTTAAACGGTCATTTAAGTAAACCCTCGCCACTTCATCATCATTTTCCTCATCAATTTGTTTGAGCGTAAGATCCTGATTTTCAAAATATTTAGCCATCAATTCATCACGTTTTCTAACCGAATTAAACTTTACAAGCGCAACTTTTTTGTTACGAATCCAAGTGCATAAGTTGATATCATTTGGTTGTAGCTGTAATCCCAGCACCTCTACCATCTTTTCAATCTTTGAATAAAGTTCATCGTTTGACCATTTCGAGGGAAGTCCAGTAACCAAAATATCACCCCGATTTATCTGTTTGTGCAAGAAATTATTTTCAATTATTAGCTTATCTATCTTTAAATCAGTTGTTTTTTCTAGACAGTCAATTCTTTTTACACAATTTTGTAGATCTGATTTTATATCCCCCAATTTGGGCATAATTTCATTAGCCAGCATATTGGATATTTCTTGTAATTTAACTTCCAAACCCTCAAACTTATCCTCGAAATGACCATCCTGTCTGGCTCCAATAGGAATGTTTATACATTGTGCACATCGATAAATAAAAACGCCATTACTTTTCCTAATTGATTCAACCATTGCAATTGTCATGTTCGGAATACCCCTTGCAGCACAGTTTGTATGGAATTTATTTTTACATAAGGCACAATTTATATTAATTTTTGCACAATCTAATTTACATGCAAAACACTCCATTTTATTTTTTGGTTGTTGCGTTGTTTCTGAATTTGTTCTTTTTTTTTTTTTATTTTTTCCTTAGCTTTTTCTTTGTGTTAAGATTTAAAGCAGAATTGCGTTTAATTATTTGTCGAAAATAAAATCAAATGACATGTATCAATTTTATTCCAGTTGTACATTGATCATTAATTTAAGAGTTTAATTTTTAATTATAAGAGTTTTTCCCTCTCATTAATAATTATTTGAACTCCTAGTTGTTAGATTTTACTTTTGTTTAATACTTTATCTTAGTTTTCTTTTGTGTTAAATAATGAGAACTAAATCAAGAGAGACAATTTTAATTATTAAAATTATCTCTTTTACAAACACGATTTTTATTTTTTTTATTGGAATCCAATGCACAAAGTTTTTTTGTTTTTTAGTTTTATTTTAGTTTTTTTTAACAAAGTAACAGTTATTGTTTAATCTTTTTATTTTTTTGCACTTATTGTTTATTATTAATAACAAAAGGAATAGTTATACATCGTTTTATCTTTAGAAAAACTAATTTATAAGAGCAGCGAAAAAACACGTCTATTCACGTGCCATGACAAAACTTATCAATGCCAACGACCCTCAAATTTTAGAGTTATTGTCAAAAAACGTTTTTTTGTGACTTTGCTCACTAAACCTTATGTAATTCAGAAAATTTTCAACCGATTTTAAGTTTTTCAACTGTTTTAGATAAAAGAAGGATAGGGCTTTCCATGTATTTTTTTTTATTATTTTTTTAAAATTTTTCGAGTTTATCGATTTTTTTCTTCTTTAGTTCGTTTAACAACCTTTATATTTATAAACGTATTTTTAAAGAAAATTTAATTATGAATACGATGAACTTTATTCTGAAAAAATCAGATAAGAATTGACAGAGTTGTGATAATTTTTCTAAAAAGGAAAATTAAGATTTTGCCGGAAATCACCCTTCAGATAAACCAGGCAAAAAAAATAAATTTATCATAAGAGGTCATGAACAATATTTTTAAAGTTTTTTGGCGCGCTGAATCCGAATCTGGCCTTAAAATTGTGCTATCGTGTTAGGTTTTTGAGATATTTAACAAAAATTGGTATATCAAAAACTTAATAAGATAGCACAATTTCAAGGTCAAATTCGAATTCAGGGGACCAGAAACCTTTAAAATAATGATACGCGACCTATCAGTATGTTCGTTTATTTTTTTGCCTGGGTTGAACTGCAATTTTGCGCAAAATCTTAATTTTCTTTTTTAGAAAAATTATCACAACTCTGTCAATTAATATTCGATTTGTTCGGCATAAAACTCATCGTATTCACAATTAAATTTTCCTCGAGAATACGTTTATAAATATAAATATTGTTGAACGAACTATAGCCGAAAAAAATCCGTAAACTCAAAAAATTTTCAAAAAATAACAAAAAAGTTATATATTGTTGAAAAAATCAATACATATCTTTCTTATTTGTATTGACCACAGGTAAAAAGCCCTATCCTTCTTCTATCCAAAACAGTTAAAAAATAGAGAATCGGTTAAAAACTTTTTAAGTTACACGTGGTTTAGTAAGAAAAGTCATAAAAAAATGTTTTTTGACAATAACTTTAAATTTTGAGGGTGTCTGGCAAGTTTGATGGGCATTTTTGTGATCTCTTCGACGAGACCTACAACCTTAACTACATCATTTCAAAAGTATATTCGATTTTGTGTTGTTTGTAGCACAGTGTTATTTTCCATAAACTATTTATGTGCTTAATATTATAATTTTCCCAATACTAGTTTTATTGCAGTTAATCGAATTGGCTTCTGCATAGCTCATATTTGTATAAAATATAAATTTTATATTCTGTTTTGATATACATTTTTAAAAGCAAAAATATTTGCATTAGTTTATTTTTATATTCTTTTAGATATTGTTTAACAATTTTAAAAATTAACATATTTTTTTTTTCATTTAATTTCCAATATTTACTTACCACTACTGACAAATCAACAGCAATTTAAATGTAAAAATATATGAAAATTGTAAATATATAGATAGACACAGACAAAATATATAGATATTCACATCGATAGGTAGTTAGACAGATAAAATATATTATATGAATACTGTAGAATTGAAACAAAAAAACAATGTTCCACAAAAAATGGCAACATACATAAATAAAAATCGGACAGTGAACCGGGATTTTGGTTGGTTTAATTGTTCCCAGTTGGAAATCAGGAAATTTATTGTATTTTTTTTTTTTAAGTCAAATCTACATTTTATTTACACTGCTTAATACCGAAAATGTGACTTGGACGCGATCTTTTACACTTGATCATATTGATCATCACATCAGGTTATTTAAAAATTCAAGGCCAAAGTTTAAAAAAGTCGCATTCCACCTTTGCTGAATTCATTAAGAACACTTTGGAGAAGAAAAATGTAAAATATGGCGGATATCAGTAGGGTCACTTTTTGGGAATTGCTGGGGAATGTTTGCGGATTTCAAGGAAATGTTGATTTTATCAATAGGTTGGATTAATAACTGCCCAATCTCACATTTAAAAAAGGGTTGCCACCTTATGAAAAAATAAGGGCTTTCAGGAAAATCCGTATAAAATTCGAATTAGCAGGTATTTCGCCAAACGAAAAAGTACGGGTCTACTTAATTTTGATAGAGGTTATTATATATGATTTTGGCGGTCGTCGTTTATGGGGCATTCCATGTCAAATCGAACACTTTGAATTTTTTTTTTTTTTAGATTTTCCCAATTTGTTTACAGTTTTTAGTACCCTTCGAAAGCTCCGTCGTGGTAAATTTTCAGATTTTTTTGATGACCTGTTCAAAAGATATCGAATTTTTAAAAATTGGTAGTTTGTTCCTTTACTCAAACTTCTTTTACTCATAACTTCTTCAATAATGATCCAAATTTCAAATTTTTTTTCCAAAATTTTTGTTTTTTTACGAAATTTAAAAAAAAAATCTCAAAAAATTCTTAAAAGCGCTCTAGTATGAGATTTTTAAGTTTTAAAATTTAAATCTCATTTTTGAAAATGTTTGTACTCTTCGATTTTTTTGAAATTTTTTTGGGTAAAACTTCTATCGATTCTACAAATTTTTTGCACAGGAGGATCGTGGGATAACGATTATTACTATTTTTTTAAATTTTTTAAAAAAATTTTATTGTAATTTTTCAATCTTAAAATCATTTCTACTGCTCCAATGGTGCGTCATAGAGGGGTCATTTATAAGACCGACCCCCATTACATTTTACGTCTTAACATTTCTTTGGAACAAACTTATACCCTATCTCCAATTTCTAAGGGGGCTCCCACACAAAACGACATTTTTTGAAATTTGTTCCAACCGCTCTAACTGCCCTAATATTGCCCTTAGAGCAACAAAATGTGTGACCGACCCACAATATTTTTTTTAGTCCAAACATTTTTTCTGAACATACCTACTCCTATCTTTAACTGTTAAGGCGGTCCCCATACAAATTTTTTTTATTTTTTGTAAATTTGTTTTATTTAATCAGCTTCTACCGGTCCAATGGTGCGTCCGAGAGGGGTCAGGAGAGACCGACCCCCATTTATTTTTTCCCTTCAACATTTTTTCAAAATATACCTACGCCCTATCTCAACTCCCTAAGTAGGCTCCCGTAAGGGGAGACCTTCCCCGTCGCGATAAATATTACCAATACATGCTTTTTCCACTGAAGTAATCAAATTTTATCAATATTTGATTAAATTTGCGCCCACAACATGGGGCGGGCCGAAAATAAGCATTTTCTTATTTCCTAGGCGCAGGTACATGACTTTATACATCTTCTTTTACAAAAAAATTTTATTTTTTTAACAAAAATACAAAATATAATGTAAAAAATATGTTATTTGTTGATTCTTCAAGGGGAAACTTTTTTCCCCCTTGACCGATTTTTCCCATTTGTGAAGTTAACCTTCCCATGACCATAAGACATATTCGTGCCTAACATCAGGAGTCTATCTCTTTTATCTTTGACACCATCGTGTCTTATACAGCCGGATGGACGGACATTTTGACCTACTGCCCTAAATTACCACCAAACGTGACTTGTTAGGGAGTTGCTAAAAGCAGTTTTGTGTTCAACATAAAAAAATCTTAAGGATCCACCTTCTCACATTTCTGTTACTGACCAAAACTCTAATTTTTCAGGTCTTTATAAGAAGTTTATTATTTTACTATTAGTTTTGTACAATGAACAGAAATTATTAAAATGGTATTACACTGGAACGGTAAGAGCAAATTAAAAAATATTTTTTTTAAAATTATTTAGAATTATTTGATTTTTTAAACAGCATTGTTACTTTTTTTGATTTTCATTGAAATTTTATAAGTTACAAAACGTTACTTTTAAAATTTGTGGAAAATTTACGAAAAAATCTAATGTAGGGTACCCAAATGAGCAAAAGAGTTGCGACAACTTATAGTTTATGCACACAAAAATAAAGTTTGGACATTTTTCTTTAAAAATGTTACCTCAATAGTAAAGAATATCGTGTTTATTTCGCATTAATTAAGTCGATTTTAAACTGTTGTAACTTTTTAACAAAAAAAGATATCTATACACTCTTTTTTGGTAATTTTAAAGGATATTTAAAGGCTTTAAGTCATATCTTTTCTTCTTTTTTTAAACAATTTTTTCTATTTTTTATTAAATTAACATAATAAAAAATTTTAAAAAGAAAATTAATTATTTATTTTTTATTTTTGATGGAATAGATCTTTTGTGTTTGGTCTCTATTAGTTGCCGGACTTTTTCAGACATATTGACCAATATCCATAGTACTTATTTCAACGGCTAACTTTTGCGACCGTCTGAGACGCCGACTACAGTAGGGCGATATGTAAACCTTGTTATTACATATTTTTAAACATATTTTTAAAAAGTTGCCTGACCGCCCCTTTTTTTGTGATATTATTTTTACAGTCCTTCAGAGTATATGGGTGAAATCAAAAAATGTCAACCAAACCATGTAATCGTGTAATATCGCATACATGGGTTAAAGTATTCGCATATTTTTTAATGTACAACGTCGCATAAATTGGCGTTCTACATAACCAACAACAATCCGGATACTAGTAAGCTATTTTAAACAAGTTATTTTCATTTTTGTAGGCCAAATGTAAACTCCGTCGCCAGTAACATTTTCAATTTTTAAACTTTAACCGGTTATATCTTAAAAACCAATAACCCAAACTCTTAATAATTGACTACATTTTTAAAGAGGGCATGTTGACGTTCTTAAAAAATATTTTTGTATAGTCATAACTATCATTTTTACCCATACAAACACGGCTTCAATTATGTAACGATTTTTCGACACTTTTTTTAGACATTATGGAACCTGACAATTTTGTTGTTTTTGACGTATTGTGTTTAGAAAAATAATAGGTTATTGCCCCATTTATTAAACGCGAGGCTATAAAGTATCATTTTGCATCATTGGTTTCAAGTTTGCTCCCTGCATATTAATTTCCCTGTTTGAAAAGCTAAATCATAAATGAAAAATCGAAAAATGCTGTAAACTCTGTCTCCACGTTTACAACAAAACTACTTAGCGTGCATCTGAAATATCGTCATATTTTGACGTATCTAGTTGACATCTAATGATTTTTTTTCGGAAACCAATTTCCGACAAATAGTTTTCGAAAAAAAGGGCAAAAAGTGATGAAATGTAAACTCCGTCTCTGTAAACTCCGTCAACTTTTTTTTTTTTTTTACAGATTGCATTAAAAAACCTTATGAAGTTGTTAAAACCGACGCAAATATTAACACTAGTCATTCAAAAAAGTAAAAAAACTTATTTTAACAGAAATAATAATAAATTTATTTTACATTTCCTTAGAAAAATCCTATTAAAATAAAAAATAATTGTAAAATCTTTAATAACAAAAACCAGAAAAAAATCCTAATTACAAAAATTGTTTGCAATAATATAAATAAGTGTTTAAAATTACAATAAAATGTTTTCAAAGAAAATTCAAAAAATTTAATGTATTTTTCTAAGGTGAATGTAAACTCCGTCACCAAAAAAATCATAAAATTGTCGATAAAACTTGTTTGAAACAATATGTAGAAGAGACCTTTTATAGTTATATTAGTAGTGATGCAACATATCGATTTTAATAAAAAAATTTACCAAAAATTAAAATTTTTTGTTCGTACAATTTTGGCTCAAAAACACTGACATTTTTTGATTTCACCCATATATACCAAGTTTAAAGAAGTTACAACCAAAATTAAACATTTTTTATTTTTTTTTTTTAACGGCGTGGCCGTTAACTGGCCTCCCATTGTTTTTGAAGTCAAAACGAACTTTTATACCGAATTTCCAGTCAATATAAATAAATTTGGATTTTTGTCGTCCTAGATTGGCCAAAGATACGTTAGCGTATCGCCTGGAAGATAAATTGTATTGCTGGGGATATCTTCTTCGTATTGCGGAAGAAACACCCGTGAGTACAAATCGTGTCCCGAAAGCGATACGTCCAGGAGATACGAAGGCAATTCTTCTGGAGGATAAATATGCAATATTGCCAGATAATCATTTAGAAGATAAATTGAAGATATCACTCAAATTTTACCTAGAAGATGTTGCCATTTTTTCTCATAGAAGATAAAAGTATGTTTATTGTTCAAAAAAAGGAGAGATATTTTACAAACGATAGTGATGAACAAAAATTTATTCACTGTTTCCATGATCTTGAAATGGATTATCTTCTTCAAAAATGGCAGATTGAGCTGTTAAAAATTTGCAAGACCTAATGTAGTTAAAAAAAAATATTAAATTTTGCAGATTAATGCTTTTGTTGTTTGCGAATTCATTACTTACCGCTTAACACCAATTTTTATGATTTTTTGTTGAATTATTCCAAAAAAACAATGAAAATCGAAATAGAAAATATTTTTGACAATAAATAAAATGTATGGATTTCGTATTTTTTACATCCCTATGATAAGAGGAAGATATCGTATATGTATCGCGCAGGAGAAAAATCACCTAGGAGATAAATTTCTGATAATTTGGCGATTTGGTCTACTTTATAAATGAGAAAAAAATATTATTTTTTTTAAAAATTGCTAAAATGTCTTCGAAATGATAAAAGGAGGATTTTCAAAAATACTACTTTGATAAATTTTTATTACGATAAAAAGAAGATATTGCCGCAATTTCTTCTAGGGAATATTTCTTCCAAATGCTTGCAGGGAATATTATAACAAAAAATGAATTATTTTTAATAAAAAATCGATTAATTTTTTAAGTCCTTTTTTCAAAACTCCCAATTTTGAGACTCAAAGTGGTTATCAGACGATAAACACCGATGGGAGTGATATTTTGCACGTGAGTTACCCTTAGGGGACTGAAACTTTTGGTGTCCTACCATTCTCCGCAATGGTAAAGTTTTCATAAAATAAATTAAATGAAAGATTAAGAAATTACTGTTGGTCTCTAGATTAAATGATTGAGTTGAAAAAAAAATTTCTGCATTCGTCACACACAAACCTACTGTGAGTTGTTAAACAAACTACGTTGATGTTTGTATACCGACAATAGCCCATGCAGTTAGGCGGCGGTGTTACAAACCATGAGTGATTTGGAAGCACAGGCTCGAATTTCATGGCAGGCTAGTCTGTTGATAAAAAACATATAAAGAATTTTTCTAGCAAATATCAAATAATTAATTTAATGTAATGTCCTACTGACGATGTAGAATTGGGTACAGAAAACGTGGTCTAGGGTAAATCTACATTTAATTTAATCTTTTGGAGTCACAATTTTCTTCTTTAATCAAAAACACAAACGACTTTATAAATAGTTTCTTGAAAATTATTATGTTGACAATATCATCGTAGTGATTAGAAAAATAAATATGACGGCGCTACGTGCCACACAGCCGAAGCTACACTCGATGTTTTGCGCCCTGTTTTTGAAGATAGCATTATCAGCCGCAGAGCTGATGTCGTTTGGCTAGCTCGGAGCTGCGATTTGACGCCGTTGGATTATTATTTGTGGGGTGCCGTCAAAGAGAAGTGTTACGCCGACAAGCCAGAGACAATTGACGCTTTAAAGGACAATATTCGTGAAGTCGTTGGTGAAATACAGCTGCACACAATAGATAATGTGCTTAAAAAATGGACCGAAGCATGGAAAATGGAAATTTGAGAAAATATTCAGTAGTTTTTTTTTTATAGCATTTTCAAAAAAAAAAAAAAGGTTTTTGGCGGACCCTTTATATTTTTGGACTGTATATTTTATAACCGAATTTTTATTTAGTTCGGTTTGAGCCGATATTAATTGCTTCCTAGAAATAATAATTGTTGTACAATAAAAAAATCTGAAAAAATCAAGTGACAACACAGGCTAAGTGGAAATGTCGACAGCTTTCGGAAGATGCCACCTTTCCATCCTCAGCACTCCTTCAATTGCCACACACTTAATGTGTGTCAGATTAAATTTTATTTTAAACATAATAACTTTTCTATAGTGGCATTTTCTTTCATTCTAAGATTCAGTATCAAGTATTATAATTAAAAGATCATGAGACACATATCATATTGAAAACTTCTTATATTCTGAAAAAATGCTTAAAATCTTCCATTCTGCCCAATTTTCAAAATTTCCCTATTCAATGATTAATTTTCAAATCTAATAAACTTCAATTAAAGGCCTTTACAACATTCCTCTAAACACCCAGTTATGTTAAATATTTCAAATCTTATGTTCGTGTAATCTATACAGTATGCACAATACACGTTCATGCACCATGTACATTGTTCATCGTACATAGATTTACAATTAGTGGGAATATTTGATTCAATTTTGCTAACATTTCCACTGGGTCAGTACAACCAAATGTATGTTTAAACTATTTTGTCTGCTCACCAATTTTATTTTTTTGATAATGCATATAGACATATACATTTACATATCACACACAACGATAGATATACACAGACAAACCTTTATACTATATTTGTGTAGTGCAAAACATAAAATACACGTACAGGATTTAAAAAGACACGTAGGTTTTTGTATTATACATTTGCAATTGTAAACACACATTTGGAAATATTCATAAAAATATCATCATCATATACATATATATTTTTTTCGGTACTTTTATATCCTTTATATACGAGGGAGGTTGTTTAATGGTATCCACCAGTTTTCTTAAAATTTGTATCACTATCGTTAACATTGATTTTTATGTTTTTGCCTTGGTATTTGCATCCTGCCCCAGCTTGGGCGCCATTTGATTAAAAAATTATGATGGTATCTTCTTCGGAATTTCTGTCTTTGTCTGCAGAAAATATTATAATAAAAATATATCCTTATTAAAGAAAACCAAAACCTCGGTTTTAGAATATGTTGGTTATTAAGTAACTCGAAGAGAAAAGTCAAAAATGCCTCCCGGATAAAAATTAATTACGCCTTTTTGCAAAAAAATGCATTTAAAGAATTTAGTTTGTTTACCCTCTAGTTAAATCATTCCTCAAAAAAATAAATTAGTCCAATTTAAGCACTAAAAGTCGAAAATCTAGCCAATTTGAGCACGTGAGAACTTATTTTGGCTGATGCGCGGCAATGGAAATAATAAAATTTAGCATATTCTTTTTGGACCCCGTGAATGCTTTAGTGCGTAGGGTATTCAAAATTCAGAAGAACCGTACATTTAACTCTTACTTGTTATTTTTCTGTTAATGTGGCCTTACGGATGTCAGCATATCTCCAATATGTACAACATTTTCAAAAACTACACAACAGTTATTTTTTGTTTTTATTCGACGATATGTACCTTTTTAGTTGTAGTTATATATAGCAATCATACATTTTTAAATAAGGGTGACACTTTTTAGAATTTAGCATTTTTTTTCGAGTTTTATCTGCCCTTCTACCTGTTACGACAAAAGGAGAGATGCCCTTCTTAAACTTAAAAAAGAACATTGTAAAATTGCAAGCAAAGTTTATAACTTTTTTTTGCTACCTCCTTTTTTGACAAGAATTAGTTGTTATTTTACAAGCTTTTTACCTATAATTTTGTAATTTTACAAGCTTTTTACCGAAAAAATTGTAAATTTAAAATTTTTTGACGCGATAAATCTTACAAGGAGATTTCGCGATTTTACTAGATTTTTTGCTACCACCTATTTTACTAGATTTTAATTTTAAATTTGACTATCAGGTAATCACGTTCACGGAAACGTGGTTAAATGGTAAGATACTGAATTCTGAGATTTTGTGCAATAATTTTAGGATTTATAGGAAAGACCGTATATACGAGGAGGATGTTGGAAATTTAAATGTAAATGGTGTTGAAAATGTTCAGAACGTTGACGAGATTAAGAAGACTATGAAGATTAAAAAGGGTGGCGGTGTTTTAATAGCTGTAAAAAGCTGTTTACCATCAAAGGAAATTGAATCTGATAAATGCGTGAAAATAGAGTTCGTTGCTGTTAGTATCAAACTTGGGCTGAAATCTATTTTTGTTACTTGTTCTTATATTCCTCCTCTTTTTGATTCATTAGTTTATGACACTCATTTGGATGACATTGGTTTTGTTATTTCTAGGATGAAGAATACTGATTCTATAATTGTTTTAGGTGACTTTAATTTGCCAAACGTCTCATGGCATTCTTTGCCGGACACCCAGTCATTAATTCCATTGTCTTCGGATAATACTTCGCTAAAATTTTTATATCCACTAAACGATTTAAATTTGTTTCAATTGAATTATTTGTTAAATTCCAAACGTAGAACTTTGGACTTAGTATTAGTTAATGACCCATCGTTATGTGAGGTGAGTAGAGTTGATCCCGTATCAACTCCTGGGGATTGTTATCACCCAACTCTAGGTATTACTTATTCGTTTCCATTTGGGACTTTGCCGTTATCTGTTTCGTCTCACAGTAAAGTTTTTTGTTTCAAGCGCGCGGATTTTATGAAGTTAGATTCACTTCTTTCAAACGTTGATTGGTCATCATTTTTTTTGGAATCAGTTCCGAAAATACAGGTTCGATCTGAAAATGGTCCCCCTGGGGATCCAAGCTGTTATCTAAACTGAAAAATGTTAAGAGTAAATGGTTTAAGAAATATAAGAAATCGGGTTCTAATATAGATTTTAGTAGATATGCAGTGGCTAGAAGTTCGTTTAATATGGAATTTCGTAGGTCGTTTGCAATTTATTTGGATAAAGTAAGGGAGAATTTTAAAAGTGATCCTAAATCTTTTTACCGCTTCGTTAAGTTGAAGCGGAGCTCTTCAACTTACCCCAAAGTGGTTAGATTAAATGATGTTGAGTTTTCGGATGATTATTCTATTTCGAATGCATTTGCGGATTTCTTTGCAACTACATACTCTGATAGGGAGTATGACTTTGATTCTCGGTATCCGTTTGAGGTTCAGAGAGCAAGCTCTCTGAGTCTTCCTATGTTAGACGTAGCTTCTGTTCATTCAAACATGAACAAGTTGAAGATTTCGTATAGCGCTGGTCCTCTATTTTAAGATTTTGCTCAGGGGCTCTATCAGCTCCATTGACATTTTTGTTTAACTCTTCATTGAGAATTGGCTACTTTCCTTAATTTTGGAAGAAATCTTTTTTAATTCCGCTACATAAATCTGGGAGTGTTGTAAACGTTTCGAATTATCGGGGAATTGCTCAACTAAGTGCAATTCCTAAACTATTTGAGAAACTTGTCACTGATATTGTATCCTACAGGTCTACAGACTGATGCGATTTATACTGACTTCAGTTAGGCATTTGATAAGGTCAACCATAATCTTTTGCTCCACAAGTTGAGTTTAATTGGAATTAATGGTATCGTTTTGCAATGGTTATCTTCATATTTGAGGAACCGTGAGCAATGTATCCTTTTTAGGCAGACCCATTCTAGATTTATAAGTGTTGCTTCTGGTGTCCCTCATTCTGATATCTTGATGTTTGCTGATGATGTTAAGCTTTTTTTTTGTCTTACAGTTCTCCTGTTGGACAGTTATTGCAGCAGCAGGACTTGAATAGATTTTATAATTGGTTCAATTGTAATCTAATGGAGCTGAACTTGAAAAAGTGTAAGCACATGACTTTTGCCTTGCCTCCTAAGCCCAGTTTTCGAAAATTTGAAAAACCAAAAACGCAATTTTCTTAGTTACATATAGGGCTATCCAAACAACCTATTCAGAAATTTACGGGACACATGTTTTTCTGTAGCGGGACATTTGGTGTGGAATGCCTCATATACCCTCTATCACTAGAGTGGAGGGTATAAAAATTATTTGTTTTTAACAAAATTTCAGATTTTCTTAAAGACAAATTTTCAGAAACTAACAGATTTTTCGTATTAATCTAAGACCTAAGAGCAATTTGTCCATATAAAAAGTCTCAAATACATAGAAATATTTCTTACATAAGAAGTTTCCGATTGTGAGACATGTTTCGTATAAAAAAAATTCTCAGATGCTAAGACATTTTTCGTATAGAAAAAGTCTCAGATTCAGACATTTTTTGTATTGAAGAAGTCTCGGATTCTGAGACGGTTTTTTGTAAAAAAATTTTTCTCAGATTCTAAGACAGTTTTCGTAAAGAAAAAGTCGCAGATTCTAAGACATTTTTCAAATAGAAAACGCTTCAGATTATGAGACATTTTAGTCGATGATATTTTGAAAATTAAAAAAAAGTCGATTAGGTACAGTCCACTAAACCTTGATAATTTAAAAATTAAGTTACACCTTAATTCACATTCACATGCAAATGTAAGAGGAAAATGTATTTTAAATGTATGTTCGAAAACGTGTTCATACGTTTTTGCCTGTACATTTTCCCATTTTAAACAATTTTTGTGTACAATATTTCAACAATTTTTACACACTCACACACATACACAGTAGGCACGATTGTCATGTATGTAGTTGTATAGATATTTATTATTCTTCTATTTTTTTTTGTTGTTGTTGCTATTTTTACAATTAAATGTCGCCATTGTAGTTTTTTTTTATATTATTTTGTATGGCACATGTATGTGTGAGTGTTATGTACTTGAATATATGCATAGAATAGCAACAGAAGTCTAAATATGTGTGTGTGTGTGAGTTTGAGTGTCAGTGAATGAGTATTTTAAAGTGTTATTGTTTTTACATGTACATTCAAGGAACTCGAAACAACAACAAAAAAAAAATGAAATCAATGTGAAAATGTACGCTTATTTTTTCTAACTTCTATACATATTCATTCACAAGGACTTCATCACAATCCTCTTTAATGTAGATTAGACAACAAAAAAAAAACTATGGAAAAAAAGTTTTTAAATTTTTAATTGAAAAATTTAAAAAAAATATGGGAAAAAAATGTTTTAGTTTTAGAGATGACATAGAGACTGTTAAAGAACTTTATTAAATTTAATCTGATTCTGAGATATTTTTCCTTTAGAAAAGGTCGTAGATTCTGAGACATTTTTCTTATAGAAAAAGTTTCAGATTCTGAAAAAGTCTCAGATTCCGAGACATTTTTCTTATAGAAAGTCTCAGATTCTAAGACATTTTCCATATAGAAAAAGTCTCAGATTCTGAGACATTTTTCTTATAGAAAAAGTCTCAGATTCTGAGACATTTTTCTTATAGAAAAAGTCTCAGATTCTGAGACATTTTTCTTATAGAAAAAGTCTCGGATTCTGAGACATTTTTCTTATAGAAAAAATCTCAGATTCTGAGACATTTTTCTTATAGAAAAAGTCTTAGATTCTGAGACATTTTTCTCATAGAAAAAGTCTCAGATTCTGAGACATTTTTCTTATAGAAAAAGTCTCAGAGTCTGAGACATTTTTCTTATAGAAAAAGTCTCAGAGTCTGAGACATTTTCTTATAGAAAAAGTCTCAGATTCTGAGACATTTTTCTTAGAGAAAAAGTCTCATATTCTGAGACATTTTTCTTATAGAAAAAGTCTCAGATTCTGAGACATTTTTCTTATAGAAAAAGTCTCAGATTCTGAGACATTTTTCTTATAGAAAAAGTCTCAGATTCTGAGACATTTTTCTTATAGAAAAAGTCTCAGATTCTGAGACATTTTTCTTATAGAAAAAGTCTCAGATTCCGAGACATTTTTCTTATAGAAAAAGTCTCAGATTCAGAGACATTTTTCTTATAGAAAAAGTCTCAGATTCTGAGACATTTTTCTTATAGAAAAAAGTCTCAGATTCTGAGACATTTTTCTTATAGAAAAAGTCTCAGATTCTGAGACATTTTTCTTATAGAAAAAGTCTCAGATTCTGAGACATTTTTCTTATAGAAAAAGTCTCAGATTCTGAGACATTTTTCTTATAGAAAAAGTCTCAGATTCTGAGACATTTTTCTTATAGAAAAAGTCTCAGATTCTGAGACATTTTTCTTATAGAAAAAGTCTCAGATTCTGAGACATTTTTCTTATAGAAAAAGTCTCAGATTCTGAGACATTTTTCTTATAGAAAAAGTCTCAGATTCTGAGACATTTTTCTTATAGAAAAAGTCTCAGATTCTGAGACATTTTTCTTATAGAAAAAGTCTCAGATTCTGAGACATTTTTCTTATAGAAAAAGTCTCAGATTCTGAGACATTTTTCTTATAGAAAAAGTCTCAGATTCTGAGACATTTTTCTTATAGAAAAAGTCTCAGATTCTGAGACATTTTTCTTATAGAAAAAGTCTCAGATTCTGAAACATTTTTCTTATATAAAAAGTCTCAGATTCTGAGACATTTTTCTTATAGAAAAAGTCTCAGATTCTGAGACATTTTTCTTATAGAAAAAATCTCAGATTCTGAGACATTTTTCTTATAGAAAAAGTCTCAGATTCTGAGACATTTTTCTTATAGAAAAAGTTTCAGATTCTGAGACATTTTCCTACAGAAAACCTATCAGACTGTGAGAAAACTTTGAAAAAAATTTTCTTACAGAAAATGTATCTGATTCTGTAACGTGTTTCTTCCTCCAAAAAAGTCTCATATTAATTCATGACAAAGTAATAAAAAAATATATATTATTATTAATGCTGGTTAATATTTTCTTTTCCTACTTGTCTTGTTAATTGTTTTTATTTTTTTTTTGTTAACTTTCTCTTTTTCAATTACACTTTTAAAAAATTTTCTTTGTAAACCACAAGAATTTAAAAAATTTCCATAATAATCCACAAGCATTTAATTGGATTATAATATTTTTTTATTCATTTAAACAAAAACTCTTAAAGAAGTTAGAGCAAGAAAAAAATGTCCTCTGCATATTTTATAATCAAACTTAAAATATCTTTTAATCTTCAAAATGAAATATAATATAAACGATATGGGTAAGGAAAAGCCAAAAAGAATACAAAAACTTTGAACAAACATTTACATCAACTTTAATTTGAAAAAAATATGCGCAAAAGGAAAAATATTTTGGTCAAACTGATGGAGACTCCAAAAAAAAAACGTCCACATTTTGCTAAGAAAATTATACTAAAAATAAGCAAAAACTTTGCATAATTTTCCTAAACAGCAGTTAAATTATATTGAGGAGAAAAAAAAAGAAACTTAAAATAATTTTTAAGTAAGAGTTCCTTTTTGTGTGGCATTGGAAAATTTTCAAGAGCAGCTACACAACTGATAACCAAATGCCGGCTATGCAGAAAATATATATGCCACGAAACAAATGTCAAAACTCAATGTTTTGAAACCCGGAGCAATAATTCAAAATTTTATGTTTAGCTATTTTTGTATATTTTTTTATATTTTTTTGTGTCGTTTATTTTCCCAAAATTAGTCACCGGAAATTGAGATTTTGTCCATTAGACTTATGACTTAACTTTTCTGTATACCCTTTTTACCATGTGTAGCGCATAAACCAGCCCTTTAAGTATATTGTTTGAAAAAATTTTAGTTTACGTATATTTTAATATTTTAACATAAAAAATCCAAAGATAACAAAGTCTTTGAAAATGTTTTTTTTTTTGCAATTTGGGAAATAAGGATAATTTTTGACATTATATATGTAGGTAGGTAGGTAGGTAGGTATATTCTTTGAATAGGAAAAATAAAAATGCAAATGATTTGGTTCATAAGAAAATAATAAATGAAAGAAAACTTTTGAGACAGTCTGGTGTATTTATATACCCTTCACTGAGCAAAAGATGGTATATATAGTACTGACATTCGTTTTGTATCACCAAATTAATTTTGTTTTTATAAAAATAGGTCTAGGACCTCATATTCTATACATATTTCCTCATTTCTACTAAAGCTTATGTGGATCTTCAAAATTTTTTAAAAAACATGTAAAAATAAAATATATATCCTACTCATAAATTTATTAATTTTTGATTCGCTAGCTTTGCAAAAATATGCCAATTTTTTCCTGCGTTAAAGAAATTTATAGAAAAACATCTTTAAACTTCATAGAAGTTGAGTAAAATTTTATTTAAATTAATTGTTAGGTTGAACAAAATCTAACCACTTTAGCCCGTGTCGGCATTTCGATCAAAATTTTGGATTTTTAGAAAATTTTTACCACACTCAAAAAAAAAAAAAAACTGTATTGTTAGCAAAAAAAAGCTTGTAAACCTACAAGAAAATTTGCTGATTTTGAACCCACATTTTTTTTGCTAAAGTTAGCAAAAATGTTTTGCCAATAATTAGTTAACTAAATATTTTTTTTTTTTAACTTAGTTTATACACATCTGAGGACCCCATTGGGTTCGGACCCGATAGGTCCAGACCCCGATGGGCTTAGACCTAGTTGGGTTCCTTAAAAATCGTCATAGTTTTTGATCCAAAATTTGTGTCCGTTTCGCTCTACCTTGCTAAGTTTTTGAGATACGTGATTATGGGGCACCACTGGGGTCTTGAGAATTAAAAAACTCGATAACTTCAAAAATATTACTCGCAGAGCTTTTGACTATTTTGCGGTCTTATTCTACGTGTTGAGAGCTACAAAAACGCTTTTGGACTTTTTGTTGTGTCGGCCATATTTACCGACATATGAGCATTTTAAAATTTTCGGGAATGCTAACTTTTTTGTATCCAAAGTTTGGGCCCACTAGGGTCCACACATATGAAGAGAACCAAAAATGGCCTCCATTTTGCTCTATCTGGCTTAGTTTCCGAGATAGCGCCATTTTAAGTTTTCTGAAAATAAAAAAAAAATTACCATTTATTTTGCTAATATTAGCAAAAAACCTTGTAAAAATGTAGTCAACTCAATTTCAAATTTAGCAAAAGAAATTAGTTCAAAGTTTGTTTAAAATTGCTAATGTGCTAAATGAAGTTTACAAGAATTTTTTGCTAACATGCTAATCTCAACTAAAAATTTGCTAAAAGTTAGCTAACTAGCGTTAGCAAAAAAAAAATAGTAAATCTACTAACGTATTTTTTTGATTGTAGAAGAAATTCTTCCTACATAGAAAATATTAGATGTTGAGACATTTTTCGTGAAGAAATGATTTTTTTAGGGAAAATTTCTCAGATTCTAAGAATTTTTTCCAGAGAAAAAGTCTCAGACTCTGTGAGCTTTTACTAGAGAAAAAGTCGCATATTTTAAAGCATTTTTGAGAAAGGCCTCAGATTATAAAAATTGTTATATACTAAAAAAATTTTAGATTCTGAGACTTTTTTTTCTATAGAAAAAGTATCAGATTCTTACACATTTTTCCTATAGAAAAAGTATCAGATTCTTACACCTTTTTCCGATAGAAAAAGTCTCAGATTCTTAGACCTTTTTCCTAAAGAAAAAGTCTCAGATTCTCAGATATTTTTCCGATAGAAAAAGTCACAGCTTTTTAGACTTTTTTTTAGAACAAGTCTCAGATTCTTAGACATTTTCCTATAGAAAAGTCTTAGATCTTTTTCCTATAAAAAAAGTCTCAGATTCTGAGACCTTATTCCTAAGAAAAAGTCTCAGATTCTCAGACTTTTTTCTATAGAAACAGTCTTAGATTTTGAGAGCATTTTCTTACATAGAATAAGTCTAAAATTCTGTCACTTTTTCTTAAAGGAAAACCTTTTTCCTATAGAAAAAGTCTTAGATTCTGAGAAATTTTTCATTCATAAAAAGTCTCAGATTAAAAGACATTTTTCCGTCAGAAAAGTATCAGATTCTGACTCTTTTTCCTGTAGAAAAAGTCTCAGATTCTGAGACATTCTATAAAAAAAAATCTTGTATTCTCAGACATTTTTCCGAAAGAAAATGTCTCGGATTCTTCGAACTTCTTCCAATGGAGTAAGTTTCAACATCTGAAACTTTTTGCAACACGATTGCAAAAACTATAAAGAGACAAAAGTGTTGAATAAATGGATGTGGTGAAGTTGAAATTACTAGCGGCTGAACTGTTGTTGTTACAATTGTCAATCTCTCTGTAGAAAACTATTAATATGCAATGCAAGCAGTAATGAATAGAAAAAACGAATATTTATCCAACACATATCTAATCAATGCTTTGGCGGTGATGTCTAGAGTGCCATCCCACCAGTATTGTTAATGGTATGAAAATATTCGTGGTTCGATTCTGAACTGATATTAATAAAAAATTCACATACTAGAAAAACAATTACCATTAACAAAACAAACTGGCATTTGAATCCTACTGATGAAGATAGTTAACTGGAACTGTCCGAAACCAGTATAGGAATACCAGAAATGTCTATAGCTTTTAGAAATTACAATTTTTCTTTTACATTTTTTAACTCAAACCCTTATAAAAAATACTCAGATTCTGAGACATTTTTCATTAACATAAGTCTCAAACTTAGATATTCTGAGATCGTTTTCCTATAAAAAAATTCTTATCCCTTTTTCCCATCGAAAAAAGACTCAGATTCTGTGATCTTTCTCCTAAAAATACACTCCAAAAAACGCATGTAAACTTACTATTATAAATTGGGTAAATTTTTGTTAAATGCGTATAATAATAATAATAATGACCACAAGTGGTCAATTTATTCAGTTTACACATTCTGAGTAAAATTAATCAATTTGTAGTAGGAGTCCAGTTTCCTACTATAAATTGGGTAAATTTCAACAAATTTTGATTAGAGTGCATGTCTCGAATTTTGATCGAATTTTTCTTATAGAAAAATTTTTTGATTCTAAGACATTTTTCTTATAGAAAAAGTTTCAGATTCTGAGATATTTTTCTTTTAGAAATCGTCTCAGATTCTGAGACATTTTTCCTATAGAAAAATTCTGAATCTTTTTCTTTTAGAAAAAGTCTTAGGTTCTGAGACTTTTAGATGTTGGGTATTCTTCCACAACAATACGAAAAAGAAAATATTTGAGGATGTGAAAAATTTTAGCGTTTTTTTGTACGTTTTTGTATAGAAAAAGTCTCATAAACAAAATCAAGATCCTGTATTCCATACAAAAAAACATATTCTGTAATTTTTTATACCAAAATTCAAAATAAGATTGACAGATTTTTTTCACAGAAAATTTTAAGATTAAGTGACGTTTTTCCTTTAAAAATTTAAAAAATTTCCTTAAAAAAATTTTCAAATTTTTTTTTATGAAAAATTTTCGGATTTCGAGGTTTTTTCTCTTCGAAAAATTTTTTAAGAAAATTTCCTTCTTTTTTTTGCCTTTCTATTTCTTTCTTTCTCTGTCTTTTTCTTTCTTTTCCTTTTTTCCTCTTTTTTTCTTTTTGAAATTTGGTCTGGGGTGCAAATTTCCCCTTTTTCCCCCATTTGCTTAAAAAAAAGGCACATTTTGCCGTAGCCAATATAGACTGCCATTTAATTCTCAAATATTTGAAAAGTAGTCTAAACAAAAGTCGATTGATTTAAAAAAAAAAAATTAAAAAAAAAAAATAAATATATTTGTGGGTCCAGTTATTTTTTCAAAATCCAGTTGAAAATTTTCCATTGTCCAGTTATTTGACTTCTAGTATCTGGCAACCCCACAATGACCTCTTGGCTTTGTGTTGCTAAAAATTACCAAAAAATAAATTTAAAATATTGTTAAAAATTATACTATGGTTTTAATTAGTAATGAAAAATTACCTCGACCCCTACTCAAATTAAAAAATGTCGAAAATATTTTTTTTTATAAAAATTTAATTGAACTTAAAATTTCAAATGTTATTAATCAAAAATTATTTTTTGTTTCTATTTTTTTTTTGTTCTTCATGTAGGGCATTTAAAGATTCGTCATTGCCGCTTAAAAATACTTTTGTTTTGTATTGACAATTCAAAATAAAAATTGGCTAACCTTTTTTTACCTAATTTTTGTCTTCCTTGTTTTATTTAGAGATAATACATTGACATGACCTGTTTTTCTCTAAGGGGACCCTATGAGAAAAACTAAAAACTAAACGAGTTTTTCCATTTTTTTTATTTATTTATTTTTTTTATTTTTGCTAAATATATAGTCATCTTAATAAGCATACTAAAGGACAGCAACACATGAAGCATGAGATAACCAAAGGGGTTAAAGCCAAAAACTAAAATCGAATATAGAGCTGTTACATAACAGAATCCTATTGTAAGCGACATTAGATTTGTTGCTCTAGAACATGAAAAAAATGGGAAATGTACAAGTCTCTTTTTATTAACTGACTTTATATAGAACATGTTTAAATGTATATTTGAATATTGAAAGGATGTATTGATGAGTCGTTTAAATGTAAAATAATAATTATTCAGAGATACATAATCGAACTTTCCGATTCGGAATGGGATGAAACCAAAAGCAAATGAAAGTTGACATTTTACATAACATATTAGCCAAGGCTTTATTTTAATTCAGCGCTAGATTTTTTTTTACACGCATTTAAAGTTGATGATTTAAAGCATTTAAAGTTTTTGTGCACTAAACACATCCTACTTAAGGGGCCACATCCTACTTAAGGGCCCCATCGTCCAAACTTAAGCTCGAAATTACGTTAGCTAAAACCGTTATGAATTTCGCTGCAATCGGCCCAGTACCTACTTACTGAATAGCCAAATTATTAAAAATAGACCACTGTGCACCGTTGCGTATGATTGCTATTTAAAAGAAATTACAAAATTAAGCATACGCCACTAATACAGTTTTCAAGCAATTATTATTAAAATTATAATAAAAGTTCACCAACTTCAAATGCGTGTAAAAAAAAACTAGCGCTAAACTAAAAAAAGGCTTTGAGTGGTTTGTTATGGAATATGTCAACTATCATTTGTTGCACTGTGATACTCTTAGATAATTTTATGTTTATTTCTCAATGGAAAATATTAAATTTTTGAGCAAAAAAAATCCTTTATTCCCAAAAAAAAAATCCTTTAATTTTTTTTATTATGTTTCTGATGCATTCAAGAAACAAAATCGCAAATCAGCCTGGAAGAGTTCGTATTTTTGTAATTTAATTAAGCACAGCGAGATTTTTGATCAAATAAAACAAAATTTTTACGTTACTGATAAATATATCCACTTTTTAGTAAACACAATTTCCCTGCATCATCATGTGATCGAACCAATTTCTGTAGTGGTGGTTAGAAAAAAATTACATGTTAAAAATAAAAATTGGTTTAGTAGTAGTAATAGTGTCACTTCTCCTATAAAAAAATATAAACTGAAAATGGCGCCAAAACATATACAAAAAAAAACAAGTAACTGAATTGAATTTACCATCTTGATATACAAACATATATGAGGCATTCCACACCAAATGTCCAGCGAAAAAAAACACATGTACCGTAAACTTCTGAATAGGTTGTATGGATAGCCCTATATGGAACTAAGAAAATTGCGTTTTTGGTTTTTCTAATTTTCAAAATTGGGCTTAGAAGGCGTGGTCAAATATTGGAGAAATGGTAAAATTTGTGGCGAGTTGCCTTGATTAAATATTTCAGGGTTGGCAACCGATATCCACCTAGAATAACGGTATTTGGCTACTGTACCGCAACCAATAATGATATGGACATTTTCAAAAGCGATTATGAAAGCTGATGAAATTTCTAGTATTTTAAATGTGTCACTTCGTGTTTCTACCGGTTCGTTTCAGTTATATAGGCCAATACCGTTTCAAACGGTTTTATAAAGGTATTGACCTATATTTGGAAAACGAACCGGTAAAAACACGAAGTGACACATTTAAAATACTAGAAATTTCCTCAGCTTTCATAATCGCTTTTGAAAATGTCCATATCTTTATTGGTTGCGGTACAGTAGCCAAATACCGTTATTCCAGGTGGGTATCGGTTGCCAACCCTGAAATATTTAACACAATAAAACGGAATGCACCACAATCTAAAAAATTTACATTCTTATATTGTTTTGTATGGGCTATCGATTAAAATTTTTTTATTGGAAAATTTTCAGAACCAATTCTGAAATTTTCCATTTTTTAAAAAAGTCAATTTATCAAAAATCCGGCCACTTTTTTTTTTTTAAATTTTTTTTTGTAAATTTTAGATGTTTGTCTTTCCACACAAAAAAATTTAGACACGCGTTTTTCGTTTTTTTTCGAGAAAATCGCATTTGAATTTTAAATTTCATAATAATAATTTAGTAATTTGCTTGTATTTTCTTGTTTTAACAGAGCGTATGAGTAATATTTTTGCACTTAATAATACTCATTCGCAACGTTAAAACAAGAAAATACAAGCAAATTACAAAATTGTTATGAATTTTCTCAATTCTTATGATTTTCTAAAAAAAAAAAACGAAAAGCGCGTGTCTGAATTTTTTTGTGTGGATGGATAAACATCTAAACTTTAAAAATAAAAATTAAAAAAAAAAGTGGCCTGATTTTTGATAAATTTACTTTTTTAAAAAATGGAAAATTTCAGAACAGGTTCTTAAAATTTTCCAAAAAAAAATAAAATTTAATCGATAGCCCATACAAAACTATATAAGAATGTAAATTTTTGAGATTGTGCTGCATTCCGTTTTAATGTGATAAATATTTAATCAAGGCAACTCGCCACAAATTTAACCATTTTTCCAATATTTGACCACGTCTCCTAAGCCCAGTTTTTGAAAATTAGAAAAACCAAAAACGCAATTTTCTTAGTTCCATATAGGGCTATCCAAACAACTTATTCAGAAATTTACGGGACACATTTTCTTCTGTAGCGGGACATTTGGTGTGGAATGCCTCATATGTATGTACTAACCAAAATTCTATTATACCAATATAAATATAAGGGATTCAACAGCAACGGAATATGTCACAACCAGAAAATTTTTCTATACCCGAGTAAAAAAGATTATATATAATTTTACTTATTTTTATATAAACATATATTATTTCATAAATTTATACGTAAATTGTTTTGCTATCATATTAGTCCTATTGGATAGTAGTTCAGACACAATTTTTCAACGAGATCGGTCAAGAACTCTCTGAGTTAGAGGGGGTCGAAATTTGACATTTTGGCCAAAGACGTGTTGATTCTCATTCATGTAACTTCTTACCTATTGTTTTTAGAAAAATGTGTCCCAAAGAGTTTAGATAGGTATTTCTTCAATCTTTCGAAAAAAAAATATAAAAAAAATAAAAAAAAAATTTTTGAGTTTTTTTCTTAAAAATCCAAAACATTTTTGACTTTTTCCTCAAAATGGGCCTTTTTTTTTGATTCAAAAGAAAGCTTAGGTGATTTCCTTTAAGAGCTGTGGGGTCGCTTAGTGGGATTCGAGTGGGATATCTATGAAAATTTTTTTTTTTTAACTTTGGAACACAAAAACCGTTCTTCAATTTGCACCATTAGGCGTGGGATAGCTAACCAGTTTTCGATTTCGATCCGCGATACCCTCTAATTTTTTTAGGTTCGAAAAAGAAAGCACGAGCCAAAAAATGGGGGCGGTGGGGAGGGGCCATATGGCCCCTCATTGGGGTCAAAGTTGGGCGTATAGAGGTAAAAATCCTCAAAAAGCCCCAAAACTCCCCTAGAAACGCCCCTGGAGGGGTGCAATGTGAGACCGACCTCCAATAATTTTCTGCCCCCAACATTTTTTTTGAACATACCTTACCCCTATTTCCACTTCCTAAGGGGGCTCCCATACAAAATGACAAAAAAAATGACAAAATCTAAGTCCAGAAACATTAGAAAAATGGGTGCCGAGAATGAGCTACTGCGGAGCTAACCCAGGCAACCGCATGAATGAAGTCGTTTGCCAAAAAAAAAGGGAATGTTTGCTCTTTCAAATAAAGCCATAAGGTTTTAAAACTATTGAGTATTGTTCATTTCATTGCATGTTTTAAAAAGATACCAGTTATTGGACCACCCCTTATAATTGCATAAATTTTTCTAAAAAAGGGGCCAATTTTCGCATCAAATCATATAAAATTATATTAAAATCACATCAAATGATATCAAATTTTATGCAACTTTATATGGTTTTATCGACTCATTTTTCGCATCAAATTCTTTATGAATATATATCATGTCTTTATATAATTAAATATAAACATATATAATCTTTTTTACTCGGGTACCAACAAATTCCTTAAAATTTGAGGATTCTTCTTTGCTGGAAAAATTAAATTTTTTTTTGTACCTAAAAACGTTTTTTTTTTCACAAAAAAAAAATCTTTCGAATTTTTCGGAAAAATGTCTCGGAATCTGAAATTTGTTTAATTCGGTAATCTATACTTCTATATCTATACTTCTATACTATATACTTATACTATTATACTTATACCTAAGGTCTGAACAGAACAAGCCCGGCACGACTTTTTCCATACGATTTGACAGTTAAAAACCGTGGCCGGCACGACAAAAAATTAAAACTTATTTTATTTTATCTCCGGGTTCTCTCAATCTCCCTCCCTCTCACACTCCAGGGTTGCCGCATTTTCACAACAATTTTTTATTTTTCATTCACAATGGTGTAACAAACGTACAGTAGTGCCAACTTAATCACATTGACTATGTGATAAGCGATTTTTTTCCGTAAAATTACTCTAATTTTATTAAAAGTTAGCAGCACTGAACAAACAAATGACATTTTTTGCCGTCGCCGTCCCCCTTCATTGTTTTGGGTCTATATTCTCCGGCAACGGCAAACGTCCCCCGTGCCGTGCTTGTTCTGTTTCTACCTTTATACTTACTATTTACTATTACTATTTTACTATATTACTATTACTATTTACTATATATTTAATATTATAAAGAGGTAATGTTTGTATGTTTTTTTGTTTGTTTGTTTGTTTGTTTGTTTGTAGAAAGTAATCTCCGGAACTACTCATCCGATTTCAAAAAAGTTTTCAGATATATTTAGAGTGTTCCTCCCGGACGGACACAGGCTAGGTTTCATCGACCACGCCCACTTCTACGCCCACTTTTTGCCAAAAAAAGTAAAATTTAAAAATCTCCAAAACTACTAAACCGATTTAAAATTTTTTTTTACCAATACATACTTGGAATGGTCCTTCATGATGGAAATATGCTGGGTTTGATCGACCACGCCCACTTCTACGCCCACTTTTGGCAAAAAACTTAAAATTTAAATATCTTTGAGACTACTCATCCGATTTAAAAAATGCTTTTACCAATATTTAGAGTGCTCCTCCAGAGTAGACATAGTCTAGGATTCTTCGAACTCGCCCACTTCTACTCCCACTTTTGGTAAAAAACTTAAAATTTAAATATCTATGAGACTACTTATCCGATTTCAAAAATGTTTTCACCAATATTTAGAGTGTTCCTCCAGGGTTGACATAGGCTAGGAATCATCGACCACTTCTTCGCCCACTTTTTGACCAAAAAACATAAAATTTAAAAATCTCCTAAATTACTCATACAATTTCCAAAATTTTTCAACCAATGCTTGGTATGGTTCTTTAGAGTGGAGATATGCTGGGTTTCATTGACCACGCCCATTTATACGCCCACTTTTGGCAAGAAATACAAAAAATTTAAATATTATGGATCTACTCATCCGATTTCAAAAATTCTATCACCAATATATATTTTGAATGGTCCTTCAGGGTGGACATTGGCTAGCTTTCATCAACCACACCCTTTCTACACCCATTTTTTTTCAAAAAAACATAAAATTTCAAAATCTCCGAAACTACTAATTTGGTTTTAAAATTTTTTTCTCCAATATTAAGAATGGTCCTACGGTTCATCGACGTAAAACTTTAAAATATACGAAACCTTTTATGATGTTTCATAAATGATTTCACTAATATTTAGAAATCTCCTTTAGGGTGAGTTAGGGTAGGTTTCATTGACCGCACCCATTTTAAAGATCACTTTGGGTCAAAAGACTTCAAATTAAAAAACCTTTGAGACTACCTATCCGATTTCAAAACATTCTCAAAAATTCCCTTTTTGGACATTCCGATATTAATGGAACAAATAGGTGCAAAGAAGTGAACTTTGTAACCTTTTCTATGCCCTGAAATATTGGTCATAGAAACTTGAAATAAGGGGTCCTCCTGCCAAAAAATTATTATTTCTTCAACGCATGTTATAGAGAAAGGAATGAAGCCTAAATGGAACTAAATGAATTAAAATGAATAGAACAGGGAACGAAATGGAATAGAACGGGGAACGAAATGGAATGATACGGGAAATGAAATGATATCAATAATAACGATATAAGGGCTCGTAAAATTTTTAAGAAATAGTTTTACCGGAACGAACATGATTCCGGGCTAAACGGGGTTGTTTGAATTTTATTGTTTGTTCTAAATAGTTTTTATCTAAGACTTCAACGATAACAATTTAATAAAATTAAGATTCTGCAGGGGATAATTGTAGAAATGGGGACTCTAATCCTGATCCTTCTTAATTCCGTATTTATTATTACCGGTGACAAAGTTCCGGGCGGGCCTGCTAGTGTCTTAGAAAGAGCGAATTTTTCTTTATGCCACAATGTATGAGAATCTGAATTTTATTCTATATGGAAAAATGTTTCAGAATCTGAGAATTTTTTTATGGAAAAATTTCTCAGAATCTGTGATTTTTTCTATATGGAAAAATTTCTAACAGTCTGAGAATTTTTCTAAAGGGAAAGTGTCTCATAATCTGAGTATTTTTCTAAGCGCATAAATATCTCAGAATCTAAAAATTTTTCTATATCAAAAAATGTATGAAAATTTTTCTATATAAAAAATTAAAAAATTTTCTATATGGAAAAATACTTAGAGTCTGAGAATGTCTGAGAATCTGAGAATTTTTCTATATGAAAAAATGTTTTAAAATCTGAGAATTTTTTTAATATGGAAAAAATGTCTCAGAATCTGACACTTTTTCAATAGGAAAAAATCTCTTAGAAGCTGAGAAATTTTCAAAAGGTAAAATTGTCTCATAATCTGATTATTAAAAGGAGAAATGTCTCAGAATCTGAGAATTTTTCTAAATGGAAAAATGTTTTAGAAACAAATGTCTCATAATCTGATTATTAAAAGGAGAAATGTCTCAGAATCTGAGAATTTTTCTAAATGGAAAAATGTTTTAGAAACAGAGAATTTTTCTCTCCGTCAAAATGTTTTAAAATCTGAAAATGTATTAAAATTCTTGGAAAATATGTCAAAATCTAATAAATTTTCTATAGGAAAAATTGTCTCAGAATCTAAAAATTGTTCGATATGAAAAAATGTTTACATAAAAAAATGTATTTGAATTCGGGTATTTTTCTAAATGGAAAAATGTTCCAGAATCTGAGAATTTTTCTGTAAAAGGGTCTCAGAATCTGTATTTTTTCTATATGGAAAAATTTTTCGTAATCTGAGAATTTTTTGTATGGAAAAATGTCTCAGAATCTGAGTATTTTTTTTTTTTGGAAAACTGTCCCTGAATTTGAGAAATTTTCTACACGGAAAAATTTCTCAGAATCTGAGACTTTTCATGTACGGAAAAATATCTCAGAATCTGCGATTTTTCTATTAGCAAATGTCTTAGAATCTGACAATTTTTCTATATGAAAAATGTTAACATTTTTCTTTCTATAAGACAAAATGTATCAGAATCTTCGAAATTTTTTTATGGGATTGGGGGTCGTGGGTTCGATTCCCGCCAAAGGTCTTGATCGGTTAGGTTAATTTAGTATATGATTTGTAATTATATGTTAAAAAATTCAATAAAAAAATAAAGAAATAACTCTAAATCGGAGAATTTTTCCAAATAGAAACATGTTTTAGAATGTAAAAAATTTTCTATAATAAAAAATGTATCTTAAAATGAGAATTTTTCTATATGAAAAAAATTTCTCAGAATCTGAAAACTTCTCTTTAAAAAAAAAAATATATCAGAGTCTAAGAATTTAATGGGAACATTGTACACACAAAACAAAACTTGTCGAATTACTAGAAAAATTCTTGTAATCCGGTTTCACCAATATTTGACAGACTTCCTTGTTTTTTAACAAAAAATTTTTAATCGAAATTTATATTTTTTTTTTGTAATTTTACAATTTTTTTTTTAAATTTTACAAATTTCTTAGGTTTTTTTACAAAAAAAATCTTTTAAATTCACGACAATTCCTTGTAAGTTTTATTTCGCCAAAAAAAAGTTGCAAATTTACAATTTTATTGCTAAATTGCTTGTAAAATTACAAAAAATCTCGTAATTTTTATAAGATATTCTCGTAAAATTGGAGGTAGTCAATAATCTAGTGAAGTTACGAAACCGACTTGTAAGTTTTATAGCGTCAAAAAGATTGTAAATTTACAATTTTATTGATAAAAACCTTGTAAAATTACAAAAAATTTTGGAAAAAGCTTGTAAAATTACAAGGAATTCTTGTCAAATAGGAGGTAACAAAAAAAGGTTACAAATTTTTCTTGTCATTTTACAATTTTTTTTTTTTTAGTATGTGGTCCTTCCTATCATCGAAGAGAAGGACATATTAAGAATTTAAAATTTTTTGTGCGTAAAGTTAGGGTAAAATTAAATTTTTTATATCTTTTAGGGTAAAACTCTGAATTTTGTTTTAGGAATATCCACTCATATATGAAAATATACGAGCGGCTTATATCAGATATGAGCAGACCAGACAATTCTCTTAGGTACATTAAAACTTTTTTTTTGAAGTCAAACAATAGCACAAAATCTCCCATATGCTGACGTTGCACAACAAACGTGATTTTGTATATTTACTCCTTTTATATATCTATGTCTGTTTGACGGTATCTTTGTCTGTTTGTATCATTTAACATTATTTTTTTTTTTTTGTAAATTTTGTATTCCAAACAAAATTGTTTAACAATCATTGTGGTATTTCGGGTCTGTTTTTATTTGGTATATGCCAAAAATAATACATAAATACAACATGCACCATGTAGTTAGAGAAATAAAACTACAATACTATACGTACTTGGTTCATTGTGTCTTGCTTACAATGTATTTAGTAGAAAAGAAGAAAAAGGAAAAATTATTATCGAGAGCTTTTCTATTACTACATGTCCTTTGGGATATATTCTGGCTCTGGCTAATATTGTAGATTTAAAGGTTTATTAGAAGATTAGTTTATGATAAACATGAGTTTTGTATATGACCAAATTCATAAAGAAAGTATAAAAAAATGCAGAAATTATATATTTTATACCCTCCACTCTACACTATTTCCGATAGTATTTTAAAATTTTCCAAATATATTTTAAAATTGTGCAAATATATTTTAAAATTGTCTAAATGAATTTTAAAATTGTTTAAATGTATTTTAAAATTGTCTAAATGTATTTTTCAATTGTCCATATATATTTTAAAATTGTCCAAATGTATTTTTAAATTCTCAAAATGTATTTTTAAAATGTCCAAATGTATTTTAAAATTGTCTAAATGTAAAAAATTTCCAAATGAATTTTAAAATTGGGACAAATAATTTTCAAAATTGTCCAAATGTAGTTTAAAATTGCACAAAAGTATTTTAAATTGTCCAAATATATTTTAAAATTGTCCAAATGTAGTTTAAAATTGTCCAAAAGTATTTTAAATTGTCTAAATATATTTTAAAATTGTCTAAATGAATTTTAAAATTGTCCAATATATTTTAAAAATGTCCAAATATATTTAAAAATTGTCCAATTGTATTTTAAAATTGTCCAAATGTATTTTAAAAATTTCCAAATGTATTTTAAAATTGTCCAAATGTACACCATTTCCAATTGTTTTTTAAAATTGTTAAAATTAATTTTGAAACTGTCGAAATGTATTTTAAAATTTCCCAAATGTACAAATTCTGATTAATTTTTATTAATAAATAAAAATTGTTTTATTCGACCTTTAAAATATTATATTTTGTGAGGATGTTTATTCTGGCTCGAGGTCATTATTTTCTTTACTAATTAAAACCATGATATTCTCATAGTATAATTTTCAAGAAAATTATTTTTTTTTGTTTTAAATTTATTTATGTTGGTCATTTTTGCAAGACTTAATCGACACGTGTTTCGGAATTTGTCAAGATTCCATTGTCAACATTATTTAGCAAAAAATTGATGAATAGCCCTAATAATGGTATAATTTCATTCACAGCAACAAAAAACATATTGTTGTAGTCCAATGGACTATCGTATGTAAAATGTTTTAAATATTTTTGTTGGTTATTGACAATTGTTACTTACTAGCATAGTACAATTTCTTCGTCTTTCTAATTCACATTGTGGATAGAGTCGAATATGTATTAATGTTTTAGTTTGTGCAAAACGATTTGTCATTAGACTCGTTTGCTACTTTGTAGCATATCGTTTCTATTTTTGCTAAATAATCTTGACAATGGAATCTTGACAAATTCCGAAACACGTGTCGATTAAGTCTTGCAAAAATGACCAACATAAATAAATTTAAAACAAAAAATAATTTTCTTGAAAATTATACTATGAGAATATCATGGTTTTAATTAGTAAAGAAAATAATGACCTCGAGCCAGAATAAACTTTCCCAAATGTATTTTAAAATTGTCAAAATGTATTTTAAAATTGTTCAAATATACTTTAAAAATTTCCAAATTAATTTTAAATTTATCCAAACGTATTTTAAAATTGTCCAAATGTATTTTAAAGTTTCCAAAATTTATTTAAGTTTGTCCAAATGTATTTCAGAGTTGTCCAAATGTAGTTTAAAATTGTCCAAATGTATTTCAAAATTGTCCAAATATATTTTAAAATTGTCTAAATGAATTTAAAATTGCCAAAATATATTTTAAAATTGTCCAAATGTATTTTAAAATTGTCCAAATATATTTTAAAATTGTCCAAATTTATTTTAAAGTTGTCCAAATGTATTTTAAAATTGTCTAAATGTAGTTTAAAAATTTCCAAATGTATTTTAAAATTGTCCAAGTGTATTTGAAAATTGTTCAAATTTAGTTTTAAATTGTCCAAATATATTTTAAAATTGTCCAAATGAATTTTAAGATTGTCCAAATGTATTTCAAAATTGTCCAAATGTATTCTAATGTTTCAAAATTTAATTAAGTTTGTCCAAATGTATTTCAGAGTTGTCCAAATGTTGTTTAAAATTGTCCAAATGTATTTCAAAATTGTCCAACCATATTTTAAGATTGTATAAATGAATTTTAAAATTGCCCAAATATATTTTAAAATTGTCCCAATATATTTTAAGATTGTCTAGATGAATTTAAAAATTTTCGAAATATATTTTAAAATTGTCCAAATGTATTTCAGAGTTGTCCAAATGTAGTTTAAAATTGTCCAAATGTATTTCAAAATTGTCCAAAAATATTTTAAAATTGTCTAGATAAATTTTAAAATTGTCCAAATATATTTTAAAATTGTATGAATGTATTTTAAAATTGTCCAAATATATTTAAAAAAATGTCCAAATTTATTTCGAATTTGTCCAAATTTATTTTCAAATTGTCCAAAATATTTTAAAATGGTCCAAATTTATTTTAAAGTTGTCCAAATATATTTTAAAATTGTCTAAATGTATTTTAAAATTGTCCAAATGTAGTTTAAAATTGTCCAAAAGTATTGTAAATTGTCCAAATATATTTTAAAATTGTCTAAATGAATTTTAAAATTGTCCAATATATTTTAAAAATGTCCAAATATATTTTAAAATTGCCCAATTGTATTTTAAAATTGTCGATATGTATTTTAAAAATTTCCAAATGTATTTTAAAATTGTCCAAATATATTTTAAAATGGTCTAAATGTAGTTTAAAATTGTCCAAAAGTATTTTTAAATTGTCCAAATATATTTTAAAATTATCTGAATGAATTTTAAAATTGTCCAAATGTATTGTAAAAATGTCCAAATATATTTTAAAATTGTCCAAATGTATTTAAAAATGTCCAAATGTTGTTTTAAATTTTTCAAATGTATTTTAAAATTGTCCAAATGTATTTTTAAATTATACAAATGTATTCTTAAATTGTCCAATTGTATTTTAAAAATTTTTGACAATTTTGAAATACATTTGGACAAATGTAGAATACATTTAGAAAATTGTAAATACAATTGGAAATGGTGTAGTTATATATACCATATATAAATTTGTCATTCCGTTTGTAACACATCGAAATTTTGGTCAAGGACCTTAAATAATCGATTGTAAGTTGATCTAGCGATGTCCGTCCGTCTGTCTGTCTGTTTAAAAACATTGGTAACTTACCAATGCTTTTAAAACTTGTAGGTAACTTTCCAATGCTTCTCAAACTTGTTTACTAATTGAAGGGTTAAAAATACTTTGAAACGCATTTTTGTCACTCAAAAATATTTTTATACGAAACAAAAAAAAAAAAACAAGTCAGAGTGTTAAATTCGGCTGTGCCGAATCTTTGATACCCTCCAATATGTTAAAGTACATATGAAAAAAATTTCGGAGGCGTTTTTGGGGAGGGGCTCTGTGCGGGTGCTGGGAGATACCATTCCCAACGCGATAAATGTTTACTAAATTATTTATTATGCTTTTTGAACTTTAGTTATACCATTTTCTCATAATTTTTATGCTTTTTTTAATCCACGCCCACAAAAGGGGGCGGGGCAAAAAAAACAATATTTTGTAGCCCCCGAGGTCTAAGTACAGGACTTTGAGCAACTTCTGACATAAAAAAGTTTCATTTGTTTAACAAAAATGCAAAAAAAATCTGTAAAAAATTGTGTTTTTTGAGACGTTTTTTTAGTTCTTAAAGGGGGAACTTTTCCCCCTGATCCGATTTTACCCATTTCCGAACTTAACCGGCCTATGACCATGAGACGTGCCAATTTTCAGGAGGGTAGCTCTTTTATTTTGGACTGAAACGTGTTCTATTCAGACGGACGGACGGACGGACGGACGGAGGGTCGGACATTCATAGAATGACTAAGAATCGATCATATAACAATAATATATATACTTTATGGGGTCCCCGACCGATATTTTTATATAGTATACCCCCATACTGTGGTTGAAGAGTATAAAAACCCAAAAAAATTTAAACTCAAAAAAAATTTTGAATTTTATTTTACAAAATTGCAAAAAAAAAAGTTTTTACTCAAAATAATTTTTTTTTAATCAAAATTGTTAATTTGTTTTCAAGTTAGAAAATTCTTCTATCACTTAAAAGGGGCATTGTGGAGGGTATTCACTAATTCGGCCAAGTCGAATTTTACTTTTCTACTTGTTTTATATCAAAAAATTGAAATTTTGCAACTTAAACTTACTTGGAAAGGGTTTCACTTTTGACACACTTCGGTTTTCATGAAATCGAAATATTAGTCTAGGGCTCTGAAAAGTTTATATCGCTCATTTACTACAATAGTGCCATTGTTTATTTTCTCATCATAACCTTTAATTTATATTTATTTATATATTTATGTTATTAATATATAAAATACTAAAAAAAAAATAAAATTATGATTAAATTGTCTATTATAATTAATAAAATGTATTACAAGTACTTAAAAGCCAAAAAATGGGATTCCATTTCATACGCACCACACATGTGCTCATATTTTGGAATATCAATCGCTCCTTATAAACTCTTTTAAATTACATATAATATCTAATCAAAAGCAATTAATTAAACTCATCATCTTGAAAATGATTTGACATTTGAAAGCCCAGCGATTGAAATTGAAGTGTTTATATCATATCAACTCTTATCTCAAAGTATACGAAATTCCTTTACTCATATAACAGACAACCGCAAACAAAGGACCTGCACAATACAAACATGTAGAGTAATTATGAGCATATGTATGTATTAGTTTGTTTTTTGGCATTGCCATACATATTCATACATACAACATACTATATGTATCATAATGATTACATACAAATATTAAATCATAATTTCGCTTACATACGACATACATACATTGATGTATCATACAAAATTATATTTATTTGTTTGTACATATTTGTATTTGTCTATTATGTGGTTTCAAATATTATCATGTTATAGGGGTTTGTTTGTGTGATTATATCTGGAAGCCTCCTTCAAATAATAAACAGTGGGAGCTAACTGAAATATGTCTAAGAATTAGAGAGCTTTTCCTATGAAAAACTAGCAAACCCGCCAAAACTTTATTTATTTAGGTGGGGGGGGGGGGGTGAAACTGATCAGTACAGATATACTATGAGATGAGTAAATTTTTCTTAAGCAATAAATAAAAAATAATATGAGAATATAATAAATATTTTCAGGCCTCGAGCAAGAATAATACTCTAATCGAATACAAAAATGAAATCATTAAAATTCTGGGAAATTTAGAAAAAATTCAGAAAAAATATATAATCGAGAAATCAGAAAAAATCAAAAAATTTAACATACACAGAAAATAAAATCAACAAACATCGATTGTAAATCAACCAAACATAATATCAACCAAACATTTAGTAAAAACGGTCGCCAGGTAGTCCATAATACAAAATTTCGACTTTGTTTTCGACTAACTTAGTCAAGTAATTATATTTCAAAATTATTTCATCATTTCAACAAATAGTTTTTGTGTTTGTTGAATTTCTTTGTTGAAAAAAATAAGATTTTTTAGGTTTGTCAGATCAACAAATTGTGGTTGTGTTTGTTGAATTTCTTTGTTGAAAAAAAATTTAAGATTTTGTACGTTTGTCAATACAAATAATAATTTTAGAGAACTATTACAAACTCGTTTATCAATTTTTTTTACATTTTTTTTTTAAATCAATATTTACAAATGTTAGTTGATATCACAAATTTCCGTATAGGAGCACTTTCAGTGAAAAAGTTAATTCTATTCACAAATATGGGGGTTAATACAACAATTCGTTTTTTTCTGTGTAGTTAAAGCATGTAGGGTAAATATTTGATTTGGCATAGCATTTCATTTTGTACTAAAAATTTCTCAGAATCTGAGATCTTTTTTAATCAAAAAAATCTCAGATTCTAAGAAAAAAGTGCTCTTCAAATATGTGACTTTGTCCATAAAGCAATTTTCAAAATCTAATCACTATAAACTAATTCTTTAGCATT
The DNA here is from genome assembly GCA_963921195.1 of Pegoplata infirma. Lineage (NCBI taxonomy): Eukaryota > Metazoa > Arthropoda > Insecta > Diptera > Anthomyiidae > Pegoplata > Pegoplata infirma. The sequence goes on along the minus strand of OY992540.1, from coordinate 34,876,215 downwards.
ATATAATCTCGTAGACCCCACTGTATGTATGTTTTATAAGAGGCCGTTTTGATTGTGTGCGTGAGTCAATATATATGCTTGTATTTTTTTTTGTTTATATATTTGTTTTGCGTGTTTAATCTTTTGCTAAATGATACATAAACTTAACGCACATTTAAGTGCCACACAAAAAATAAATAAAAAAAAAAACAAAACACAGAAACTTAAAAGATGATAAATTGTTTCCGGTCGTCGGAAAATGCTTGTTAAACTAAACATACTATACCATGCTTACAACAACTATACACAAACACTCACACACACACCCCCACAATCTCATATGCACAATAATCTATAACAATAGAAATCTTTAAATAACATTCACGTACACACTCCAATTTTAGTGAGTGTGTTTGTATTGTTTTTGTACGAAATTGTTACTAAATTTAAGTTTTTATTTGTTTCAATTTATTGGGGACTGATTTCTCTTTTTTTTTGATAGTGGGTGTCTTGTTTTTTTTTTTGCCAATTTGAGGGTGTCTCTTGTTTCTTATGGGCAGTAAGTATGTGTGTTTGTTTGATGAGGTCATTGGGTTATGTGAAAATTGTAATTTATTACAATTGTTTATTTAACAATATATTAAAGATTTTTTTTTCGTTTTGTATGCCGAACATGAAAAATTGACTTGGAATTTTTGTTGCATTTAATTTCTTAATTTTTGATGGTAATAAATTAATATGGAAAGAAATACATAAAATTCTTTAATATAAAATTTGAACAAAATAAAAAGAGAACTATTTTTCTGTAAATTTTTTTAATTGTTTTGGTACTTTTTATAATTTCTGAAAAAAAAACATTCCGAAAAAAGTACTTTTTGGGGTCAAAATGGGTAAAATAGTGCACTTTTTGATTTCTCCACAAATAACTTGAAATGAAAATAAGCTCCCTTCAGCAAAAATTTAAAACATTCTGAAAAAAGTACCTTTTATATTTCCTGAAATAATGGTCCTAGAAACTTGAAATTCGAAATGCAGAATCCTCTTGCGGAAAAAACATTCTGTATAAGTACTTTTTGAAAATTTTGAATCTAAGGGCTTAAAAAAGAGGTGAAGTTTGAATTTCTCCTGAAATAATAATCAATGAAACTGGAAATTTTAAATATAGGACACTTCAGCAAAAAATTAAAAAGGTGCCTTTAAGAAATTCTGATTTTAATGGATTAAAAGAGGTTAATACTTATTATAACTTTGGCACTTCCTGAAATTATGGATCTAAAATATTAAAATTTGGGTAGTTATTTTTCCTCCTGAAATTAAAAAAAAAATACGGAATTTAATTTGTTAAAAATAAAAAAAAAAAAAAAAAAGGTTACTTTTTCGATGTCCTGGAACAATGGTCCAAATAACTGGAATTTTTTTGGAATGAAGGATTCACCATCAAAACACAACATTCTGAAAAACAGACTTAAAGGGATTTCTTATACTAAAAGGGTAAAAGGAGTAAAAATTTAAACTTTGGTATTAATTCACAGAAAAAAAAAACTCATTTTGAAATAAAGAAGGTTTTGAAAATTTTTAGTCTAAGGGGTCAAAAACGGAAAATTAGTATTTTTTTAAAAAGTATTAATACGTGTGTTTTGGTACTACTTCGATCTCCTGATGGCCTTAAAAGCTGTATTTTGGAATGAAATTTCCTGCAAAAAATAACTTTCTGTAAAATTATTTTTAAGAATACTGATACTTACATTTTCGATTTTCTAAAATAATGGTGTTATAACCCAGCAAAAAAAGTACGGAGTACTTCTCAGTGGAGTGCTTTAAAACTACAACAAATGTAATGAAATACAACAAAAATAACAAAAAACACAAGAAAAAAACACACAAACAGTTTTTTCTACTCCATAAAAAGTTGTTATTCAGCACTTAACTCATTACCTTCCGCGACACTCCCATACAAAAGTAAGTAGATATTCAGTAGATAAGAAGTACTCCGAGCTTTCAAACAACTTCCAACTACTTCCACGGAGTAGTTCTTATCTACTGAATATCTACTTACATTTGTATGGAGGTGTCGCGATAGGTAATGAGTTAAGTGCTGAATATCTATGTATTCTGGAGTAGAAAAAACTGTTTGTGTGTTTTTGTCTTGTGTTTTTTGTTATTTTTGTTGTATTTCATTACATTTGTTTTAGTTTTAAAGCACTCCACTGAGAAGTGGTAATGACTTTTTTTGCAGGGAAATTAGAAATTTTGAATCTACGATCCTTTACAAAAATGATTTTTATACCCTCCAACCCTAGTATGGGGGTAAACTCACTTTGTCATTCCGTTTGTAACTTATCTAAATATCGGTCGGGGACTACATAAAGTATATATATTATTGATCCATGATCGATTCTAAGACATTCTGTGAATGTCCGTCCGTCCGTCTGTAGATAGCACGATACAGTCCAAAATAAAAGAGCTAGCCTCCTGCAATAAGGCATAAATATGTCTTATGGTCGTAGGCAGGTTAAGTTCGTAAATGGGCAAAATCGGCTCAGGGGGAAAAAAGTTCCCCCTCGAAGAACTGAACCAACCTCTGAGAAAATACACTTTTTTTACATATTTTTTTGTATTTTTGTTAAATAAATGAAACATTTGTTATATTTATCGGGATGGGAAGGTGCTCACAACGTCCCCCACTGAACACCATCACCCCCCCCCCCCCCAAAACAAACGCTCCTGACAATTTTTTTTTTTTTATTTTTTTTACATTTTGGAGGGTATAAAAGATTCGGCACAGCCGAATTTAACACTCCCACTTGTTTTTCATACAATTTCTTTTTCCTAATTTTTTATAACCTCCACTCTAGAGTCAGAGGGTTTATAAAAGTTTGTCATTCCGTTTGTAACATCTCGAAATATTGGTCTAGGACCCCGTAAAGTATATATATATTCTTGATCCTCGATCGATTTTAAGACAATCTAGCGATGTCCGTCCGTCTGTCTGTCTGTTAAAATCACGCTAATTTTTGAATGACTTTACGGAGGCTCCTGAAGTATATGATATATGTTGCGCTTTTACATGGCCAGGTTGGCATTGCAATACAGCGAAATCGGTCCAGTGTTTCAAAAGTTATGAGCAAAAGACTGAATTTTAGCATGGTTTTTTTCGTGAATTTTTATTTTTCATCGAAATCTTTTTTTTTCATAAAAATTTTGATTTTCAAGTACACCCAAATCTTCAGAAAAACATTTGCATGATTTAATGTTTTGGATTAGAGCAGCGGTTACCAACCTTTTTGGCTCGTGTACCCCTAATTTTAAATATTGTCAGCCGCGTACCCCCTAAGGAGTTTTTTTTTGTTTTCGTTAAAAAACTTCTCATATAAATATTTAAGTTAATTTTGAAACTTTTGATCTGCGGGTATTATCATTTTTTTTTTTGAAGGATTTAGGGGAGATCAAAATTAATGGTGGTATTTTTTGGAAAAATGTTCGCTCTTGGGGTGGTTCAATGCATCTAAAAACGCGGATATTGAGCTGGTTTTTCTGCAGAGCAAAAACAGCTGAAAATATTGCAAATCTGATTTCACCAGTCATTTCTACACCAAAAATTTAAACAACGGACGTTTTTTGAGATGTTAAAAAAAGTTTCAAAAACACATCACAGAGGGCGAAAATATAATGTTTTTTTTTTAATTTTTTTATACTCGTATATACAATGAAAGGGCACTTTGAGATTAACAAAATGGTATCAAAATTTCCACTCTATCACAACCCGTCTCAAAAATACCCAAAAACACGTTTTTTGAGAACTTTGATACATATTTTTTCAAAAACCTGACATAGAAAAACCATATTCGGAATCAGCATCGAAAGGTTAATAGAAAATAAGTGGTCATATCTCAAAATATCGCAAATAATTGCTCTCTAAATTGCACCAAACATACGTTTTTGTGAACTTTGACCTCAACTGTCTTAAAAACCTGACGTTATGGAAAACTTTGGAAGCCAGGTTAATCTGAAACAAATGTCCAAATTACTAAAATTTTGCGTACTCCCGCGGACAGTACCATAGGTTGGTAACCGCTGGGCTAGAGTAAAAACTTCGCAGGGATTTTTTTATTCAGACTTCTTTTCGTGACTGATATTCTCCCTGATACGTCCATCGATCACAGTTTTGCTTTTTTTAGAAATTTTCACCAAAAACTTTATTGAAGGGCGCCATTAGTTAAATGAAAATTTGTCTCAAGCTCATTGAAATAGTTAATGGAAAAAAGCTTAGAGATTTTTTTTAAAAACTTCTTGAACCGCCATTTTTAGAAATTTTTTGACAAATTTTAAAAGGCAATATTTCGAAAGCCGTTCAATCGATTTCAGAAATTTTTCGATATTTGTATTCAGTATTCCAAAATTATTAAAAATAGTGTATCGCAAGATAATTTTTTTTTAACATTTCAAAAATTCAAAATATTGATGGATATTTTCTAAAAAACCAAAATTTTGCTCGGATGCACAGTGCCACATTTGGCCAATCTAGGACGACAAAAATCCAATTTTATTTATATTGACTGGAAATTCGTTCGTTCGTTTTGACTTCAAAAACAACATTATGAAAATATGTGAGGCCAGTTAACGGCCACGCCCACTTTTTGAAAAATGTTTAATTTTGGTTGTAATTTCTTTAAACTTGGTACATATACTCTCAAGGACTGTAGAAATAATATCACAAAAAAAGGGGGCGGTCAGACAACTGCCACGCCCACTTTTTAAATATATGTTTAAAAAATATGTATGTAAAAACAAGGTTTACATATCGCCCTACTGTAGTCGGCGTCGCAGACGGTCGCAAAAGTTAGCTGTTGAAATAAGTACTATGGATATTGGTCAATATGTATAAAAAAGTACGGCGACCAATAGGGACTAAACTCAAAAGTTCTATTCCATCAAATAAAATAAATATATAATTTTCTTTTCAAAAAATTTTATTATATTAAAAATTTGATAAAAAAATAGAAAAAAATATTTTAAAAAAAGAAAAGATATGACTTAAAGCCTTTAAATATCCTTTAAAATTAGCAAAAAAGAGGAATTAAAATCTTTTTTTTGTTAAAAAGTTACAACTGTTTAAAATCGGCTTAATTAATGTGAAATAATGAACACTACTTACAGGATTTTACAAGATGCAAATTTATGCACCCACATCTTAATAACGAACAGAATTATCGTTCTTATGTGAGTATTTCCGTGCTATTAGAAATGTTTTATAATACATACAAACAAATCATAAAAATCGGAGAACTTTTTTTTTTTTGATTTTTGTCGTGCTAGATTAGCCAAATGTGGCACTGTGGGATGGCGCCACTGATAAAATTGATCGGATTGGGCTCAAATTGATTTTAAATCAGTGTGTATAATGAAATATGAAAGTGTCTAGGCAAGAAAAACAAATTTAAATATTTTTTTTTCTAGACCGTAGAAAAAAATGCTCGGATTGTCTCAAGCTCTATGAATGGGTCAATTTAAGACAAACAAATTTTATTTTTTTTTTTTAATTTTTTTACCGTCGGAAAAAGCCACCCTTTTTTGCAAATTTCAAATAGCAATATATCGAAACCCTTTTTAGCGAATATAGATTTTGTTTTGATATTCGTTGGCTCAACTTAATTTTAAATGAAAGTTTTTCTCAAGTTCTATGAAAGAGTCAAGTCAAGGAAAACAAATTTTGGGATTTTTTTTAAACATTACTTGACTGTTGGAAAAAACCCAGCAAAACTTAGATTACCAAATAAGGTATAAAATAAGGTATAGGATCTCTTATTTTATACATTGCAGCATTGATGATTTTAACAGGCGATGAGACTCAAAGTAATGCATCCACATTATCACAAAGAATACCAGTAAGGTATAAAATAAGTCATAAATTTATAACGAAGAATACGAGTAAGGTGTAAAATATATGATATTTTATAGGTTACGAGAAATGAAATAATATAGCATACCAGAAGATAATATATAAGGTGTTACGAGTAGTGAAAAATTAATTTCACGTGATTGTAAGTGAGTGTAAGTAGATAAAATATGCTCGTGAGTGTGTGTCGTTAGAAATTTCCTGTCGTGAGCCCATCTCTAGTTTAAACTTATGCATTTTTTTATAAAATAATTATTTTTTATGTTATTGTAATGCATTATGCATCCAATTATAAATAATGCATTATTTCAAACTTTCAAATAATACATAATGTAACCAAATATAAGTCATCCATGATTTAATGTTTAGAAATAATAAATATGAAATACATTTTTTCCAATAATCATGCATTACGTAGCAAATTATTAGTAATGCATTATTTTTCACTTTAAAATAATACGTTGTGGAACAAATGTTTGGTAAGACATCCTAAAATAATGCTACAAATAAGGTATATGGGGCATTCCATGTGAAATCGGACACTTTGAAAAACTTTTTTTTTAGATTTTCCCAATTTGTTTACAGTTTTTAGTACCCTTCGAAAACTCCTTCGTGATAAATTTTCAGATTTTTTTGATGACCCGTTCAAAAGATATCGAATTTGTAAAAATTGGTAGTTTGTTCCTTTACTCAAACTTCTTTTAATCATAACTTCTTCAATAATGGTCCAAATTTCAATTTTTTTTTTTTCAAAATTTTTGTTTTTTTACGTACTTTCTAAAAAAAAATCCCAAAAAATTCTTAAAAGCGTTCTAGTATGCGATTTTTAAGTTTTAAAATTTAAATCTCATTTTTGAAAATGTTTGTACTCTTTGATTTTTTTTAAATTTTTTTGGGTAAAACTTCTATCAATTCTACAAATTTTTTGCCCAGGAAGATCGTGGGATAACGATTATTACTATTTTTTAAAATTTTTTGAAAAAATTTTATTGTAATTTTTCAATCTTAAAATCATTTCTACTGCTCCAATGGTGCGTCATAGAGGGGTCCTTTATAAAACCGACCCCCATTAGTTTCAACGTCTTAACATTTCTTTGGAACAAACTAATACCCTATCTCCAATTTCTAAGGGGGCTCCCACACAAAACGACATTTTTTTAAATTTGTTCCAACCGCTCTAACTGCCCTAATAGTGCCCTTAGAGCAACAAAATGTATGACCGACCTACAATATTTTTTCAGTCCAAACATTTTCTCTGAACACACCTACCCTCTATCTTTAACTGTTAAGGCGGTCCCCATACAATTTTTTTTATTTTTTGTAAATTTGTTTTATTTAATCAGCTTCTACCGGTCCAATTATGCGTCCGAGAGGGGTCATTAGTGAGACCGATCCCCATTTATTTTTACCCTAGAACATTTTTTCAAAACATACCTACGCCCTATCTCCACTCCCTAAGTAGGCTCCCATACAAATAACAGTTGGAGCAAATTTTATAAAAATGTAATTTTGTATGGGAGCCTACTTAGGGAGTGGAGATAGGGCGTAGGTATGTTTTGAAAAAATATTGTAGGGTAAAAATAAATGGGGGTCGGTCTCACTAATGACCCCTCTCGGACGCACCATTGGACCGGTAGAAGCTGATTAAATAAAACAAATTTACAAAAAATAAAAAAAATTGTATGGGGACCGCCTTAACAGTTAAAGATAGAGGGTAGGTGTGTTCAGAGAAAATGTTTGGACTAAAAAAGTGTTGTGGGTCGGTCATACATTTTGTTGCTCTAAGGGCACTATTAGGGCAGTTAGAGCGGTTGGAACAAATTTAAAAAAATTTCGTTTTGTGTGGGAGCCCCCTTAGAAATTGGAGATAGGGTATTAGTTTGTTCCAAAGAAATGTTAAGACGTAGAAATTAATGGGGGTCGGTCTTATAAAGGACCCCTCTATGACGCACCATTGGAGCAGTAGAAATGATTTTAAGATTGAAAAATTACAATAAAATTTTTTCAAAAAATTTTAAAAAATAGTAATAATCGTTATCCCACGATCTTCCTGGGCAAAAAATTTGTAGAATTGATAGAAGTTTTACACAAAAAAATTTCAAAAAAATCAAAGAGTACAAACATTTTCAAAAATGAGATTTAAATTTTAAAACTTAAAAATCGCATCCTAGAGCGCTTTTAAGAATTTTTGGGATTTTTTTTTAGAAAGTACGTAAAAAAACAAAAATTTTGAAAAAAAAAAATTGAAATTTGAACCATTATTGAAGAAGTTATGATTAAAAGAAGTTTGAGTAAAGGAACAAACTACCAATTATTACAAATTCGATATCTTTTGAACGGGTCATCAAAAAAATCTGAAAATTTACCACGAAGGAGTTTTCGAAGGGTACTAAAAACTGTAAAAAAATTGGGAAAATCTAAAAAAAAAGTTTTTCAAAGTGTCCGATTTCACATGGAATGCCCCATATACATAACCTGGTAATGTGTTATATAATCACTACCCATTACCAAAGTTTTGCTGGGAACCGCCATTTTTTGCAAATTTCAAAAAGCGATCCGTTCGATCAATTTTAATTTTTTTTTAATATTCGTGCATCAAAATTTATAAGCAAAAATTTATTTTTATATATTTATTTTTTCCAAAAAATCTAAACTTTTGACCACCGCGGTGCACCGGAACGAACATGATACAAATAAAGATTCCGTAGCGGACAATTTCATAAATGGGGACTTAAATTCGGATTCTTTTTATTATCCAGTAATTAACATATGTAGCGATTAGATATTTAAATTTTTTTTTTTTTATTGAAATCGAAAGTTTACTAATATATATTTTTTCCATAATTTTTTTCAGATTATTAACATAATAAATCATCTAAAACGCTACAAGTTATTGCCACAACATTAAGCGATACAACAGCTATAAACTAATTAAGTAACTGTCATTAAAATAAATTTTATAAAAACAAAAACTATGAAATAAACACGACACTAAATAATAAATGAATATAAACTAAAAATAGGCATTTAATATTAATACTAAAAAAAATTTAGCAATATAAATTAAATATAACAACTAATGAAATAAACTAAAAAACAAAATTAATAAACTGGCATTAATAAAAATTGTAAAAAAAATAATAATAATTCTAAAAAGAAAAAAATAATTAGATCAATAAATTTTAAAAAATAAAAATTATTAAAAAAAATTTGATATAAAACTAGTTAATTAAAACAATTACACAACTAATTAACAAAAAAAAAAAAATTGAGGTTAAACCAATTTGACATAGATTAGTAAAAAACAAATAATTAAAAAAATTAAATTAAATAAAAATAAAATAGTGTAATAAATTTGAAAAATAAATAAAAGAAAATTTAAATTAAAATAATTGGAATTTAAATAAAAAAATAAAACCAAATTGTTAAAAATGTAAAAAAAATAAGTAGCAGAAATAAGGAAATTGATAAAATAGGAATTACTTAAAAAAATAGTAAATTAATAAATTAAAAATAAATAAAAATAAGAGTAATCAATTCATAAGGATTTATACAGTAAAGCCATTTTTAAAAAACAAATAATTTAAAAAAATCTTAACAAAATATCATTTAAGCTTATATCTAAAGCAATTCTCAACAATAACTATAAAATTAAACAACAATATCAAAATTTTTTAAAAAAATTTAAAAATGTGTAATAAAAACTTTAAACAAGGTCATAACACTACTTAATGCAACTTTGTAATACACGGTAGGTTTTTTATGAAAATTTGAAATAGTTTAATCAATCTAAGATTAACCTTAAAATGAAAGATAGTCAAATGACAATAACTTCGTGGGGAAGAACGATACCTTCCCCAAGTAAGAAATATTAAAAAAATCTCAATATTTTTTTTAGACCATCTCATAGACCCAAATTTAATGAATTCGATGAATTTAACCCGTGGCGCCCTTCGACCAAAGTTTGGTTTAAGAAAAATTTCCTTAAAAACTTTAAGCTCTGATCGAAGGGTGCCCCAGGTTAAAATGGTGTTTAAGTTTAAATAAAAGCCCGCCTCAAGCTCTTATAAATTGTTAATAAAAAAATTTTTTAGACATTTTTTTTTTAAAACTTGTTAAACGTAGAAAAAAATCACAATTTTAAACATGTTTTTAATAAATTTCCATGACGATGTCTCGAAAACCGCTCGGCCGATTTTAGAAATTCGTATTATGCAACCCAGAATTAATAAAAACAAGTAAGAAAGTTATAGTCGGTCAAGACCGACGATATAATACCCTACACCAGTATTTTCCGGAAAATAGGCCCCAAGTCCAAACATTTACGGATTGGATCTGTCACTCTTTTTTTGGTGTAGAAAACACACACAGATAAAATTTTAGTTGAATTGGTTTATTTTTTGTCAATACACCGATTTAACTGAATATTGGTCGAAATTTTTATATGGGGGACTAAGTCCAAAAATGGTCCAATTATATTCTGATTTGATTAGGTTACTAAAGTGCACGTTTAACACATAAAAAAAAAAATTTAAATAACTTAACTAAATTTTAGTCCAAGAGGACATAGTGCAGGAATTGGTAACCAATACTAAAATTTTTTACTAATATTGTTCAAAACCAGTAAAAATCACTAATTTTAGTCCTTTGAAGATACTAAAATTAGTAACTTCCAGCAAAAAATAATCGAGATTGTGGAAGCAGTATATAATTTTTCTGGTATACACAAGCGCTTTGTCTTCAGCACATAGATATTTCTGCCTTACAGTAGTGCATACTAGATGCACTACTGTAAGGCAGAGATAGAAATGTTTCGATAAATTACGAATGTAAACAGTAATTTTAAAATACATTCGCTTACAGTAGTGCATCTAGTATGCACTACCGTAAGGCAGAGAGAAAAAAACTATAAATTATACGACGACTTACGACCATCAAACAGCAAAACGAAAATTTGGATGACGCAATAAAAAATATAATTTTAATTCAGTACTGAATTTTTTGTTATTTTATTAAATATATTTTTTGTTTTTTTGTGAACGGACGTGTACGCATGTGCAAAAGTGAAAACAAAAGTTTCGACTACACACTATTCAGACATTAAAACTGTAGTGTTATTTGAGGAGCTCTTCCTTCATACAAACTTTTCAGGCATGAAGACTTTAATGATGGTAATACATTATTTTTGTGGTTTATTGAAACAATGATTTCTGAGCATCCAATATGCTTACAAAAATGCACCTAGTAAGCTTCTAAGAAGGTATGATTACATTACATTTTTATTGCGCTGAAATAAGCGCTCGAATGAAATGCTCTAAAGTGGGACATTGCGACCAAATATCATGCCATACATAAGCAGGTTTGTAAGCGAATGTCAACTCAACATTCCCTTACAAACCTGCTTGCGGCGAAGCAGTAGTTTTTGGTGGGTTATTAGTAGATTTTGGTACAAAATCACTTAATAAAACTTTTACTGTAGAATTATTTTGAGTGTAATACATTTTCTATGGGAAAATTTCTTAGAATCTGAGACTAGGATAAATGTCTCAGAATCTGTGTTTTTTTATAGGAAAAATGTCAAAGAATCTGAGACTTTTTCTATATGAAAACTGTGTCCGAATCTGGAACTTAATTTTATAGGAAAAATGTTTATTTTTTTATACCCTCCAACCACAGTATGGTGTTATACTCACTTTGTCATTCCGTTTGTAACGCATCGAAATATCGGTCGGGGACCCCATAAAGTGTATATATTATTGATCCATGATCGATTCTAATACATTCTGCGTATGTCCGTCTGTCCGTCCATCCGTCCGTCCGTCTGTCTGTAGATGGCACGATGTAGTCCAAAATAAAAGAGCTAGCCTCCTGCAATTTGACATGAATATGTGTTATGGTCCTAGGCAGGCTAAGTTCGTAAATGGGCAAAACCAGCTCAGGGGGAAATGTTCCCTATTGAAGAACTGAACCAACCTCTAAAAAAAATACACTTTTTTTACATGTTTTTTTGTATTTTTTGTTAAATAAATGAAACATTTGTTATATTTATCGGGATGGGAAGGTGCTCTCAACGTTCTCTACTGACCCCCATCACCCCCCCCCCCCCCCCCTCTCCAAAAAACAAACGCCCCAGACAATTTTTTTCTTTTATTTTTTTACAATTTGGAGGGTATAAAAGATTCGGCACAGCCGAATTTAACACACTCGCTTGTATTGTGTCAGAATGTGATCTTTTTTATACGAAAAATGTTTAGGAAAAATGTCTCAGAATCTGTGACTTTTTCTATAGGAAAAATGTCTCAAAATCTGTGACTTTTTCCATAGGAAAATGTCTCAGAATCCGTGACTTTTTCTATAAAAAAAATGTCTCAGAATCTGAGACTTTCTATAGGAAAAATGTCTCAGAATCTGTGACTTTTTCTATAGCAAAAATGTTTTAGAATCTAAGACATTTTATAGGAAAAATGTCTCAGAGATATTTTCTTTACCTTTTTCGGTAACAGGACATAATCCCCAAGGACGTTATCCCCATAACGGAAATGGGAATTATGACCCAATGCATTACGGACATAATCCCCATATTAGTTGTGGGGACTATGACCATTTCCAAAACGGTCACAATCCCAATGGCGATTACGTTCGTTCCCTGTTTGTATTACCACCGAACTTTTTTGGTTCATAACCCCCATTCACATTATGGGGAGTAAGTCCAAAGTAATTTTTCTCATAATCCCCGTTTTCTTCAGTAAGGGTGGGTTTAGCGAAGATGCTAAATTCATTTATGGAGTTTGTAATCTCTAAGGCCGGCTAAGCAGAAAAACTTTTGAAACAAAAGAAAAGTAAAATTTTTAGGATTATGACCACCTAGTATATTGGACATTATCCCTGTAATGGGGATTATGGCCATTTGTTTCGTGGTCATTATCCCTATAAATCTGGGAATTATGTCCGTTTTTTATTGGGATTATGTCCAAATTATTTTTGGTCATAGTTCCCACTAACATTATGTGGATTATGACCGATATGAATTTGGTCATAATCCCCATAGGGTCATTATTAGTGAAATCAATCATGAATATTTATGGCCCCTCCGATATTGATGAAATTTGGCTAAGTTCTTACACTACGTAAAAAACTAACAAATGCAAATTTTCAGCCCTCTAAGTCAACAGGTGCCGAAAATACGGAGGGTCAAAATTTCCCCCAAAATCTCCCAGTCGCGACACTTTACACCGTAAAAACTTAATATCGTTGGTTCTATTATAGCTAGAAAGCCCATTTTTGATTTGTTTTGAAGCTCATAATATGCTCTACAAGACCTACCATAACCAAAAAAATTTGGAAAAAAAATAAGGGTTACCTCCCTTATTTTAAAGTCGCGATAAAGGGAGGAGAAAATGGGGAGGATGGTATCCCCCGATTTTTTTTTTACTTGATAATCTTATAGAGAAAGTCCTAAAGAATATATTCTAAAATTTTTAAGTTGGGACAACAATGGGATCACTCAAAATTAAAATTTTTCACAACTTCCCCTAAAATCTGCAAATCGCAACACTCTTGAACCTTAAAAATGTAATATCATATGTGCTATTGTAGCTACAGAGTCCATTTTTGTTTGTTTTAAAGCTTATAGTACGCTCTATAATACCTACCTTAACCAAAAAATTTTAGAAAGAAAGGAAGGGTGCTCCCCTTATTTAAAGGTCTAGGCAAAGGGTGGAGGAAATGGGGGAAAAGTATCCCCCGATTTTTTGTTTACTTGGTATTCTCAAAGTGCAAGTCCAAATGAAGATATCCTAAAATTTTTATGTTGGGACAACAATCAGATCGACCAAAATCAAAATTTTTCACAATTTCCCCCAAAATCTCCAACTTGCGACACTCTTGCCCATTACAAATTTAATATCGTGGACTGTATTGTAGCTACAGAGTCCATTTTTGGTTTGTTTTGAAGCTCTTAATATGCCCTACAATATTACTATTACAAAAAAAAAAAAAAAAAATTAGGGGTGCCTCTTGTACTATGAGATCGTGGCTAGGGGTGGGGGAAATCGGGGGATAGTATCCCCCAATTTTTTTTCACCTTGTTTTTTTTTTTAAAAAGAGTAAGTTCTAGAGAGCATATCCTGAAATGTTTGGGATCACTCAAAATCAAAATTTTTCACAATTTCCCCTAAAATCTCCAAATCGCAACACTCTTGAACCTTAAAAATGTAATATCATATGTGCTATTGTAGCTACAGAGTCCATTTTTGTTTGTTTTAAAGCTTATAGTACGCTCTACAATACCTACCCTAACCAAAAAATTTTAGAAAAAAAGGATTTTGAAAAATTTTGATTTTGGTCGATCCCATTGTTGTCCCAACATAAAAATTGTAGACTATGTTCATTAGGACTTGAGAATACCAAGTTAAAAAAAAAATCGGGGGATACTTTCCCCCCATTTCCTCCACCCTTTGCATGACCTTCAAATAAGGGGGGCACCAATTCCTTTTTTTGGAATTTTTTTTGGTTTTGGTATGTCTTGTAGAGCGTATTATTAGCTTTAAAACAAAAAAAATGGGCTCTGTAGCTACAAAAGCACTTATGATATTATTTTTTTAAGGTTAAAAAGAAGAAAATTGTGAAAAATTTTGGTTTTGAGCGAGCCCATTGCTGTCCCAACTTAAAAATTTTAGAATATATTCTTTAGGACATTCTCTATAAGATTATCAAGTAAAAAAAAAATCGGGGGATACCATCCTCCCCATTTTCTCCTCCTTATATCACGACCTTAAAATAAGGGAGGTAACCCTTATTTTTTTTCGAAAATTTTTTGGTTATGGTAGGTCTTGTAGAGCATATTACGAGCTTCAAAACAAACCAAAAATGGGCTTTCTAGCTATAATAGAACCAACGATATTAAGTTTTTTCGGTGTAAAGTGTCGCGACTTGGGGATTTTGGGGGAAATTTTGACCCTCCGTGTTTTCGCCCACTGTTTACTTAGAGGGCTGAAAATAAGTGTGCATTAGTTTATCACTTAGTGTTACAACTAAACCAAATTTCTTCAAAATCGGAGGGGGTCACGAAAGTTTTTAGCTATTTTTGATTGATTTCACTAAGACTGACCCCATAACGCAAATGGGGATTATGTTCGTGGGGATTATATCATGTCACCGATTTTATCTTTAGGAGAAATTACTCGGTATCTGAAATTTTTTCTATACAAAATTTTTTTGATCTTGACTTTTTATGACTTTTTTGAGAGAAAGTTTTTTTTCAGAATTTTAACTTTTTCCATATTAATAATGTCTTAGTATCTGTCAACTTTAACATTTTAGGACCCGTCCATAAAAAAATTCAGTATAGGCCCCTGCTATCTTTTATTTCAAAGTTTGATTCTTGTTTTACTAAACTATTGAAATATTAAAAAAAACTTTAAATTTATGAAATTTTAAAATTAATGTAAATATTTTAATTAATTTCTAAAAATTGTTTCAGATAAAATCTTGCAGACATTTTTAAAAGTTTAAAACAACTTTCTTATTCAATCTTTAAGAAATTCCTTGACTTGAAATTAAAATTAAACAACTATCTGCAAGAAATCTTAAATTATGAAAAAATAAGAAAAAACTCTTTAAAAATTTCTCAACAAAAAAAAAAAAGAACTATTAAAAAAGTAATAACAAAAGAGTTCACAACAAGTCATTTTTATAAAACTATGATTTTATAGACAAACTACAAGAAAACAACACAAAAATATTAAAAAAAAAAATATTTTTTAGATGGAACTTTACTTTACAAAAAGACAGTAAAAAAAAAGAAGGACAGACAGTCAGCCGAAAAGGGGAGACTATCAATGAAACCATCCAACAAACAAATAACAACAGTTCAAAACAATTTTCAACGGCAGATATAAACACTTGATGATGTTTTCGAACATTTAAGACTAAAAATATTGTTTGTAAAAATTCTAAAAATGTTGATGCAGTAAAACTAAGAACGAAATACAAAATCATAACAAAAATATAGCAAAAAAAAAAAACAGAACATCAGCAGCACTGAGCAACAAACCAAGCAGCACTAAAATCGCGCAGTAATAGCACAAAACACAGTAAACATTTAGCACTCGTCAAGCAGAAAAAGTAATAAGAAAAAAAAAAACTATATAAGATTTTAGTAGAAGAATAAAAAAAAAAAAAAAGAGTTCTAGGAAACACAAAAAAAAAAGTACTTTATATACTTGTAAACTGCATTTTTACATTAAAAGCATACGAAGAAAAAATATAAAAAAAAAAAAATTTTTACACTTCAATGGTTGTAAACAGTCAATGACCCTTATAAAAAAATATTAAAAAAAAACTGCAACAAAAAAACTTTAAAATTTTTTTTCAAAACATTTACTTACCATCATCATCAACTTGAAAAAACTTTTGGCTGAAATAACAAAAAAATAAAATCTCGAAAAAATGTTTAAAACAAATGATAACAAAAATTATGAAAATTTATAACAAAAAAACATAAATAAATTACTAAAAACAAGTTTTATTAAAAAAATTAAATAAATTAAACTCAAACAATAATAATTGCAATTAAAACAAATTAAAAAATAAAATAAAAAATAATAACCATGTTTGAATTAAAAAACTTACACACTTTGGTTAATTTTAATTAAAACTTATAAACTCTTATTATAACACAAATAACAAAAAATTAATAATATCATCTAAATTAAAATTCAATAAATAATTTATTACTTTTTAAACTCTGCAATAAAAAAAAAAAACACCAGATATAATTTGATTATTTATATCAAATTGGTGTTTTTTTTTTCGTTTTTGTGGTTGTCTTCCTACTGATAACATTATTCAACATCATTTAAATTATGCATTTGGTTGTGGCAATAATGAATTTCCTACAAACCCAAAAAGCAACAACTGCTGCTGCTGTCACTTGCTGGCTGGCTTATGGACTATTTGGATTATTAATAACGCTACCAGGTAAGTTTTTTGTTTGTATTTTTTGTTTTCCTGTCATAAAAACAATATTACTGTGTATGGATTAGAGAAGGTTGGAATTTAAAATTTTTTTTGAGGATAATTCTGTGGCAAAAACTTTAATTTCAAATATCAAATCTGGGTTTGAGAATTTGAACATTTTGTACATGTAAATATCTCAAGCAGTATTATCAACACAATCTTCGCTACCGGACTAAAAAAAATAATACGGCGCCATATATCATTTGATCCAAAAATATATGATTATATCTTATTAGAGAAAAGTTGATATAATTAGATATAATTGGATCCCAGAAATAGATCTAATATGATCTTCAATATCAAATTAGATGAAATTTACCGTTCCAATTTTTGATCTAATTATACCTCATTATATCAAAATTGATCTACTAAGATATAATCATATGTTTTAGTATCCTCCATTTTTGGGATCAAATAATTGATTTTCCTATAGGAAAAAGGTCTGAGAATTTGAGACTTTGTCTTTAGGAATAAGGTCTCAGAATCCGAGACTTTATCTATAGGAAAAAGGTTTAAGAATCTGAGAACTTTTCTACAAAGAAGAAGGTCTAAGAATCTTAGACATTTTCTATAGCAAAAAGGTCTGAGAGTCTGAGACTTTTTCTATAGGAAAGAGTTCTAAGAATCTGAGAATTTTTCTACAAAAAAGGAGGTCTAAGAGTCTTAGACTTTTTCGATAGCAAAAAGGTCTGAGAATCTGACACTTTTTCTTTAGGAAAATGGTTTCAGAATCTAAGACTTTTTCTGTAGGACAAAGGTATTAGAATCTGAGACCTTTTCTATCGAAAAAAGTCTCAGAATCTAAAATTTGTTTAGTACGAAACAAATCTAATAATCTAAGAACTCAAAAATGCTTAAAATTATAAAGCTTTTTCTCTAGCAAAATGTCTCAGAATCTGAGAATTTTTTGTGGACAAAAGTTCTTAGAATCTTAAAATTTTTCTATACGAAAAAAGTCTCAGATTCTGAGACATTTTTTGTAACTAGTCTTAGATTCTGAGACATTTTGTCTATAAAAAAATCATTTCTTCACGAAAAATGTCCAAACATCTGATATTTTTTATGTAGAAACAATATCTTCTATTGAAAAATTCTCAGATTTAGACTTTTCAAATGTGTCAGAAACTGAGACTTTTTTATGTATACGAAAATGTACAATTTTCTTTTAAAACAAATTAAAAAAAAAAATTATCTCAAACAAATATTTTTATGAAAAACAAACCTCCTTCGGCACTTTTTTTGCAAAAAAAAAGTATCCCTATTTTTGCTCGTCCGACAAAGGTCGGACGAGTAAAAGAAAAAAAATTCCTCCCTAAAACCCAAAAGCTGAACCTATAAAGATGGGTAAAATTACCCTAACAACAGTATTTTAACAGGAATCATTTCAAGGTTTGGTAAGTATACATATTATGTTTTCAAAAATCATCCTTCTAAATTTTAAAGAAATCGGATCAGCCTACCCAATTTTCACATAAAACTCTCCAAATTCATGCAACTTGGAATTTTTTCTGTTTAAATTTTGATTGAAGGTGTTAAATGTGGACTTTACACACTCCTCTTCAAGCAAGTTTAGGTTGTGTTAAAATGGTGACAATGGCAATTCAGTCAGTTTTATTTTGATCTTTATAAATCGTTAACACAAAAATCCTAGCCATAGATGGGACTAATTAATTAAAGGGACCAATGAATTGATGGTTTAATTACCATTTAATTGATGTCAATGGTAATGAAATTTTTTTCATTACCATTGGTTGTATCAATTGTACCAATTAAATTACTTATCAATTTAATTACTAATGAAAATTAAAAAAAAAAAAAAATATTTACCATTGGTATGGCATCACTTAAAAAAAATAATAACCATTAGTAAAAGTCGTCACAATATTGTCAAAATCGTTAATATTTGGAAAAATCTGTTGTTTTTTGTTATATGGTGTTTTAGTTTTTCACATTTTATAAACCAAACACGCGTTGCTTGCCTTTGTATAACACAATATTTGAAATTTTTATTTGCGTTTTGTTTTTGTCTTTAACATTATCATATTTTATTTGTAAAAACATACTTTGGTGTTTAAATTTTTAACTTTTCAAAAAAACAAAAATTTGCAAACCAATGGTTTCGAAACCAATGATAATTGGTGTTTTTAAACAATTGGTGCATTTCATTACCATTAGTAATTATTTTTTCAATTAAAAAAAAATTAATTACCATTAAATGGTAATGAAAATTTTTTCATTACCATTGATATCAACCAATGGTAATTAAATTTCAATGGTAATGAAAAATTCCCATCTATGATCCCAGCTGATCCTGTTTTGGAGTTATTGCTTAATAATTACACTGTTCACACAACAAAAACCTACCAGTGAAATATACAACTAACTTAATAATAAGAATTTTCTCTCCTGAATACAAATCGGCCATCCATTTTTTTCTAGCGAGTACCGTTTTTGAAATATTCGCTGTTGAAAGGTCAAAAAACCAATAATTTCGCACATATGGGGGTCCACTGTTATGTTGCTTCCAACAAATAGGACGTGATTTCATATATGAGGCCTTCCACACCAAATGTCCAGCAAAAAAAAACACGTGTACCATAAACTTCTGAATAGGTTGTATGGATAGCCCTATATGGAACTTAGAAAATTGCGTTTTTGGTTTTTCAATTTTTCAAAAACTGGGCTTCGGAGGCGTGGTCAAATATTGGAAAAATGGTCAAATTTGTGGCGAGTTGCCTTGATTAAATATTAATCACAATAAAACGGAATGCACCACAATCTCAAAAATTTACATTCTTATATAGTTTTGTATGGGCTATCGATTAAAATTTTTCTTTTTGAAAAATTTTCAGAACCCGTTCTGAAATTTTCCATTTTTTAAAAATGTCAATTTATTAAAAAACATTCCACTTATTTTTTTTAATTTTTTTAACAGTTTAGATGTTTGTCCATCCACACAAAAAAATTCAGAAACACGTTCTTCGTTTTTTTTTTCGAGAAAATCGCATTTGAACTTTAAATTTCATAACAATTTTGTAATTTGCTTGTATTTTCTTGATTTAACGATGCAAATGAGTAATATTTATGCAATTGAACGGGTTCTGAAAATTTTCCAAAAAAAAAAATTTTAATCGATAGCCCATACAAAACTATATAAGAATGTAAATTTTTGAGATTGTGGTGCATTCCGTTTTAATATGATAAATATTTAATCAAGGCAACTCGCCACAAATTTGACCATTTTTCCAATATTTGACCACGCCTTCTAAGCCTAGTTTTTGAAAATTAGAAAAACCAAAAACGCAATTTTTTTAGTTCCATATAGTGCTATCCAAACAACTTATTCAGAAATTTACGGGACACATTTTTTTTGTAGCGGGACATTTGGTGTGGAATGCCTCATATATTGAACCTCCTGATTCCAAAACTGTAATGTTGATTTCAAATGTTCCGATTTCAAGATATTCTCGAGATTTTCACGTGAAAAAATTTTCAAAATATTTCGTTTTCTCGAAAACGAAATATTCTAGAAAAATTTGGATTGCAGTTTTGGAATTAGGATGTTAGTTTTATATGAAAATAAAGTTATATTTTTGGGAGAATCTGTGACAGTGGAACACCAAATGTGGGAAATTATTGGTTTTTTACTTTTTAAAAGGTATTGGATTGTAGATCTGGATTCAGAAGAGAAAAATCTATAAGAATCTGTTAGTTATATCACTGCGAGGTCTTTGTTGTCGAACAGTGTAAT
The DNA here is from genome assembly GCA_963921195.1 of Pegoplata infirma. NCBI lineage: Eukaryota > Metazoa > Arthropoda > Insecta > Diptera > Anthomyiidae > Pegoplata > Pegoplata infirma. The sequence continues at coordinate 34,855,570 of OY992540.1, read as the reverse complement.
TATTTAGCAATAACTTAAAAAGAAGATCAGCTAGGAATTTCGTGTTAACGATTTTTACATTTACCAACTTTTGAGACCAATTTCGATAAAAAATAATTTTTATATTTGATAGAAACTAATTAAGACTTTTGACCAATACTATGTCAAAACTGTTCATACTTCATTAGTGTTAATGTGTTAATGTATTTCCAGACTCGCTGAAGGGGTTTCTTCCATATCTTCTCCAAAACATATTCTATATTGCGAAAAAAAAAAACAAATTACTTACTCCTATAACGAAAAATCTTACACTGTGACCGGTGGCGTCCTTGGATTGTAGTTTTAGATTTTTAAAAATTTCCACAAAAAAAAAATTATTTTTGAAAAATTTAAAAGTTAAAAAAACACATTATGCTGAACACGAATATCAAAATGGAATCAAAAGGTCAAAAGGCATTCGAAATATCGCTGATTAAACCTTGCCAAACATTTTCCAAAAATATAAGTTTCTTCTACGATCAAGAAATTAAAAAAAAATCTAAAATTTTTTTCTTAATCCCCAAAACAAACTTTTATAAGAATGATCGTACATGGCCCAAATTCGGTTTAAATTGAATTCATCTCAAGCTCCATAAAAGGGTCAAAGGAAAGAAATTTTCAAATAGCGGTGTGTCGAAAACAGTTCGACCGATATTCGTGTTCAAAATTAATAAACATGATGTATCACAAGATATACTAAAAAAATATAAGGCCAATTGGCCTCAAATTTCTACCAAAAAAGTTTAAGGCCAACAATTATAAAAGATTTCACGGAATCCAGGAATATGTAAAGTCTCAGGTTCTCAAGCATCTTCTGACAGCAAAAGTCACAGATTGTCAACATTTTTTAAACAGAAAAAATATCAGATTTGAGACATGTTATTTTTTCATTGTTAAAAACAACATTTCTGTAGTACCCAGCAAAACTTAGATTACCAAATAAGGTATAAAATAAGGTATAGGATCTCTTATTTTATACATTGCAGCATTGATGATTTTAACAGGCGATGAGACTCAAAGTAATGCATCCACATTATCACAAAGAATACCAGTAAGGTATAAAATAAGTCATAAATTTATAACGAAGAATACGAGTAAGGTGTAAAATATGTGATATCTTATAGGTTACGAGAAATGAAATAATATAGCATACCAGAAGATAATATATAAGGTGTTACGAGTAGTGAAAAAGTAATTTTGTATTAAATTTACTCACGTGATTGTAAGTGAGTGTAAGTAGATAAAATATGCTCGTGAGTGTGTGTCGTTAGAAATTTCCTGTCGTGAGCCCATCTCTAGTTTAAACTTATGCATTTTTTTATAAAATAATTATTTTTTATGTTATTGTAATGCATTATGCGTCCAATTATAAATAATGCATTATTTCAAACTATGAAATAATACATAATGTAACCAAATATAAGTCATTCATGATTTAATGTTTAGAAATAATAAATATGAAATACATTTTTTCCAATAATCATGCATTACGTAGCAAATTATTAGTAAGGCATTATTTTTCACTTTAAAATAATACGTTTTGGAACAAATGTTTGGTGAGACATCCTAAAATAATGCTACAAATAAGGTATATACATTACCTGGTAATGTGTTATATAATCACTACCTATTACCAAAGTTTTGCTGGGTATCAGCCTACTCTAACAAAATGTGTTTATACTCTATTTCTTAAAAACGCGGAAGAAAAATAAAATAAAATATACAAATTCCCATTGAAATTTACAAATATATTCTACTAAAATGAAGTTCCTTTTTAACGAATATTCCTGAAATGAACTCTAACTTTATTGTTTCTTAAAGTGGTGTGTTGTGGCGCGCGTAGTGATGTAGAAGTTTTGACATTTAAACCATGAACAACTGAGAGTTGTCAAGTCATTTGTCATAATTATTTCAACATAAACTACTGTCTGGGGGTTTTAACAGTGCGCAATGTAGTTACTTCAGAAAGGAAGGTATCCCTGTAGGAGCACTTTAAACTGATTTGTAATTTTTTTGGCAAAAATTATTTTTATTAAATAGCAGGAGATATTAAAATAACTTTTTGGAGGATTAAAACGTCAAATAGTAAGTCAAAATTTAATGTCCTAAAAAAGTTTTTCCAATTACGTAAAAAATGGTCCAATAAAAAAACAAAAACAAATACATATGAAGGGATTACTGCAAGAACTTGATAAGCAACATTTTATTTTTTTTTCTCCTTCTTCTGATATTCCATGGACAAATTTTTGGCCGAAGTCTTGCTTAAGCCCTTCGTACAAGTATCTTGAGAATGAAAGTTCTGCAAAAGTAATTTTTTCTACATTATTTCAAAAGTTTTAAGGCAAAAACTACCATAATATGAATGTTGCTTATCGAGTTTTTACAATAAGCCCTTCATATATACATAAATATTAAATATTGTACACACATCGTAAAGCACTTTATGTAGTTATTTTGTTAAAAAAAAATAGATTTTAAATTTTTTAAACAACTTAACCCCTTCAGGATTTAAGCTTCTCAGAATATTAATATCTCCGCTAGGAGGCAATGCAGAGCTATGAAATATATGAAAAGTTATCGGTGTGAGATAAATATGTTTTCCCCAAATTTACTTTAAAAAAATTAAGAATAAATTTTATTCATATTTTTAATTAGGGTATCCTTCCCTTGAAATTCGCATGGTTTATTTGATAGAGTGCACTGTGTATTGTGGTGTGTTTTCAAAAGTTGTAAAATATTTATATTTATTCGTTCGTATTTGAAGTTTTTAATTGACTGTTAATTAAGCATAAATACAAGTCATGTTAAATAATTCCAATTTTATCAGAAAGTTTTTGAAATGTTGTTCTTAATGTTAAGAATTTATTAATAAAAATTCTTTTTAAATGAGTTTAAAAACTTAAAAGAAGAAAAAACATAAATCAGTTTTAGGGGAGACAATATATATAAATTGGGGAATCATAATCCTCTCCTGTACCCGATTTCTGTAACTATGCGAGAAGTGTCCGCATCGAAAAAAATAAATTAACATTATGGTCATCTTATACTTAACAGAGTGATTAAAAAAAACAAGCTTTGCATATTTTTTATAATGTTCCGTTTTCAAGATATTTGCGTTTGAAAATTTTTCCCCGCGAAAATCTCAAACGCAAATATCTCAAAAACGATGCGAAATTATTTGTTTTTAACATGATAATGTTTTTAGGCTGGTGTCTAATTTTAAAAAAGTCACCTCAGTTTGACTATATAAGCTAACAATTAACGAAAAAGAAAACAAGAATTACACTGCGTGACAAAACTAACCACTATTTCAGATAACAAGAGGTACGACCATCATTTCTATATATTTCGAACATGCTGAATCGAATGGCGTACTCCGTTTTTCGATGTATGGTACAGTTTTCTTGCAAAATGTCATTAAATATTCGCTGATTTTCAGCTGCTTTTTTTACAAAAAAATTTCCAAAGCTAATGATTTTTGAATTTTATGGCATGGAAAACAAAGATATAACTTGTAGCAATATTTCTAATGTAAATTTGTTTTAAAGCTTTTCATCTTAAGCCCTTAAATTCGCGGATTTCTTAATTTATTGAAGTTTTCGCAAAATTAACCACTAAATTGGTCTCTGATAAAAAACTAGCATTTTGTGGATCATAAAGGCATCCATGACACTACGCATAGTGGACAAAATCCATCTATGTTATATGGACCATCATGATTAAATTCGCAAGAAAACATTTTTTTTTGTATATGGCAGCATCACTTTACGAGATGATTTAAGGCTTCATCTTTTAGTATATAATGTGGGAACCTTAAACAATGAACTGACCCAAAATTTGTCCAAAAAAGTTTTCATTTGCAAAAGTTATCTTAACAAAAACTATAATTATTGTATGGAAAACACTGAAATAATAGTTTTTGTTAGGATAACTTTTGCAAATGAAAACTTTTTTGGCCAAATTTTTGGTCAGTTAGTTGTTTCAGGTTCCCACATTATATACTAAAAGATGGAGCCTTAAATCATATCGTAAAGTGATGCTGCCATATACAAAAAAACGGTATTTCGCGATTTTCATCATGATGGTCCATATAACATAGATGGTTTTTGTCCACTATTCGTAGTGTCATGGATGCCTTTATGATCAACAAAATGCAAGTTTTTTATCAGAGACCAATTTAGTGGTTAAGTTCGCGAAAACTTAAAAAAATTAAGAAATCCGCGAATTTAAGGGCTTAAGATGAAAAGCTTTAAACCAAATTTACATTAGAAATATTGCTACAAGTTATATCTTTGGTTTCCATGCAATAAAATTTAAAAATCATAAACTTTGCAAATTTTTTTGTTAAAAAACTGGCTCGAAATCAGCATATGTTTAACGATATTTTGTAAGAAAACTGTACCATCGAAAACGGAGTACGCCATTTGAATCAGCATGTCCGAAATATATAGAAATGTTGGTCGTAACTCTTGTTTATTTTTTAGTGTTCCGTAGTGTTACTATTTTCATTTTCTTAAAACCAAAAATTTTAGTAACTTGGGTTTTTAACTTGGATAATAATTCAGCTCGTGGTGAATAAAACCGTTTTTCACCAGCTGGTGAATAAGAAGTAACATAATTATTTTTCAACAAAAAAAAAATTTTTTTCATCAAATTTTTTTTTTTTCATCAAACTTTTTTTCCATCAAATTTTTTTTTGTATTAAAATTTTTTTTCATCATACTTTTTTCTTCATAATTTTTATACCCTCCACTCTATAGTAGTGATAGACACTTCATGGAGGCTCCTGAAGTTTGGCACATATGTTGGGCATTTACCTGGTCAGGTTGGTATTGCATTCCAGCGAAATCGGTCCAGTGGTTCAAAAGTTATAAGCAAATGAGTGAATTTCGGCAAGGGTTTTTCTGGAATTTACGAGTTAAAACACACGGTAACTTTCGAACGACAATTCTGAGGGTGCTGAAGTGTGGTATATATATTTGCCGTTCCTTTGGTCCAATTCGTTTTAAATTTCAGCCACATCGGTCCAGTCGTTCAAAAGTTATTAGCAAAGCCGTGAATTTCAGATTAGTTTCACCTTAAATTCACGTGTTGAAAACCCGTTAAAATGTTTAAAAAACATTAGTAAGTCACAAAAATATTTTACAAGGTATTTTTGTAACTCAAAAATATTTTTACACTAAAACAAAAAAAAAAAATACACTGAAAAAAAATTTTACACTCCAAAAAATTTTACACTCAAAAAAAATTTTACACTCAAAAAAAAATTAGTAAATTATTTTTTTTTTCAAAAATTACTAAAAAAAAGTTTTTTTACACAAAATAAAATATTTCTAACCAAAAATTTTATTTTTTTCACGGTAGAAAATTTGCTATCACTTAAAAAGGGCATTGTGGAGGGTATTCATAGATTCGGCCAAGTCGAATTTAACTTTTCTACTTGTTATACCCTCCACTTAGTGATAGAGGGTATATATAAGTTTGTCATTCTGTTTGTAACTCATCGAAATATCGATCTGGCACCCCATAAAGTATATATATTCATGATGCCCGATCGATTTTAAGACATTCTAGCGATGTCCGTCTGTCCGTCTGTCTGTCTGTCTGTCTGTCTGTGGAAAATGCTGTCGCGGACAAAATATTGCACAGAGATGACTGAAACTTAACATATTTATTGGAAGTTCTCTCGAGAAGTTTGGTATTGCATTTGAGCGATATCGGTTCAGCGGTTCAAAAGTTATGAACCAAAATGTAAGCACACCTCAAAAATTTCAGTACATTCAACATAACCTAAAAATACAAAATGCTTTAATTGGGCTTCTGGTTGACATATGTGAACATAATTGAACACCAAATGGTATTTAAACAGGTATAAACATATTTTTTGACAAAAAAAGAAAAAAATCGCGGATTTTTTTTTACCAAAATTTTTTTTCGCGGAAATTTTTTTTTCAAAAAATTTTTTTTTTTTCAAAAGTAATTTCCTTTTAAATAAAGTTTTTTGCAATAATCTTTTTGAAATTGTGGAGGGTATCACAACATTCGGCAAGGCCGAATTTAACTTTTTTACTTGTTTTTTTTATCAAATTTTTTTTTTCATCAAATTTTTTTTTCATCAAATTTTTTGTTTCATTAATTTTCTTCATCAATTTTTTTTCAGAATTTTTTTTTCACCAAAAATTTTGGGTTCATTAAATTTTTTTTTAACATAGCTTCGTTTTTCGTGAAAAAAAATCATTTTTTTTTACCAAAACTACTTTTTCACCAAGTCTAAGCTTTACGCATAAAAATTTTCCATTTGTTTATCAAATGTACATAAAGCAAGTGAGAGTGTTATATTCTTTGGTGCCGAATCTTTTATACTCTCCAAAATGTAAAAACACTTTTTTGCATTTATTTTTGCACTCACTTACGAAATGTACAGCTCTTTTGGTTTTTTAATGGGGTTCTCGACGTTTTGCATGTAATAGCAAAAGTACACCCAAATCTCCCGCAAAACATTATCATGATTTAGTGTTTTGGGCAAGAGTACATAATTCGCAGGCATTTTTGTCTTTTTAACAGCGAATATCTCAAAAACGGTACGTGCTAAAAAAATTGCATTTGAATTCAAGAGATCAAAATCTATAAGAATCAGTTGGATATTTCACTGGAAGGTTTTTGTTTTCGAACAGTATAATTTATAGAAAATTGTTTTAAAGGTGTCCTAACTTTAAGAAAAAATATCACAAAATCCCACTCTCTTTCTATAAAAAGTTTCAATTAAAACGAAAACTTAAGAAACATTTCTTTCATTGTAGTTTAAAGTGAAAAAAAAAAACTCATTAAAAATCCAGCTTTATTATTCATTAACTGCAATTGTAAGACTGTTTATGTTTTAACGTTATCTCTAAAAACAATAAAAACAAGTAGAAAAGTTAAATTCGACTTGGCCGAATCTATGAATACCCTCCACAATGCCCATTTTAAATGATAGTAAATTTTCTAAAGTGAAAAAATAACAGTTATGATTAGAAATATTTTATTTTGTGTAAAAAATGTTTTTTTTTTAGTAATTTAAAAAAAAAAAAAAAAATTTTTTTTTTGAGTGTAAAATTTTTTTTTGAGTGTAAATTTTTTTTCGAATTTTACATTTAAAAAAAAATTTACTAATTTTTTTTGAGTGTAAAATTTTTTTTTAGTAATTTTTGAAAAAAAAAACTAATTTTTTTTTTGAGTGTAAATTTTTTTTTGAGTGTAAAAATTTTTTTTGAATTTTACATTAAAAAAAAAATTTACTAATTTTTTTTTTTGAGTGTAAAATTTTTTTTGAGTGTAACATTTTTTTTGAGTGTATTTTTTTTTTTGTTTTGGTATAAAAATATTTTTGAGTGACAAAAATACGTTTTAAAATATTTTTGTGACTTACCAATGGTTGTAAAACAGGTTTAACGGGTTTTCACCACGTGAATTTAAGGTGAAGCTAATCTGATATTTACGGTTTTGCTAATAACTTTTGAACCACTGGACCGATTTGGGTGAAATTCAATACGAACTAGGCTGGAGGAACGAAAAATATATATGCCAAGCTTCAGCATCCTCAGAATTGATTTTCGAAAGTTATAGTGCTTTTTATCTCATAAATTCACGAAAAACCCTTGCCGAAATTCAGTCTTTTGCTCATAACTTTTGAACCACTGGACCGATTTCGCTGGATTGCAATACCAACCTGACCAGGTAAATGCCCAACATATATGCCAAACTTCAGGAGCCTCCGTAAAGTCTTTCAAAAGTTAGCGTGTTTTCAACAGACAGACAGACAGACAGACAGACAGACGGACAGACGGACGGACGGACGGACGGACGGACGGACATCGCTAGATCGTCTTAAAATCGATCGAGGATCATGAATATATATACTTTATGGGGTCCTAGACCAATATTTCGAGGTGTTACAAACGGAATGACAAACTTATATATACCCTCTATCACTAGAGTGGAGGGTATAAAAAAAACTTTTTCTCTAATATGAGTATCATCATAAAATTTTTTTGCCACGAGATGGAATATATCAACACGTACAGCAGCTTAAATTAAATGAATTTATTATTTTATATATTAAATGTGAAGAAAAGCAGCACATTATGACAAAATACTAAAACAAATTCGGCATGTAAAAGAAAGAACAATAAAATTTTTGTTATCCTTAAAAATCCTGTATAACCTAAAAACAGTTACGAAATAAGGACAAAGTATGTTAGAAAACATTTTTTATATGCAAAAAAGACTGGAAACTTGTAGCCTGAGTATTATTAGTTTTGACTTTTCGGGAGATACAAAATAGTAAAATTAAAGTCGGCTAAGAAGGACTATAAAATATGCGGTGACAGGACATAATCCCCACGGACATTACCCCCATAACGGAAATGGGGATTATGACCGAATTCATTACGGTCATAATCCCCATAATAGTTGTGGGGACTATGATCATTTCCAAAACGGTCACAATCCCAATGGGGATTATGTCCGTTCCTTGCTGGGATTACGACCGAATTTATTTCGGTCAAAACCCCCATTCACATTATGGGGAGTAAGTCCAAAGTAATTTTGGTCATAATCCCCGTTTTCTGCAGAGAGGGTGGGTTTAATGCATGGAGTTTGTAATCCCTAAGCCCGGCCGAAGGCCGGCTACGCAGAAAAACTTTTAAGTAAAAAAACAAATTCTTTTTATTTTTGGGGATTATGACCAACTAGTATAGAAGACATAATCCCCATAATGGGGATTATGGCCATTTGTTACGTGGTCATTATCCCCATAAATCTGGGAATTATGTCCGTTTTTTATTGGGATTATGTCCAAATAATTTTCGGTCATAGTCCCCACTACCATTATGGGGATTATGACCGAAATGAATGTGGTCATAATCCCCATAACGGAAATGGGGATTATGTCCGTGGGGATTATGTCATGTCACCAAAATATACTACCAAATATGAGATTTTGAAATTTTTTAAACAATTTTTGGAAAATGCAAACCCTATCCAGGTTATTTATCAACTCAGAAAATACACAAAAACTAAATGTTGTTGCTGTAACAATTTGTTCTCAATTAAAAATTTCGTTGACATAAACAATTTTGTGATTAATCCAAAATAAATTATTTTATTTTAATTGGCTTAACAAATTTCGTAATTGAGACACAATTTATTTTTTCTTCTGTGTTATAACATTTTATTGATTTTTATTTTTCCAATTAAAAATTTTGTTGATGTGAGCAATTCTTTGATTCACCCAAAATTAAAAAAAAAAAAGTTTTTTTAATTGGTTTAGCAAATTTCGTAATTGAAACTCAATTTATTTTTTCTTCTGTGTTATAACATTTTATTGATTTTTTTTTTCCAAAATGAAGTGGCCGTATATAGAGCATTTCCAGCATGTATGTGTATCTCGTCATTTACAGAACATTCTTGTTAAAGTTTGTTCTCTTTCTTTACTGCATAAGTAAAATAAATGTTTTTTAGGTTTTATTTTGAAATGTTGTGAAAAACTACAAGACATCAGATTTTGAGTTAAATACAACCCAAAAATAACAAAATGAAAAATGAAAAATGTATTGTTATAGCGGTCAACATCAGCTGTTGCCTGGATGAAAGATTTAAACGTGCCCTCAAAACATAATGTGAAGAAATCAGAGAAAAAAAATGCAAATGCATAACGGTGCGAGGGTTGTTTAATAAGATTTTAAATTAAATAAATAGGACGGAAGTTTAAAAATGCAGTTGCTGTCTTGCCCAAGCCGTAACATTCCATGCAAAACGCATTGAAAAATCTGCAAAGGACCACATTATGTTTATATATTATTGATCCGTAAGGGTTTCTAAGACATTCTGGTGATATCCATCTACATATCTATTTGTTGATGTTTCTCGATAGTTTTTTACTCGATAGTTTCTTACTTTACTTAAACTTCTTTTACTCATAACTTCTTCAAAAATGGTCCAAATTTCATTTTTTTTTTTTTAAAGTTTTTTTTTTTACGTACTTTAGAAAAAAAAAATCGCAAAAAATTCTTAAAAGCGCTCTAGTATGCGATTTTTTAAGTTTTAGAATTTAAATCTCATTTTTGAAAATGTTTGTACTCTTCGATTTTTTTGAAATTTTTTGTTGTAAAACTTCTATTGATTCCACAATTTTTTTGCCCAGGAGGATCATGGGATAACGATTATTACTATTTTTTAAAATTTTTGGAAAAAATTTTATTGTAATTTTCCAATCTTAAAATTATTTCTACTGCTCCAATGGTGCGTCGTAGAGGGGTCGTTTATAAGACCGAACCCCCATTAGTTTTTACGTCTTAACATTTCTTTGAAACAAACTAATACCCTATCTCCAATTTCTAAGGGGGCTCCCACACAAAGCGACATTTTATAAATTTGCTCCAACCGCTCTAACTGCCCTAATAGTGCCCTTAGAGCAACAAAATGTATGACCGCCACAATATTTTTTTAGTCCAAACATTTTCTCTGACCACTACCCTCTATCTTTAACTGTTAAGGCGGTCCCCATACAACTTTTTTTTTATTTTTTGTAAATTTGTTTTATTTAATCAGCTTCTACCGGTAAAATGGTGCGTCCTAGAGGGGTCATTAGTGCGACCGAACCCCATTTATTATACCCTCCACTCTAGTGATAGAGGGTATATATAAGTTAATCATTCCGTTTGTAACACCTCGAAATATTGGTCTAGGACCCCATAAAGTATATATATTTATGATCCTCGATCGATTTGAAGTCGATCTTGAGATGTCCGTCCGTCCGTCTGTCTGTCTGTCCGTAGAAAACACGCTAACTTTTGAAAGACTTTATAGAGGCTACTGAAGTTTGGCATATATGTTTGTCATTTACCTGGTCAGGTTGGTCTTGCAATCCAGCCAAATCGGTCCAGTGGTTCAAAAGTTATGAGCAAAAGAGTAAATTTCGGCAAGGGTGTTTCGCGAATTTACGAGATAAAAACACGATAACTTTCGAAAGACAATGATGAGACTACTCAAGCTTGTCATGTATCTTTGCCGTTCCCCGGGTCTGTTTGGTATTAAATTTCAGCCCAATCGGTCCAGTGGTTCAAAAGTTATAAGCAAAATCCTGAATTTCAAATTAGTTTCATCTAAAATGCCAAGTGTTTTAACTAGTTTGAAAAGCATTGGTGGTAACTAAACAATGCTTTTCAAACTTGTTTAATTTAAAAGCAATGCTTTTTAAACTTGTTTAGTTATAAAAGCATTGGTAACTTAAAAATAACACTCGAAAAAAATTTTACACTCAAAAAAAATTTTACACTCAAAAAAAAATTTTACACTCAAAAAAAAAAATTACACAAAAAAAAATTTAGTTTTTTTTTTACGAAAATGACAATATTTTGTGTACATACGTACGTGCATTCACTCAGAAATATTTTTACAGTAAAAAAACATTACACTCGAAAAAAATTTTACACTCAAAAAAAAATTAGTAATTTTTTTTTTTTTTTTAAAAAAAAGGCAAAAAAATAGTTTTTTACTCAAAATAAAATATTTTACACTCAAAAAAATTTTACACTCAAAAAAAGAATAACACAAAAAAAAATTTATTTTATTTTTTTACAAAAATGCCAATATTTTGTGTACGTGCGTGCATTCATTCAGAAATATTTTTACAGTAAAAAACATTAAACTCGAAAAAAAATTTACACTCAAAACAAATTAGTAATTTTTCTTTTTTTTTTTAAAAAAAAAGGCAAAAAAAGAGTTTTTTACTCAAAATAAAATATTTCTAATCAAAATTGTTAATTTTTTCACGTTAAAAAATGTACTACCCTTTAAAAAAATGCATTGTGGAGGGTATTCATAGATTCGGCAAAGTCGAATTTAACTTTTCTACTTGTTTTTACTCTACAACGTTTTTTTAAAACATACATTTGCCCTATTTCCACTCCCTAAGTAGGCTCCCATACAAATAACAGTTGGAGCAAATTTTATAAAAATTTTATTTTGAATGGAAACCTACATAGGAAATGGATAGGAAATGGAAACCTACATAGGAAATGGAGATTGTTTTACAAAAATGTTTGAGGGTAAAAATAAATGGGGGTCGGTCTCACTAAAAACCCCTCTCGGACGCTACATTGGATCGGTAGAAGCTGATTAAATAAAACAAAATTACAAAAAATAAAAAAAAAAATTATTGGGACCGCCTTAACAGTTAAAGATAGAGGGTAGGTGTGTTCAGAGAAAATGTTTGGACTAAAAAAATATTGTGGGTCGGTCAAACATTGTGTTGCTCTAAGGGCACTATTAGGGCAGTGAGGGCAGTTGAAACAAATTTTAAAAACTGACTTTTTGTGTGGGAGCCCCCTTAGAAATTGTTAAGACGTAAAAATTAATGGGGGTCGGTCCTATAAATGATCCTCTATGACGCACCATTGGAGCAGTAGAAATGATTTTAAGATTGGAAAATTACAATAAAATTTTTTCAAAAAATTTAAAAAAATAGTAATAATCGTTATCCCATGATCCTACTGGGCAAAATATTTGTGGAATAGATAGAAGTTTTACAACAATAAATATTAAAAAAATCTAAGAGTACAAACATTTTCAAAAATGAGATTTAAATTCTAAAACTTAAAAATCCCATACTAGAGCGTTTTTAAGAATTTTTGCGATTTTTTTTTTTTAAAGTACGTAAAAAACAAAAATTTTGAAAAAAATTTGAAATTTGGAAAATTATTAAAGAAGTTATGAGTAAAAGAAGTTCTAGTAAAGGAACAAACTACCAATTTTTAAAAATTCGATATCTTTTGAACGGGTCATCAAAATAATCTGAAAATTTACCACGAAGGAGTTTTCAAAGGGTACTAAAAACTGTAAACAAATTGAGAAAATCTAAAAAAAAATTTTGAAAGTGTCCGATTTGACATGGAATGCCCCATATACTTTACAGGGTCTTACACACAGAATGATAAAGTGAGTATACCACCATACTGTGGTTGGAGGGTATAAAAATATTGTTGAAAAAAAAAAAAAATTATGAAAAAAAAAAATATTGTTAAAAAAAAAAATATTGATGAAAAATAAAATATTTATGAAAAAAACAATATTAATGAAAAAATATTAATGAAAAAATATTTGATGAAGAAAAAAAAAATATTAATGAAAAAAAATATTGATGAAAAAAAATATTGATAAAAAAAAATTATTGATGAAAAAAAATATTTATAAAAAAAATGTTGATGTAAAGAAATAATGATGAAACAAAATATTAATGAAAAAACATTGATGAAAAAAAAATGTTGATGAAAAAAACTATTGATGAAAAAAATAATGATGTAAAGAAACAATGATTACAAAAAATATTGATTAAAAAACTATTTTTGAAAAATAATTATGTTACGTTTTATTCACCAGCTGGTAAATAGTTTAGCTATTCACCACGAGGTGAATTATTATACTATTTGCTTATAATAATAAAAGTTTTAATCACATGATCAATTATTTTTATTTATTCTTTTCTATTATTTACAACTCATTTTTGATAAATTCAACCTAACCGAGAACTGATAACATTAACAGTCTTCTCGTTGTAGCGAAAAAGGACCAAGGGTTCTGTTGGGAATCGAACCCACGACCCCAACGTTTAAAGGCTAGCACGCTAACAACTAGCCTAGGGGCCCCCATTTCGAAATTCAGAGATTATATCTTAAGTGTAAAAACTTAATGACAATTGTTTATATATCCTTAGCTTTGTTCTTGTATAGTTTTCTAAAAACTTTCATCAAACTATCACTTTTACAGCATGTTTTACTACTGATCATACTACCCTCGTAAAACAAAACATATTGAACATATGTGTGCTTTAGAAAACCAGATTTTTTTTAAGTGGAACATACTTTAAAGAAAAAATTAAATTCAAATATTTTTTTTCCTCTTTAAACTCAACCTTTAAGTACAATATGTTGAAAAGTGTACGAGGGCATCTAAGGATTCACAAAATTAATGCAAATTTAGGTTGTGGTTATTTGAATTTCTAATACTCTCCCTATCGTTCTAGTACAAAAAATAATAAATATATTTCAAACGAATCTAGCATATGTAGCTAAAATAGCATTAAATAGCATCTGTGTAACTGCTACTGCTAGTTGCATATATTTGGTAAGATAAATATACAGCAAGACTAACATAAGTCATCATGCCACAAGCATTTGATGCATGCATGTATACTAGGGCGTTTCATCAAAAACTTTTTTTTTTGGATTTTTGCAACTCTTGAAGCGGGATATGAATTCTTATGGCCTAAAAGATTTTTGAGATTTTTTTCAGATTTTTGGAAGGTCGGGATCAACTCGCTCAAATCGATTTTATCCAAAAAATGAGGTTATGAAACATCATTTTATTTTATTTTTTTCCCCTGGTGCCTTTTTTTTACAAAACTGGATACGTTACTTCTAAATGTTGCTAGCCTCCTAAAAAAAAATATTCGCGGTCAAAATTATAACTTCAAGGGTCACTAAGATGACCTTAAAAGTAAAAATTCAGAATTTCCCGTGTTTTAACCTCAATAATTCGAGAAATAAGCTATGTATGAACATCATGTTGAATGCGTTTGATAGGTCTTTAAAACACCTTTCATTTAAAACCAATCTGACTATTGTCACTTTTGTAGAAATGTTAAAAAAAAATAAAAATCTGGGAAAAACTCATTTTCTCCCCCATTTTATCGAAAATTGAACTGGTGCTTTAGGTAGTTTATTTTTGTAAAGTTAAAATAATAACTTTTAAAGACTTTTTATAAATTGTAGTTAGTGTTTCCAAGCCGGTTAACCTAAAAACCGGTTTTATGTCAAAAAAACCGGTTTGACAAAACCCCGGTTTCCGGTTTGGAAACACTAATTGCAATCAAAAAAACTTCTTTTAAGTTTATTATTTCAACTTTACAAAAAAACTACTAATGGATTCCCTTCGATTTTCTGTAAAATGGGGGAAAAAATGAGTTTATCTTAGTTTTTTAATATTTCTACTAAAGTGACAAATGTCATTTTGGTTTTAAATTAAAGGTATTAGAAAGATCTATCTAACGGATTCATCATTACGTTCATATATTGCATATTTCTCAAATTATTATGGTTGGAACACGGGAAATTCTGAATTTTTACTTTAAAGGTCATCTTAGTGACCCTTGAACTTATTATTTTGACCGCGAATATTTTTTTTTAGGAGGCTAGCAACATTTAGAAGTATTATATCCGGTTTTGTTAAAAAAAGGCACCAGAGAACAAAAAATAAAAAAAATTATGTTTCATAACCTCATTTTTTTGATAAAATCGATTTGAGCGAGTTGATCCCGACATTCCAAAAATCTGAAAAAAATCTCAAAAATCTTTTAGGCCATAAGAATTCATATTCCGCTTCAAGAGTTGCAAAAATCCAAAAAAAAGTTTTTGATGAAACGCCCTAATGTATACGACGGCATACATTTTACAACATTTTGTATAATTGTCATTGTAGCGTTATCACATTTTCTAATTGTTGATGGATAGGGTTGCATGGTTTAATTTTATGTGTTTAGCATGAAGATAGAATATCGTTGTAATATGTTTAGTCTCTAGCTAATGCTAGCATATGCCAGCAATTAGATGTACACCACTTGTGTAAGATTTTTCATTGATAATCCTTAGGTTATATTTATAGTTTATCTGTTGTTTGTAATTTTTGAAATTGAGCAATTACTAGAAAGAGTGCTAAATATTTGGTTGGGCCGAATTATAAATATTTTATAAATTTTTTGAAAAAGACTTTAATTTTCTTTTTGATTTGGATTTTTCTTCTGATTTTTTATTAATTTTTTCCTAAATCTCCGAAATTTTTCTAATGTTTTCTGAATTTTTCAAATCATTTCTGATTTTGATAGAATATGCATATGGGGCATTCCATGTCGAATCGGACATTTTGATTTTTTTTTTTTTTTTTGATTTTCCCAATTTGTTTACAGTTTTTAGTACCTTTGGAAAACTCCTTCGTGGTAAATTTTCAGATTTTTTTGATGACCCGTTCAAAAGATATCGATTTTTTAAAAATTGGTAGTTTGTTCCTTTACTCAAAATTCTTTTACTCATAACTTCTTCAAAAATGGTCCAAATTTCAAATTTTTTTTCAAAATTTTTGTTTTTTTACGTACTTTTTAAAATAAAAATCGCAAATAATTTTTAAAAGCGCTCTAGTATGCGTTTTTTAAGTTTTAAAATTTAAATCTCTTTTTTGAAAATGTTTGTACTCTTCGATTTTTTTTAAATTTTGTTTGTGTAAAACTTCTATCGATTCTTAAAATTTTTGCCTAGGAGGATTGTGGGATAACGATTATTACTATTTTTTAAAATTTTTTGAAAAAAATTTATTGTAATATTCTAATCTTAAAATCATTTCTATTGCTCCAATGGTGCCCCATAGAGGGGTCATTTATAAGACCGACCCTAGTGTGGCCCAACAACATATGGAAAAATACCAAGTATAACTCACAACTGAACGTACCTCAAAATATGATAGATGGCATCGTAATGAACAATTTGCGCCAAATTTCAGCCATCTACAACGATTGGAAGGGGATGCTAAGTGTTTGCAACCTCCAAAGAAATCTTGAAATTTTTTTTATTGGAATCTTAAAAATAACCATATGAAATGCTAGCGTAACAAGAGCACATAATTCACATGTGGCCATTTTGTCCTAAGTTAATACAAGTACATATTAAGTACATATTAAAAAAAGCGGAACCCTGCATTTCACTAAAACCGCTGTAACTCAAAAACTATGCGGACCATTAAGTTGCGATAAAGTTCATTTGAAAGGTAATACAAATACCTTTAATTTGAGTATAATATCCAAATTTTTTTTTTTTGTTTTTTTCCTAATCGAAACTAAAATGTCCTTATTGTCCTTTGTAGGCAACCTTAGGGCAAAATGGCCATATGTGACTTATTTGCTCTTGTAGCGATACCATTCCATGTAGTAATTTTTAGGATTGCAATATTTTTTTTTTAGATTTCTTTGGAGGTTGCAAACACATGTGATCAGTTAGCATCCCCTTCTAATCGTCGTAGGGTGCTGCAATTTGGCTCAAAATATTAGTTACGATACCATCTTTCATTTTTTAAGGTACGTTGACCTGTAGCGAAGCAAAAGGAATTTTGGGCCACCCTAACCGACCCCCATTAATTTTTACGTCTTAACATTTCTTTGGAACAAACTAATACCCTATCTCCAAATTCTAAGGGGGCTCCCACACAAAAATATTTTTTAAGATTTGCTCCAACCGCTCTAACTGCCCTAATACTGCTCTTAGAGCAACAAAATGTATGACCGACCCACAATATTTTTTTAGTCCAAACATTTTCTCTGAACACACCTACCCTCTATCTCGAATTGTTAAATCGGTCCCCATACAATTTTTTTTTATTTTTTATAAATTTGTTTTATTTTATCAGCTTCTACCGGTCCGATGGTGCTTCTGAGAGGAGTCATTAGTGAAACCGACCCACATTTATTTGTACCCTACAGTATTTTTTCAAAACATACCTATGCCCTACTCCCTAAGTAGGCTCCCATATAAATAACAGTTGGAGCAAATTTTATAAAAATGTAATTTTGAATGGAAACCTACTTAGGAAATGGAGATAGGGCGTAGGTTTTTTTAAAAAAAAATGTTGTAGGGTAAAAATAAATGGGGGTCCGTCTCACTAATGACTTCTCTAGGACGCACCATTGGACCGGTAGAAGCTGATTAAATAAAACAAATTTACAAAAAATAAAAAAAAAATTGTGTGGGGACCGCCTTAACAGTTAAAGATAGAGGGTAGAAGTGTTCAGAGAAAATGTTTGGACTAAAAAAATATTGGGGGTCGGTCATACATTTTGTTGCTCTAAGGGCACTATTAGGGCAGTTAGAGCGGTTGGAGCAAATTTTAAAAAATGTCGTTTTGTGTGGGAGCCCCCTTAGAAATTGGAGATAGGGTATTAGTTTGTTCCAATGAAATGTTAAAAATAATGGTGGTCGGTCTTATAAATGATCCCTCTATGACGTACCATTGGATCAGTAGAAATGATTTTAAGATTGGAAAATTACAATAAATTTTTTCAAAAAATTTTAAAAAATAGTAATAATTGTTATCCCACGATCCTCCTGGGCAAACAATTTTTAGAATCGATAGAAGTTTTACACAAAAAAAAAATAAAAAAGTTTTAAAATTTAAATTTTAAAACTTAAAAATCACATACTAGAGCGCTTTTAAATATTTTTTGGGATTTTTTTTTTAAAAGTACGTAAAAAACCAAAATTTTGAAAAACAAGTGAGAGTGTTAAATTCGGCTGTGCCTAATCTTTTATACCCTCCAAAATGTAAAAAAAAAAAAAAAAAAAAAATGACAGAGGCGTTTCTTTTTTTTTTTTGGGGGGGGGGGGGGAGGGGGAGTTGATAGCACCTTCCCATCGCAATAAATATACCAAATGTTTCATTTATTTAACAAAAATACAAAAAAGCATATAAAAACATGTATTTTTTAGAGGTTGGTTTAGTTCTTCAAGGAGGAACTTTTTTTCCCCCGGTCCGATTTGGCCAATTTCCGAACTTTACCTACCTAGGAACATAAGACATATTTGTGCCAAACTTGAGGTTCCTAGCTCTTTTATTTTGGACTGCATCGTGTTAACTACAGACGGACGGACAGATGGACGGACCGACGGATATCGCTAGAATGTCTTAGAATCGATCACTGATCAATAATATATATACTTTATGGGGTCCCCGACCGATATTTCGATGCTTTACACACGGAATGACAAAGTGAGTATGCCCCCATACTGTAGTTGGAGGGTATAAAAATAATTTGAAATTTGGACCATTTTTGAGGAAGTTATGGGTAAAAGAAGTTTGAGTAAAGAAACAAATTACCAATTTTTAAAAATTCGATATCTTTTGAACGGGTCATCAAAAAAATCTGAAAATTTACCACGAAGGAGTTTTCCAAGAGTACAAAAAACTGTAAACAAATTGGGAAAATCAAAAAAAAAAAAATTTCAAAGTATCCGATTTGACATGGAATATCCCATAGATTTTTCCGAATTTCCCGGACCGTCTTTTTAAATTAATCTGCACTTTTCTAAATTTTTCAAATTTTTTCTAAATTTTTCAAATTTTTTCTAATTTTTTCCGAATTCTTCTTAATTTTTTTAATGTTTTCTAAATTTTTTAAAAATTTTCTGAATTTAACGCAATTTTCATAATTGTTTTGGGATATCCATGGAAATTTTTCATTTCCCGAGTAAAAATTTTTATATGATACAATATATAATGATATGTAACACAATATATATTTATGCGCAATTTGATCCGAATAATGGTGTATGTTTTTGCATTAAAAAAGATCAACTTGTATAAAATATGATTTGATTTCATCCGAGTTTTGACCAGACATTGCCATATATTAGTGGATCTAATTAGATCTAATTGCATAAAAACATGTAAAATCCTGGTGTTTTTTGGTTTGGGTTGAATTACACCACAGGTCAACGATACATTCACCAAACATATAATTTTCTTAAACAAAAAATGTTCGGGTACGCTTCGAACCAGATAGGTGATATACATAACCCTAACAAGAAATGTTTAGGAACATTTTGAAAAGTTTTTTATACTTCGCCTAAAAAACTTAGAAAATTTTTGGCTAATTGGAAACATATATAGTTTTATATGGAACAGCATAAGCTATATATAATTTTATGTTAAATTATACAGAAAAACAAATTTTGTATTGACCCTCATATAATTTTAGATAATTATATCAACCGTACACCTTTTAATCCAAATCATGATTAAATTATATATAACTACATATGACAGCATTTAAAAAATTTAGAAAATATCTCACGCGATGTATAATCATATATGATTTATTATGTTTGCATCAAGTTATATATTGTTATATATGTTTATTTTTACTCGGGTTATTTATCTGCACATTCCTTAATTTTTCGGATTTTTCTTTGTAATTTTCTAGAATTTTTTTTTATTAAAGAAATATGATTTCGAATTTTTCTTAATTTCACAAAAGTTTTGCGTTTTTTTATCTAAATTTTCGATATCTTCTTAATTTTACAAAAGTTTTGTTTTTTTTTCAAAATTTTCCACAAGTATTCTGACATTTTCGGATTTTTTCTGAATTTAAAGCTTTTTCTAAATTTGAAAAATTTTAAATTGAAAAAAAAAAATCACCCCAACAAAAAAAAATTTAAGATTATTTAAAAACATTTAAATTTAAATTTCCTTCCAAAAAACCATCCCCAATTCATTTGTAAAATAATTTCAAAAAACCTATAAAAATTACACCAACAAAAAATTTGTTTTTATAGGTTTTTTATGATAGATTTACTTTAATCTAACTATAAATTCCTCTCAAATCCCAATATAATTATCGAAACTAAACATGGCAAAAGAAATAAAAAATACTACGACAAAAATAGCACAAAACCAAAAGACAAAATGTAAATAAATCCTACCCCAAGACAAAACGAAAAGTTTGTAAATACCACAAATGATTCCCATAAAGGTCTACAAAATAAACAATTGCACACACACACACATACACTCCTTTAGAGAAATAGATTTACAAACTCTATATTCCACAAAATACGATATGACTATTCAAAAATACTATAGTGAAACTAATGAAATTTTTTGTGTTTTTTTTTTCTTACTGAGAAAATAGATTGGTACAAACACTATTGCAATACCTTATGAGACTTAGGGTTTTTTGGGATTAAATGTTTGGTTTCATTTCCTTCTAAGAAGCAACAACATAGATAAGTTGGTATGTTAAGTTAAACATAGTGCAGAAATCCAAAATGATCTCAAAATTTTTCTAAAAAAAAATAATTCTCAGAAACTGTTACTAAAAAAAACCAATATAAAATTTATTTTATTGTAAAATATTTATGTTATCGATTTATCGATAACAGTAGAATTTTCGACAAAAATTTTTATTATATTAACGTTCACTATAGAATTTACAATAGAAAATTCTAACTTATAGAAATATCGATAACTATAGAATTTTCTGTTATCGATACATCGATAAAAATTGAGTTTTCTATAGAAAATTCGATAACTGCCGAATTTGGTATAGAAAATTCTCAGTCATCGATAACTATTAAATTGTCTGTAGGAAATTTTTAAAATATTGATAACTCAATAACTTTATAATTTTCTGCTAACGATAACTTTAGAATTTTATATGGTAAATTTTTTGCAATCGATATATCGATAACTGTAGAATTTTCTACAGAAAATTTTTATAATCGATACATTGATAACTATAGAAATTTCTATAGAAAATTTTCTGTTTTCAATACAACGATAACTATCGAGTTTTCTATTATCGATACACCGATAACTATAGAATTTTCTCCAGAGAATTTTTTTAAATCGATACATCAATAACTATAGAAAATTTTCTGTTAAATTTATACCGATATCTATAGAATTTTCTTTCGAAAATTTACTGTTATGGCTAAATCGATAGCTATAGAATATTCTATACAAAATTTTCTGTTATCGATATGTCAATAACTATAGAATTATCTATAAAAAAATTCTGTTGTCGATATATCGATAACAATAGAATTTTCTAAAGAAAATTTCTGTTATCGATAACTGTAGAATTTTCTATAGAAATTTTTTGTTATCTATATACCGATACTAAATAATAACTATACAATTATTTATATATCGATAACTATAACATTTTCCATAGAAAATTTTCTGTTATCGATGTATTGGGAACTATAAAATTTTTGTTAGAAATTTTTCTGTTGTCGATATATCGATAACTAGAGAATTTTCTATAGAAAATTTTTTGTTATGGATAATTATAAAATTTTCTATAGAAAAATTTCCTGTTATCGATGACTATTAAATTTTCTATAGAAAATTATTGTTATCGATAACTATAGAATTTGTTTTAGAACATTATTAGTTAACGATAAATCGATAACTAAAGAATTTTCTATCGAAAATTTTCTGTTATCGATACATCGACAACTATAAAATTTTCTGTTGTACATTTTCAGTAATCGATACATCGATTACTAAAGAATTTTCAAAAGAACATTTTTTGTTATCGATATATTGATAAATGTAGAATTTTTTACACAAAATTTTCTGTAATTAATACATCGATCACTATACAATTTTCTAAATGAAATTTGCTGTTTTCGATATATCGATAACTACAAAATTATCTTTTGAAATTCTATACAAAATAGAAAATTCGTATAGAAAATTTTTGGTTATCGATAGCTATAGAAATTTTCTGTGATGGATATATCGGTAACTATTGAATTTTGTATAGAAAATGTTCCGTTATCGATAACTATTGAATTTTCTAATTTTCTATAGAAAATTTATTATAGAATTTTTTGTAGAAAATTTTCAATATATCGACAATTATATAATTTTTTATAAAAAATTTTCCCTTAAGGCTCCGACACAATGTTGAAGCACTCTGTACTACAGAGTAAAATCTCTAAAAATAGAGACGACATCATACAAAAAATGTGTAAGCGCAAAAGAGAAAGGAACAAAATCCACTCTCTGGCACAGAGTACTCTGACATTGTGAATTCAGCTTTATAGACATTTTTAATAGTTATTAAATTTTATATAGAAAAGTTTTTGTTAACGATAACTACAGAATTCCTATAGAAAATTGTATGTTATCGATGCATCGATTACTAAAGAATTTTCTATAGACAATTTTTTTCTTATCGATGCATCGATAAATATAGATTTTTCTACAGACAATTTTCTATTATCGATTTATTTATAAGAATACAATTTTCTATAAGAATTCTCTGTTATCGATATATCGATAACTTTAGAATTTTCGATAGAAAATTTTCTCTTATCGATAACTGTAGAATTTTCTATAAACAATTTTCTCTTATTGTTATATCGATAACTATAAAAATTCCTTAAAAAATTGTCTCTGTATTTATAGAAAATTTTCTGTTATCGATAACTAAAGAATTTTCTGTAGAATTTTTTGGTTATTAATGTATCGATAACTATTGAATTTCCCATAGAAAATGTTCTGTGATTGATAAATCGATATTTATAGAATTTTCTATACAAATTTTCTGTTGTCTATAAATTTATAACTACAGAATTTTTTATAGAATTTTTTATCGAAGTATCAATAACTATAAAAAAAATTCTATACAAGATTTTCTGTTATCGATAACTATTGAATTTTCAATACAAAAATTTCTTCTATAGATAACTATAAAATTTTTTGTTGAAAATTTTCTGTTATCGATAACTATAGAATTTTCTGTAGAAAATTATCTGTTATCAATGACTTTAGAATTTTCTATAGAAAATTTTCTGTTATCGATAACTATAGAATGTTCTAATTTTGATATATCGATAACAAAAGAATATCTTAAAGACAATTTTCTGTTATCGATAACTACAGAATTTTCTGTGGAAAATTTCTGTTATCGATATATGAATACTATAGAATATTCTATAAAAAATTTTCTGTTCGACATTTCAAAAAAAAAAAAAAACGATATATCGATAACGATAGAATCAATTAAAAGATTTCTTGCATTTTCTATAGAAATTTTTTTTGTTATCTATAAACCGATAACTATACAATTTTCTATAGAAATTTTTTTGTTATCAATATGACGATAATTAAATAAAATTTTCCGTTATCGATAACTACAGAATTTTTATAAGAAAATGTTCAGTTATGTATATCGATGACTATAAAAATTCCTATAAAAAAATTCGAGTTCCGACACATCGATATATATAAAAACAAATTGGAGAAAATGTTCTGTTTTCGATAACTAAAGAATTTTCGGTAGAAACTTTCTTGTTATTGATATATCGATAACTATAGAATTTTCTATAGAAAATTTTCTGTTGTCAATAAATCTATAACTATAGAATTATTTGTAGAGCATTTTATGTTTGCAATATATCGATAACTATAGAATTTTCTGTTATCGATAATTTTGTATAGAAGATTTTCTGTTATCGATAACTATAACATTTTTTATATAAAATTTTCTGCTATCGATAACTAAAGAATTTTCGGTTTAAAATTTTCTGTTATCGATAACTATAGAATTTCCTGTAGAAAATTTCTTGTTATCGATGACTATAGAGTTTTTTATACAAAATTTTCTGTTATCGATAACGATAGAATTTCCTGTAGAGAATTTTCTGCTATCGATAACTATAGAACTTTTCATAAAAAATTATCTTATTTTGAATTTTTTATATACAATTTTCTGTTATCGATAACTATAGCATTTTCTATAGAAAATTTCTGTTATCGATATATCCATAACTATAGAATATTCTATAACAAATTTTCTGTTATCAATATTTCGAAAAAAAATAAATTGATTTATCGATAACTCTAGAATCGATTTATCGATAACTCTACAATCGATTTATCGATAACTCTAGAATTTTCTAAGGAAATTTTTCTGTTATCGCTTTATATAGATATAAAGTAGGGCATTCGACTAGCCCCTACCAACAAATTTACAAATATATTGTATTTGATGTTGGTTTATTGAGGAATAAAATGATTGTGGTTATAATAACACACACTATAGCACACACACTTATACACGCACACTTATACACACACACTTATATACACACATAACCAAATACTATAAATACAAAAGCATCATTACGGCCTGGAAAACCCAAACCAAACCAAAAATCTACAAAATTTTGTTTTCTTATTACGAAGCCGTAAAGTTAAAGAAACACAATAGTAAAACAAATGAATTTATATAGAGAGAGAAGATGCAAGAACCAATCAAGCATAGACATAAAGGATATGAAAAATCTTTTATTTTATTCTTGTGCTGCAGCAAACACAAATGAAGTATGTGGTAGTAATGGGTGAGAATTTGTAGGTAAGAGTAAATGCAGGGAGAGTGGTAATATAACTATGTGTGTATATAATATTTTCCCTAAAGTTATGATGTTCATTTGCACCGGATGTTGCACTAAAACACCAGAAATCCTCCCCAAAAACACTTTGGGGTTTAATAGAAAAAAATTGAAAAAAAAAACTAGAAGAAGTTAAATGACTTTAGTATGAATAAATGTTTGTTAAGACGAATTGTCACGATAAGATTGAATTAAACGATTTTTTTGTGTAAAAAAAGGAAAGCATACTTTTAGGATTAAAGGAAAAATATTATATTACGCAAAATTTTCGATATTTTTAGAAATGTTTTCTAATAATGTCGAAAATTATTGGACTCAGTGTTAAAAGTAAACAATTTTCTTTTGATTGCAAAAAGTGGGAAATGTTAAAAGCGTTTTAAAGTGATATATATGATTTTTGGTCTTTGCCTAAATATATGCTTTAAAATTTTTTCTCTTTTTTAAATAACACTGTGCTACAGTGAAAAAATACTTCTGATGTGACATAGTATAGGTTGTTGGTCTTGTCGAGTAGATCACAAAAAAGCCCATTAAAGTTGCCAGACACCCTCAAATTTTAGAGTTATTGTCAAAAAACGTTTTTTTGGGACTTTTCTCACTAAACCTTTTGTAATTCAGAAAATTTTCAACAGATTTTAAAATTTTTAACTGTTTTTAATAGAAGAAGGATGGGGCTTTCTATGTGTGTGATTTGGTCTTTACATATAAGAAAGATATTTATTGATTTTTTCTATAAAATCGAATTTTTTTGTTATTTTTTTTTTAATTTTTCGAGTTTATCGATTTTTTTCTCTTATAGTTCGTTTAACAACCTTTATATTTATAAATGTACTTTTAATGAAAATTTGATTCTGAATACAATAAGCTTTATCCTGAAGAAATCGGATAACAATTGACAGAGTTGTAATAATTTTTCTAAAAAAGAAAATTATAATTTTGCAGGAAATTGCCGTTCAGATATCCCAGGCAAAAAAATAATTTTAACATAAGAGGTCATGTACAATATTTTAAAAGGTTTTTGGCGCTCTGAATCCGAATCTGGTCTTTAAATTGCTCTATCTCGTCAGGTTTTTTAGATATTTAACATAAACTGATATATCAAAAACTTAATAAGATAGCGCAATTTCGAGATCAAATTCGAATTCAGGAGGTCAAAAACCTTTAAAATAATGATACGCGACCTCTCAGTATGTTCGATTATTTTTTTATTTTTTTTTGCCTGGGTTGTCCGAACGGCAATTTCAAGCAAAATCTTAATTTTATTTTTAAGAAAAATTATCACAGCTCTGTCAATTGTTATCCGATATTTTCGACATAAAGCTCATCATATTCACAATTAAATTTTCTTTAAGAATACGTTTATAAATATAAATGTTGTTGAACAAACTATAACAGAAAAAAATCGATAAACTCAAAAAATTTTCAAAAAATAAAAAAAAAATAGATATTGTTGAAAAAATCAATACATATCTTTTTTATATGTATAGACCAATTCACACATATAAAAAGCCCTATCATTCTTCTATCCAAAACAGTTGAAAAATTGAAAATCGGTTGAAAAATGTTTGAGTTACACGTGGTTTAGTGAGAAAAGTCCCAACAAATCGTTTTTCGACAATAACTTTAAAATTTGAGGGTGTCTGGCAAGTTTGATGGGCATTTTTGTGATCTTTTCGACGAGACCTACAGCCTTAACTACCTCATTTTAAAAGTATATTTGATTTTGTGTTTTTTGTAGCACAGTGTAATTTTTAAAATAATATAGAAAATCTTATCGTGACATTTGGCCTTTAGAGTGTAAAGAAAGGTAAACCTGCATTTAGAAAATATTTCCGATTTTATTTTATTTTTTTTGCCACTAGCGGCAATTTCAATTTCTGTTAAGTAATAACAAATATAAGTATATATATTTTTTTGTGGCAACAAATAGAAAAAATTGTCTTTTAGCAAGGGAAGACTAAAGTTGTAGTATGAAAATCTTATATACAACTAACGTTATCATTTGCTTCATCGTCATCATTATTACGATCATTGTTGGGTGAAAATAAAAATATCTGCTATGAGTTTGTATGTAAGTATATTATTCTAACTGTTATTTTCAGTTTTATTTTCTCTTCATCTTTATCTATGGTTAAAAATTCAATTTGTAAATGTTCAAGAGTCTGGTAGCCTGGTTGTTAAAAATGTTAAATTGAGTCGTGTTTAAGCGTGTATGAGTGCATAAGATGATTCTGTCTGTTTGACTTTTTTTTTGCTTTTTGCAAACAACAAAATTTATATCTTAAAGTCTATAAAATGCAGCAGTTCTATATGTTGGCTGCTTATATAGTGGATTTCAACACAAGATGTTGTTGACGTTATGTTTTTTTTTTATTTCCAAGTCTGTTTTCTCCCCTTAAGAATCGTGATAGTTTTTTTTTTTTTTTCCTTCGTTCAAATAAGTGTTGAAAATATTATTATACTCAGGATTTGATGGGGAGGAAGAAAACAAAAATCGACAAAAAAAAAAACAGAAAAAAATCAGCATCATAAAATGCAGGAAGTTTAACATTTCAAGCAATCAATAAAAATCAAAAGGTAAATGCCACTAAAAAATGAACGTTATAAATAACTGAGGATGTAGAGAAACAGTAAAAACCGGCGTCATATGTTTCATTGATTTTTAAATATTTTTATTACAATGATTTTGTTTTTTTAATTTTAAAAGAGGATTTTAGACTGATTTAAAACAAGAAATTTTTCATATAGAAAAATTTCTTAGATTTAGAGAGATTTTTTTGTACAAAAATATAAGGAGATTTTTGATAACAATATTAAACTTATAAAATCTGGCATTTTCAGAATAGAAAAATTATCAGATTCTTAGACGTTCTAAAAAAAAATTTATAAACATCAATAACGTACAATTTTCTAAAAAAAGTTTTCAGTTATCGATAAACCGATATCTTAAGAATTTACTGTATAATCAGTATTTGTAGAATTTTCTTTTGAAAATTTTCTGTTATCGATATTTCGATAACTATAGTTTTTTTTAATATATCTGTTATCGGTATATCGAAAGCTGTAAATATTCTATAAAAAATTTTCTTTAAACGAATATCGATAACTGTTGAATTTTCTATAGAAAATTCTCTATTATCGATGTATCGATATCTGTTAAATTTTCTATAGAAAGTTTTTGGTTATATATGAATAAATCGAGCCCGTGCTCGATCTGTACTTACAGAAAAAAATCAAATAAAATTACTGACAAAATATGTCGCCATTAGGCACGTCTCCGAAACAGGAAATGCAAATTCCTTCATTTGTGTCTGCAATTCCAGATCATGTTGGTAACCCTTGCGAAATAATGTAAGAGACAAATAAGTTGAAAGAAAGTATGAGGTGAGGTTGAGATTGCTAGAAATAGAATTGTAGTGTTGGAAACTGTCAAAATTTATTCTGTAGAAACTATAAATATTCACATATATAAAAAACAGTTTTCATTAACAAGACAAACCGACATTTAAAATCCTACTGAAGATGACACTAACTGGGGTGTTTGAAACCGGTATAGGAAATACCAGAAATGTCTATAATTTTTAGAAATTCAATTTTTCTTCTGCATTTTTTCAACTTGAACCCTTATAACAGATAACTAAATGAGCTTTTCGGAAGCCAATGTGGCCAAATCCCGCCCACAATATTTCGAGTAAATCGTTGCTAAAGTTTAAAGGTTTTCCAAAATTCCCTGTTAAATATTTATTGAAAATCTCATGAAAAATTAACTTAACAATGCTAAATCTCTTATTGTACCAAATTTCTAATTGAAACGATTGCTAGTTCCAACAAAAAATAGCGGTTTTTCATCTTTTTCTGATGAAAAAAAAAAAAAATTTATTTTTTTTTAAGTCAATTTTATATCTTTATCTTATTTTAGTTTGCTTTAAGATTTAGAAAAAAATAAAAAAAAAATCTAAATAAAATTTCTCTCGCGAAAAATTGATTTTTTAATGTTTTTTGGTCACTTTGGCCTCGGAAAAAATTTAAAAATTCTTCAGAGAAAAAATTATTTTTT
Organism: Pegoplata infirma; assembly: GCA_963921195.1. Lineage (NCBI taxonomy): Eukaryota > Metazoa > Arthropoda > Insecta > Diptera > Anthomyiidae > Pegoplata > Pegoplata infirma. Next base: position 34,826,455 of record OY992540.1, on the reverse strand, counting down.
TTTTTTTTTAATTAATTTTATATTTTTAACTTATTTTGGTTTGGTTTAAGATTTGGAAAAAAATAAAAAAAAATTCTAAAAAAAAATTTTCATACGAAAAATCGATTTTTTAATGTTTTTTGGTCACTTTGGCTTCGGAAAAAATTGAAAAATTCTTCAGAGAAAAAATTATTTTTTTTTTTAAGTTAATTTTATATTTTTAACGTATTTTGGTTTGGTTTAAGATTTAGAAAAAAATAAAAAAAAAAATATAAAAAAAATTTTCATACGAAAAATCGATTTTTGAATGTTTTTTGATCACTTTGGCTTCGGAAAAAATTGAACAATTCTTCAGAGAAAAAAATATTTTTTTTTTAAGTTTATTTTATATTTTTAACGTATTTTGGTTTGCATTAAGATTTAGAAAAAAATAAAAAAAAAATCTAAAAAAAATTTTTCATACGAAAAATCGATTTTTAAATGTTTTTTGGTCACTTTGGCCTCGGAAAAAATTGAAAAATTCTTCAGAGAAAAAATTATTTTTTTTAAGTTAATTTTATATTTTTAACGTATTTTGGTTTGCTTTAAGATTTAGAAAAAAATAAAAAAAAAATTCTAAAAAAAAAATTTCATACGAAAAATCGATTTTTTAATATTTTTTGGTCACTTTGGCCTCGGAAAAAATTTAACAATTTTTCAGAGAAAAAATTATTTTTTTTTTTAAGTTAATTTCATATTTTTAACGTATTTTGGTTTGCATTAAGATTTAGAAAAAAATAAAAAAAAATTTCTAAAAAAAAAATTTCATACGAAAAATTGATTTTTTAAAGTTTTTTGGTCACTTTGGCCTCGGAAAAAATTGAAAAATTCTTCAGAGAAAAAATTATTTTTTTTTTAAGTTAATTTTATTTTTTTTTAACGTATTTTAATTTGCTTTAAGATTTAGAAAAAAATAAAAAAAAAAATCTGAAAAAAATTTCTCACATGAAAAATCGATTTTTTTATGTTTTTTTGTCACTTTGGCCTCGGAAAAAATTAAAAAATTCTTCAGAGAAAAAATTATTTTTTTTTTAAGTTAATTTTATATTTTTAACGTATTTTAATTTGCATTAAGATTTAGAAAAAAATAAAAAAAAAATTCTAAAAAAAAATTTCATACGAAAAATCGATTTTTTAAATTAACTTAAAAAAAAAAATAATTGTTTCTCTGAAGAATTTTTAAATTTTTTCCGAGGCCAAAGTGACCAAAAAATATTAAAAAATCGATTTTTCGTGTGAGAAATTTTTTTCAGATTTTTTTTTTATTTTTTTCTAAATCTTAAAGCAAATTAAAATACGTTAAAAAAATAATATTAACTTAAAAAAAAAAAAATTTTCTCTGAAGAATTTTTCAATTTTTTCCGAGGTCAAAGTGACCAAAAAACATTAAAAAATCGATTTTTCGTATGAAAAATTTTTTTAGAATTTTTTTTTTATTTTTTTCTAAATCCTAAAGCAAATTAAAATACGTTAAAAAAATAAAATTAACTTAAAAAAAAAATATTTTTTTCTCTGAAGAATTTTTCAATTTTTCCGAGGCTAAAGTGACCAAAAACTTAAAAAATCGATTTTTCGTATGAATTTTTTTTTTTAGAAATTTTTTATTTTTTTCTAAATCTTAATGCAAACCAAAATACGTTAAAAATATGAAATTAACTTAAAAAAAAAAAAAAAAAATTCTCTGAAGAATTTTCAATTTTTTCCGAGGCCAAAGTGACCAAAAAACATTAAAAAATCGATTTTTCGTATGAAAATTTTTTTTTAGATTTTTTTTTTTTTTTTCTAAATCTTAAAGCAAACCAAAATACGTTAAAAATATAAAATTAATTAAAAAAAAAAAAAAATTGTCTGAAGAATTTTTCAATTTTTTTCCAAGTCCATTAAAAACTAGATTTTTTGTAAGAAAAATTTCATACAGAATTTTTTTATTTTTTTTTTATCTTAAAGCAAACAAAAAGAAGATAAAAACAGCAAATATATATACATATATTTTTTTTTTTTTTCAATGAACTTTTTTTAAATGGTCATAAAAAAGCAGGAGTTGAACTTTTTGGCTTCGGAAATTTTTTAAATTTTTTTCCGTAGCCAAATTAATTTTGTTTTTTTAGTGGTGTTAACTTAAATTAAACGAAATGATGACTGGCACATACAAACTTAGTGTTGAAATACATATTTTAAAACGATAAAATCAAAAAAAAATTTTTTGGGATTTGGCCAGACTGGCTTCCGAAAAGCTCAAATAACTTTCTGTATAATCAGTATTTGTAGAATTTTCTTTTTAAAATTTTCTGTTATCGATATATCGATAACTATAGAATTTTCAACAGAACTATTTCTGTTATCGATAACTTTAAATTTTTTATGAAAAGAATTTCTGTTAAGAAAAAATCGATAACTGTTTAGATTTCTATAGAAAATTTTCTATGAATGATATATCGATAACTGTTAAGTTTTCCATAAAAAATTTTCTGTTACCTATAAATTAATAACTATAGTCTTATATAGAACATTTTCTGTTATCGAAATAATTTTCTGTTTTTGATTCTTATTGTTAGATAACTTTAGGATTTTCTACAGAGAATTTGCTTTTATCGATATACCGATAACTGAATAATTTTCTATAGAACATCTTCTGTTATCGATAAATTAATAACTACTTATTATAGATATATCGATAACTAAAGACTTTTTATTACATTTTTTGGTTGTCGATATAACGATAACTATAGAAGATTTTGAACAAACGATATATCAATAACTATAGAATTTTCTATAGAAAAATTTCTTTTATCAATATATCGATAACTGCAGAAACTACTAAAAAAATGTCGATAACCGTAAAATTTTATATAAAAAATTATTTGTTATCATATATCGATAACTATAGAATTTTATGCTATCGATAACTATAGAATTTTTCGTTATCTACATATATATTGATAACAATAGAATTTTTTATTGAACATTCATAAAAAATTTGATGTTATCGATATATAGATAACTAAAGATCTTTCAATAAAAAAATTCTGTTATTGTTTTATTGATAACTATAGAATTATCAAAAGAAAAAAATTCAGTTATCGATACGTCGATAAATGTAGAATTATCTACAAATAAATCCACAAATGTAAAATTTTCTTTAGAAAATTCTTTGTTATCGATATATCTATAGAATTTTGAATAGAAATTTTCTGTTTTCGATAAATCGATAATTTTAGAATTTTCTTTTTAAAAATTTTCTGTTTTCAAAACATCAATCACTGAGGAATTTTAAACGAAAAATTTTCTGCAAACCTTTCGAAAGAAAATTTTCTGTTAGTGATACATCGATAAATGTGGAATTTCTGTAGAATATCATTGTTATCGATATATAAATAACTGCCTTTTTAGAAAACTTTCAGTTACCGATACATCGACAACTGTAGAGATTTTAATCAAAAATTATTGAAATATCGATAACACCCATCAAAAACATGGTAATGAGTTGTGAAAAGTAATCATTACCAAGTACATTATTTATAATGAGTACTCATTACCATTAACATTATTTTAAGCCCAAAAGTAACTACTTCTCTGTAATATGTTATAAAAGCACATCTAAGTAATAATATATCCTTGCACTTGCAGTTTTTAACCTTTACAATTCAATTAACTTAAAAAGTACTTAAAAACTTAATAAAAATTACGCAATTTTTAAGTTTTAGTAAAAACAAGCTAAATTTTAAAAGAATATAGAATTTCTAAAAGATTTTTTTCTGTTATCGGTAGAAGTTTTAACAAAAAATATTTTGTTTCGATAACTGCAAAATTTTCTTTAGAAAATTGTCTGTTTCTAAAGAAAATTTTCTGTTATCGATTCATCGATAACTACAAAGATTTATGTAGAAAATTGTATGTTATCGATTCATCAATAACTTTAAAATTTTCTATAGAAAATTGTGTGTTATCGATACATCAATAACTATTGATTTTTTTATAAAAAATTTTCTGTTATCGATACATCGATAACTATAGAGTTTTCTAAAGAAAATGTTCTGTTATTGATACATCGATACCCGGGTAAAAATTTGAAGTATCAGTATTGATCTTTCAAATCTCGGATCAGTATGATATTACTCGGATCAGAAACAAAGAATTTTCTGCAGAGAGTTTTTTGTTATCGCTATATTGATAACTATTGAAGTTTTTATTGTTTCTTGGCTATTATCGATATATTGATAACTGTAGAATTTTCAAAAGAAAAATTTCAGTAATCTATATATTGACGATTGCAGAATTTTCTATAGAAAATTTTTTATCGATATAAAGTTAACAATGCAAAATTTTCGGTTACATATTTATCGATAACTGTAAAAGTTTCTATAAAAATGTTCTGTTATTGGTAACTGTAGAAATTTCTACAGAAAATTTTCTGTTATTCATAACTCTAGAATTTTCTATAGAAAATGTTCTCCTATCTATTTTGATAACTTTAGAATTTTCTAAAGAAAATTTTCTGTTCTCGGTATTTCGATAGTTACAAAAGTTTATAAAAAAAATCTGTTATCGATAACCGATAACTAAATTTTTTAAAGAATATTTAATGTTACCAATATATCGACAAATGTAGAATTTTCTCTAGGAACTTTTCTGTTATCGATATATCGATAACTAGAAATTTTTTTGTTATCGATACATCGAAAATTTTCATTTTTCGATATATTGACAAGTATTTAAATTTCTACAGAAAATTTTGTGTGTTCGATGTATCGATAACTATAGAGATTTCTACATAAAATTTTATAGTTATCGGTAGATCGATGACTGTAGAATTTTCTACAGAAAAAATTCTGTTATCAATATATCGATAACTATAAAATTTTGATAGAAAACTCTCTGTTAACGATTTATAGATATTTATGGTATTTTCTATGGAATTTTCTATCGAACTTTCTGTAGACTATTTTCATTATCGATAAATCGGTAAAATTATAATTTTTTATATAGATTTTTTTTTAAATCAATACATCGATAACTTTACAGCTTTAAGAGAAAATTTTCTGATTCCGATAAATTGGTAACTATAGAAATTTCTATAAAAGTTTTCTGTTGTCAATATATCGATAACTACAGAATTTTCTATATATCGATATATCGACAAATAGAGACTTTTCTATAGATTTTTTTAGTAATATATCAATAATTATATTATTATTTATAGAAAACTTTTTGTTATCAATTTATCGAATTAGACACTTTATTTTTTAACAAGCTGGGCACCCTACTGGTAAAGTTAATTCGACTATGCTGAATTCAATTGTGCTGGCCGTTTTTCGAAGTTAGCGCTCGTATTCGCGATATTCGCGATTTAAAATTTTGATGATGAAGAACAATAAAAACGATATTTTTAAACTTTTGCGATCATTTTTAAATTTAAGCCCATTCTAGTCTGTTAAACTAACATAACAAACATTTTTTTGCAAAAAACATTTTTCTTTCGCGAAAAATCTTTATTTTCGTAAAAAAATTGGTTCAATACAAATATTTTTAGTGTGATTTGAATTTACGACACCCATCTGGCAAAGCTAGTTCGTGTACTCTAAATCCCATTGAAATAACAGGTTTTTCAAAGTTAGCGAATGTATTAGCGATATTCACGAATAATTTTTTTTTTTTAAGTAAAAAAAAAAAAAATTATATTATTTAGACAATTTCTGAATTTCTATCATCTAAAGTCTGTTGAATATGCAACAAAAAAATTTGACTCACCCAATTTTTTTCCGCGAAATTTTTTTTCCAAATTTTTGTTATTTTGATATTAATTTATGAAAATGTGTAGAATATAATAATAATAATAGTTTTGATCACATGATCAATTATTTTTATTTATTTTTTTTTCTATTTATTTACAACTCATTTTTTTAATAAATTCCACCTAACCGAGAACTGGTAACAATGACCGTCGTCTCGTTGTAGCGAAAAAAACCAAGGGTTCTGGTGGGAGTCGAACCCACGACCCCCACGTTGAAAGGCTAGCACGCTACCAACTAGCCTACGGGGGTGAAAAGGGTAAAAAACTGTACTTTTGGTACTTTTTATATCTCCTGAAATAATGGTCATAGAGACTTGAAATTTGAACTGTATGTTCACATCCTGGAATATAGATCCAGTAAGGCTGGATTTTTGCCAGTGTTGATTCTAAGGGGGTAAAAAGGGTAAAAAACTGTACTTTTGGTACTTTTTATGTTACCTTAAATAATGTTCACAGAGACTTGAAATTTGGACTGTATTCTGACCTTTCGGAATTTTGATTCACTAAGGCTAGATTTTTGTCAATGTTGATTTTAAGAGGGTAAAAAGGGTAAAAAACTGTACTTTTGGTACTTTTTATATCTCCTGAAATATTGGCCATAGAGAATTGAAATTTGAACTGTATGTTCACCTCCCGGAATAAAGATCCAGTAAGATTGGATTTTTCCCAATGTTGATTCTAAGGGGGTAAAAAGTGTAAAAAACTGTACTTTTGGTACTTTTTATGTTACCTTAAATAATGTTCACAGAGACTTGAAATTTGGAATGTAGGTTCACCTCCCGAGAAAATGATCCACTAAGGCTGGTTTCTTTACCAATGTTGATTCAACGGGGGTAAAATGGGTAAAAAAGTGCACTTTTGGTACTTTTTTTTTTATTTACTGAAATAAAGGTCATACAAACTTGAATGTAGGATCTTTTGCTAAAAAAACAATATGGAAAGGTACTTTTTGAAAATTTTGATTCTAAGAGGGATAAAAGAGGTAAAAAGTGTACTTTTGGTACTTTTTTTTATTTCTTAAAATGATGGTCATAGAAACTTGAAATTTGGAATGTAGGATCCTTCGGTGAAAAAAACATTCTGGAAAAAGTAATTTATGGAAAATGTGTTTCTTAGGGAGAACCTTTTATAAAAAGTACCTTTTATAAAAAGTACCTTTTATAAAAAGTACCTTTTATAAAAAGTACCTTTTATAAAAAGTACCTTTTATAAAAAGTACCTTTTATAAAAAGTACCTTTTATAAAAAGTACCTTTTATAAAAAGTACCTTTTATAAAAAGTATCCTTTAAAAAAGTACCTTTTATAAAAAGTACCTTTTATAAAAAGTACCGTTTATAAAAAGTACCTTTTATAAAAAGTACCTTTTATAAAAAGTACCTTTTATAAAAAGTACCTTTTATAAAAAGTACCTTTTATAAAAAGTACCTTTTATAAAAAGTACCTTTTATAAAAAGTACCTTTTATAAAAAGTACCTTTTATAAAAAGTACCTTTTATAAAAAGTACCTTTTATAAAAAGTACCTTTTATAAAAAGTACCTTTTATAAAAAGTACCTTTTATAAAAAGTACCTTTTATAAAAAGTACCTTTTATAAAAAGTACCTTTTATAAAAAGTACCTTTTATTAAAAGTGTAGAATACGATACATTACAGACACAAAATTTTTCGAAATTTTTTTTTTCGCGAAAAAATATTTTTTTAATATAATTTGAATTTACAACACCCATCTTGTTCATGTACACTAAATCCCATTGAAATATCATGTTTTTCAAAGTAAGCGATATTCGCGAATGTGTTTTTTTATTTTTAAGTAAAAAATAATATTTTCTATATTATTTAGACAATTTCTGAGTTTCAGTCATCTGAACTCTGTTGAATATGCAACAAAAAAATTTTTCAAATTTTTTTTTTCGCGGAAATTTTTTTTTGCGAAAAAAAATAACAATGTGTTTTCTAAATTTATATTTAAAAATTAAACCAAAAGCATTAAGATTTAATTTTTGTAGTACTTTGGCTTTACAATTTTAAATCGCGAATTAGCTGTAGAATATTTTAAGAAAATTTTTTGTTGTCGAGTTATCGAAAACTGATTAATTTTCTACAGAAAATTTTTGTTATCGATAAGTGCTTAATTTTTGAAGAAAATTTTCTGTTATCGAAGTATCGATAATCGTTAAATTGTTTATAAAAGATTTTCTTTTATTGGTAATGATAACACAGAACGACAAAATTTGACCATTTTCAATTTCAAGACAGATTTTTATAGAGTTTAGTATGCTAATACCGAATCTGTTGTCCAATTTTTCATTAATCAAGAAACTTAAAATTTACAAAGGGAAAGTGCAGAGAGTAGTTTTAATACGACACAGTCAAATAGCATCCTCATTTGTTTCGTCAAAGTTTCTGTAGCCAGAAATTTTCCTTAGTTCCAACCCGCCACCTTAGGATTCATATAAATTGACGCTCCTAAGGTTTGCTTTTTTCTAAACTTTTGTATGAAATGTCTCATATAAATGTCTTTAAAACTTTTTGTTCTTAACAAACAATAAAAGTTTCTTATCTTATGTTAATGAATGTATGAACAAACTTTTCAATGAGATAAAAATAACAAAAAAAAAAATTGTTCCTTTGAAAAGAAATATTACTTCTTGTTAAATTATTTTTCTTTTGTTTTTAACTGTAAAATTAAATAAGAAAATATTCCTTAGAGCTTATTTTAATTTCCTTGTTCAAACCCTTAGGTTGAATATTATTAATTAATTATGTTTTTTAAATAATTACATAGTATTTAATTAAAAACAATTAACCTAAACACACATACCATAGAGTATTTAAAGAAATACTTACTTACACCTACTTACCTACTCATACAATTGCAATTAAAATGTAGGTACATTAGAGGTGTCCTTAAAAACGAAAATCACCTTTTTATACCTGGTAGGGTCCTATATTGTTCTTTAGTATCTAAAAATGAGTGAGCCAAAATTTGGGGTCAATCGGCTAAAAATAACTCGGGCCGAAAATGGATTGAAATTTTGGGACATTCTTATAAGAACGAAAAACTCGTGTTTTTTAGTTTTTGGAAAAACATTGGTATTTGATATTTTTTGTTAAATTTTTTGTGTAATAATATGAAAATGGTACTAAATTACCTTTTCAAAACGACTAATAAAATTAAAATCGGATGAAAAATAAGCATTTTACGCATACATGCCCCAGACCATTGTATGGTTTTTAGAGCCAGAATTTCAAAATTTTCAAAATTTTTAGGCAAAAAAATAGTAAAAATTTAATTTTACTTTATGATCAAATTGAAAACATGTTTAAGATTAAAAATAGCAGATATGGTAGTCAAGCTTTTTTTTATTTGGCGCGGGTAGTGATAAAATTTCCGCGGATTCCAAATAAAATGCGTTTTTCTACAATAATTAAGCAAATTTTTGAAAATTTGTGCTCTATTGTGCGGATCGAAGTGTAAAACGTAAATTCTGTAACTTTTGAGAAATCGGATATATGCAGATATTTTGTATTATAGAAATGTATAACGTCTCAAATTTGTCATTTCACCTCGACGAAAAGGGGTTAAAGATGCCCGAATTCTCAAAAAATTTACAGAATTTATGTATTTCACTTCGTATAATACAATACAGAAAATTGTTTCTCATATTTGCTAAATTATTTTAGAAAAACTAATTTTCTTTGGAATCCGCGGAAATTATATCACTACCCACGCCAAATGAAAAAAAAGTTAGACTACCATATCTGTTAGTTTTTATCTATAACATGTATTTAATATAATTATAAAGTAAAATTTATTTTTTTTTATTTTTTTGCCTAAAAATTTTGAAAATTTTCAAATTTTGGCTTTAAAAACCATGCAATTGTCTGGGGCATGTATGCGTAAAATGCTTATTTTTCATCCGATTTGAATTTCTTTAAGCTTTTTGGAAAGGTAATTTATTACCATTTTCATATTACTTAACAAAAAAATTAACAAAAAATAGCATATACCAATATTTTGCAAAAAACTAGATAAAACGTGTTTTTTCATCAGATAAGAGTGTCCCAAAACTTCAATCCATTTTCGGCACGAGTTATTTTTATCCGATTGTCTCCAAATTTTGGCTCACTCATTTTTAGATACAAAACAACAATTAAGGACCCTACCATGTATTAAAAAGTGATTTTGAAAAATTACCTTAGTCGTTAGGACACCTTTAAGGTACATACTAGTATATAAAGTAATGAGAACTATATAAGAACTATGGATAGATGTTGTTTTTAATGTGTTTTGGTAGGTTGTGTGTGTTTGCTGTTTTTCAAAAGTTGTAGGTGTTGCATGCATGTATAGTTGTTGTTTTTCTTCTTTTTTTATTACAATAATTATTTTTCTTATTTTGTAGTTGTTGTAGTTTGCCTTGTTGTCTGTTAGTTTTTATTTTCATTTTTCTTAAATTTTTTTTTTGTTAAAGTGTGTTAGTTTGTCTGTTAGGAAATATGTCTGTATGTGTGTGTGTTAATGTGAGTATAAGTGTGTCTACTTATGTCTGTGGGTATATAAAATTGTTTTAATTTGTGTATGTATTTGTAATTTTTTTTTTTTATCATAACTTTAATGAAATATTTAATGAACACTAAACTTAGTGTTTATACGCTTACTTAACTAAAAACAAATGCATGATATTTTTTTTATGACTCTCGGGTGCTTGTGTGTCTGTCTGTCTATATTAAGTTTGTTTTGTTAGTACGTTGTTTGTATAGTAAATTTTGTTGTTTTAACACAAAATTTCATAGGGGATAGTATTCTCACAATAAAACATTAAATCATGATAATGTTTCGCGGAAGATTTTGGTGTACTTGCCAAAGCAAAGCTTTTTTTTAGAAAAAATAATGTTATATTACTTTGCTATTCCATGCAAAACGAATTGAAATATCAGTCGAGGACCCCATTTAAGAACCAAAAGAGCTGCACATTTCGTAAGTGAGTGCAGAAATAAATGCAAAAAAGTGTTTTTACATTTTGGAGAGTATAAAAGATTCGGCACCAAAGAATATAACACTCTCACTTGTTTTATGTACATTTGATAAACAAATGGAAAATTTTTATGCGAAAAGCTTAGACTTGGTGAAAAAGCAGTTTTGGTAAAAAAATATTTTTTTTTCACGAAAAACAAAATTATGTTAAAAAAAATTAATGAACGAAAATTTTTTGGTGAAAAAAATTTTGATGAAAAAAAGTTTTTGAGGAATTTTTTTGATGAAAAGAAAAATTTTTTTGATGTAAAAAAAAGTTGTCGAAAAAAAAATATGAAAAACAAAAATTTTTTGCCGAGAAAAAAATTGATAATAAAAAATTTGATAAAAAAATTTGATTAAAAAAATATGATAAAAAAAATTTATGAAAAAAAAGTTTTGATGAAAAAAAAATTTGATAAAAAAAAAAATTTGATGAAAAAAAAAATTAATGAAAAAAAAAATTAATGAAAAAAAACAAGTGAGAGTGTTAAATTCGGCTGTGCCGAATTTTTTATACCCTCCAAAATGTAAAAAAAAAAAAAAAAATTGACAGAGGCGTTTCTTTTTTTTTTGGGGGGGGAGTTGATAGGGTCAGTGGGGCACCTTGAGAGCACCTTGCCATCGCGATAAATATACCAAATGTTTCATTTATTTAACAAAAATACAAAAAAAAACATGTAAAAACGTGTATTTTTTAGGGGTTGGTTTAGTTCTTCAAGGGGGAACTTTTTTCCCCCTGATCCGATTTGGCCAATTTCCGAACTTAACCTGCCTACGAACATAAGACATATTTGTGCCAAACTTGACGTTCCTAGCTCTTTTATTTTGGACTGCATCGTGTTAACTACAGACGGATGGACGGACGGACAGACAGACAGACAGACAGACAGACGGACGGACGGACGGACGGACGGACATCGCTAGAATGTCTTAGAATCGATCACTGATCAATAATATATATACTTCATGGGGTCCCCGACCGATATTGCGATGCATTACACACGGAATGACAAAGTGAGTATACCCTCATACTGTAGTTGGAGGGTATAAAAATTGATGAAAAATCAAATAAAATATTGATGAAAAAAAAAAATTAATTAAAATTGATGAAAAAAAAATATGAAAAACAAAAATTCTTTTGTGAGAAAAAAGTTGAAAATAAAAAAATTTGATAAAAAAATTTGATGAAAAAAATTTATGAAAAAAAATATGATAAAAAAAATTTATGAAAAAAAAAACCAGAAATGTCTCTAATTTTTAGTAATTAAATTTTTCTGCTGCATTTTTTAAACTTGAACCCTTATAACAAATATAATTAGAGCCCATGCTCGATCTGGAAAATAAAAAAAAAAAAAAAATTTTCATCAACATTTTTTTCATCAACCTTTTTTCATAACATTTTTTTTATCAAAATTTTTTTTTTTTCATATACGAACAGAACCCGTTCTGAAATTTTTTATTTTTTAAAACAGTCAATTTATCAAAAATCCGTCCACTTTTTTTTTAAATTTAGACGGACAAACGTCCACACAAAAAACGTAAAGAAATTTGCTTGTATTTTCTTGTTTCAACAGAGCATGTGAGTAATATTTATGCAAATATGTAATACTCATTCGCAACTTTAAACAAGAAAATACAAGCAAATTACAAAATTGTTATGAAATTTAAAATTCAAATGCGATTTTCTCGAAAAATGCGTTTCTGAATTTTGTTGTTTGGAAAGCGGCCGGATTTTTGATTAATTGATTATTTTAAAAATTTCTGAAAATTTTCCAAAAAAAAAAAAATTTAATTTTAATTTAATTTAATTTAAGATTGTGGTGCATTCAGTTTTAATGTGATAAATATTTAATCAAGGCAACTCGCCACAAATTTTGACCCAGTTTTTGAAAATTTAAAAAACCAAAAACGCAATTTAGTTAGTTCCATATAGGACTATTCAAATAACCTATTCAGAAATTTACGGGACACATGTTTTTCTGTAGCGGGACATTTGGTGTGGAATGCCTCATATAAATATATATATATTGATTGATTCGATTAGAGTTTTATTCTAGTTCAAGGCCCAAAAATATTTCTATTTATGATATTGTCATAATAGAGTATTTTTAATTTATTGCTTTAAAAAAGTTACTATCTCATAGTATGTCTGTACTGATCAGTTTCATCCCCACTAAAGGAATCTTCAGCAGACTTTAGAGAATCATCGTTGGTCAATCAAACATCAAACCAGACATAATATTTGATATATTTCCCAAGATATATGAGAAGTACTATTATGAAGTACTATATTGCTATGAGAAGTGCTATATTGCTTTTTTAAAGCAATAAATTAAAAATACTCTATTATGACAATATCATAAATAGAAATATTTTTGGGCCTCGAACTAGAATAAAACTCTAATCGAATATATATACATATATAAAGGCCGAATAAATACATTTTATTTTTATGTACCTTTTGGTACTAAAAATAAAAAAACAACATTTATATTGATTGATTATAAAAGAAAATAGTTCGATGGGAAAAAAATTATGAAAAAAAAATTTTGATGACAAAAATTTGACGAAAAAAAAAGTTTTTGATGAAAAAAAAAAAAAAAAATATGAAAAAAAATTTTTAATAAAAAAATGGGATGAAAAAAAAAAATTTTTTTTTTGATAAAAAAAAAAATTATGAAAAAAGAAAATTTGATAAAAAACATTGGTAAAAAAAATATTGATGAAAAATAATTATGTAGCCTTTTATTCACCATCTGGTGAAAAACGAATTTATTCACTACCAGGAAGTCGCGGATCCACGGGGGCGAAGGGGGGGGGAGAAAAGAAAGCAAAGGAAAGAAGAGGCAAAAGGCAAATTGAAAAGGAAAAGTCTGAAAAAAAAATTTTATGACAAATGTTCGAGAATTTTAAAATTTTTCTAAAGCAAAAATAACTTGGAGTATTAGAATTTTTCTATCTAAAAAAATTTGAGAATTTTTCTATAAATAAAATTTTAGAATTTTTCTTAAGGAAAAAATATAGAATTTTCTATAGGAATAATTTGCGATTATTTTCTATAGGAAAAACTTTAGAAATTTCTATGGGAGAAATTTTTATATAGACATTCTTCAATGAAAACTGTCTAAATATCTTTAAATATTAGAATTTTAATTTGTTTTTATATTTTATTTTATATATGAGGCATTCCACACCAAATGTCCAGCGAAAAAAAACATGTGTACCGAAAACTTCTGAATAGGTTGTATGGATAGCCCTATATGGAACTTAGAAAATTGCGTTTTTGGTTTTCCAATTTTTAAAAAACTGGGCTTAGGAGGCGTGGTCAAATATTGGAAAAATGGTCAAATTTGTGGCGAGTTGCCTTGATTAAAAATTTATCACATTAAAACTGAATGCACCACAATCTCAAAAATTTACATTCTTATATAGTTTTGTATGGACTAACGATTAAATGTTTTTTTTTTGGAAAATTTTCAGAACCCGTTCTGAAATTTTCCATTTTTTAAAAAGCCAATTTATCAAAAATCCGGCCACTTTTTTTTTTTTTTATTTTGAAATTTTTTAAACTTAGGAAAAATCTGACAATTTTTTATCGGCAAAAATCTTTGAAGTTTTTTATAGAAAAATTGTCTCAGAATCTTCAAATTTTTCTATAGGAAAAATAAGAACATTTTCTTCAAGGAAATTTGAGAACTTTTCTACTAAAAAAAAAATGTATTAAAATCTGAGACTTTTTCTATAGGAAAAATAACACAAAATCTGCAAAATGTCTCAGAATCTAAGATTTTTTTCTATTTAAAAAAGTCTTAGAATCAGAGACTTTTTCTTTAAAAAAAAGTCTTACTTAGAATCCATTAGAAAAAAAATTCTTAGAAATCTGTTTCAGAATCTGTGAAAATGTTCTAGAATATAAGAATTTTTCTATAAAAAATGACCCAGAATCTGAGACTTTTTCTATAGAAAAAGTTCCTTAGAATCTTAGACTTTTGGGAAAAATGTCCCTGAATCTGAGAAAATGTTTTAGATTCAAAGATTTTTTCTATTTGAAAAATGTCTCAGTATTTAAGACTTTCTCAGTAGGAAGCTGTTTTAGACTTAGATTCTGAGATTTTTCTATAGAAAAATATTTTAGAATCTAATACTTTTTTTTTTAGGAAAAATTCATTAAATTCTCTGACTTTTCCCTAGGAAATATGAAAATGTTTATGAATCTAAGACTTTCTAAGAAAAAATGTCTCAGAAAACTAGACCATTTCTATGAAAAATTATCTTAATCTGAGAATTTTTCTATACAAAGAATTTTTTAAATATTTAATTTTTTTGGTGATAAAATTTTCTATATATTTGAAAATTTTCTAAATGAAAGTGTAGCAGAATCTGAATCACAGAACCTCATGTCTCAGAATCATAATCATGCACTTTAAGCAAATGAATCAGAAAAAAATTTCAAATCAGAAAACTTCTTTGGAATAAACATGCCTCAAATTTGATATATTTTTTTCTAGAAAATTGTTCCAGAAACTGGGTCTTTTGCTGTCAGAGAAGTGATTTAGAACCTGAGAATTTCTTGAAAAGACACTTTTCAAAATAATAAATATTTTAAGGTCTAAATCATTTTCTATTGGATCTTTTAAACTTGGAAATGTTTCTATAGAAAAATCAAACTAATCAAAAGGTAAACACTAAAAAGCCTTAACTAATAATCCGGCCAGAGGTTCCCTGGAAAAAAATTTTTGAGTAAAAATAATTGCTAGAACACCAAAAACAAAGAAAAATCGGTTAAGAATTTGGACCTTTAGACAAAACTTTACAAAAAACTTCACTTTTCTCTGTGCGTTGATTGTAAAAAATATGTTTAAAACAATCATTAAACCATAAAATTAAGTTTATTGAGAAAAAATAATCCTCAGTGCGTATAAGCAATATTTCAATTATTTAAATTAAATATCCAGTATACGCCTGGTACTAATGCATACAGATATCAATTCTTCAATGTATGTGTACTTTCGTTTTATAGTCATACTTCCCACTGTAATTTACTTTACGACTCTTTAGGTGTTAGTTGTTTCTGTATAGTTAGTCATTTGCTGCTAGTTTGTTCGTGTATGTTTTCATGTCTGTATGGAGTTACGCTCTATACATTTATGTATGTTTGTATTATTCCATATGCTGTTATGGCTGATTTTGTTGGCATTTTTTTATTATTGCTTCTGTAATTGTTGATTTTGTTGGTGTTTTTGTTATTGTTGCTGTTATTGCTGATGTTATTGCTAATTTCATTGTTGCTGGTGTTGTTGTTGTAATACAGTACATATTTGAATTTATACTGCTGGGCAATTAGAAAACTTAACTTTACTTAAGCATATTACATAAACTTGGCAATTACAGCACTAAAGTTTCTATTAAATTAGTTAATATTGGAATTGAAACAACTAGATGACTTAGGAAAAATTACAATATACTTAATGGAAGAGTAACATGAAAGACGTAGTGACAGAGAATATTATAAAGAAATTTAATTATAATTGAAAATACGACAAATATTTAGACTCTGAGAATATTTTTGAAACAAAAATGTCCTAAAAATATCGCTAACATAGAAAAAGTGCCAGATTCTAATAAAAAAGTTTTTATAAAAAGGTCAGTAGAAAAAGACAAAGATTTAGGGAAATTTTTTTTGAGACATTTTTCTTATAGAAAAAGTCTCAGTTTCTGAGACATTTTTCTTATAGAAAAAGTCTCAGTTTCTGAGACAATTTTCTTATAGAAAAAGTCTCAGTTTCTGAGACATTTTTCTTATAGAAAAAGTCTCAGATTCTGAGACAATTTTCTTATAGAAAAAGTCTCAGATTCTGAGACATTTTTCTTATAGAAAAAGTCTCAGATTCTGAGACATTTTTCTTATAGAAAAAGTCTCAGATTCTGATACATTTTTCTTATAGAAAAAGTCTCAGATTCTGAGACATTTTTCTTATAGAAAAAGTCTCAGATTCTGAGACATTTTTCTTATAAAAAAAGTCTCAGATTCTGAGACATTTTTCTTATAGAAAAAGTCTCAGATTCTGAGACATTTTTCTTATAGAAAAAGTCTCAGATTCTGAGACATTTTTCTTATAGAAAAAGTCTCAGATTCTGAGACATTTTTCTTATAGAAAAAGTCTCAGATTCTGAGACATTTTTCTTATAGAAAAAGTCTCAGATTCTGAGACATTTTTGTTATAGAAAAAGTCTCAGATTCTGAGATATTTTTCTTATAGAAAAAGTCTCAGATTCTGAGATATTTTTCTTATAGAAAAAGTCTCAGATTCTGAGACATTTTTCTTATAGAAAAAGTCTCAGATTCTGAGATATTTTTCTTATAGAAAAAGTCTCAGATTCTGAGATATTTTTCTTATAGAAAAAGTCTCAGATTCTGAGACATTTTTCTTATAGAAAAAAGTCTCAGATTCTGAGACATTTTTCTTATAGAAAAAGTCTCAGATTCTGAGACATTTTTCTTATAGAAAAAGTCTCAGATTCTAAAACATTTTTCTTATAGAAAAAGTCTCAGATTCTGAGACATTTTTCTTATAGAAAAAGTCTCAGATTCTAAAACATTTTTCTTATAGAAAAAGTCTCAGATTCTGAGACTTTTTTCTATAAGAAAAATGTCTCAGAATCTGAGACATTTTTCTTATAGAAAAAGTCTCAGATTCTGAGACATTTTTCTTATAGAAAAAGTCTCAGATTCTGAGACATTTTTCTTAAAGAAAAAGTCTCAGATTCTGAGACATTTTTCTTATAGAAAAAGTCTCAGATTCTGAGACATTTTTCTTATAGAAAAAGTCTCAGATTCTGAGACATTTTTCTTATAGAAAAAGTCTCAGATAGAAAAGTCTCAGATTCTGAGACAATTTTCTTATAGAAAAAGTCTCAGATTCTGAGACAATTTTCTTAGAGAAAAAGTCTCAGATTCTGAGACATTTTTCTTATAGAAAAAGTCTCAGATTCTGAGACATTTTTCTTATAGAAAAAGTCTCAGACTCTGAGACATTTTTCTTATAGAAAAAGTCTCAGATTCTGAGACATTTTTCTTATAGAAAAAGTCTCAGATTCTGAGACATTTTTCATATAGAAAAATTCTCAGATTCTGAGACATTTTTCTTATAGAAAAAGTCTCAGATTCTGAAACATTTTTCTTATAGAAAAAGTCTCAGATTCTGAGATATTTTTCTTATAGAAAAAGTCTCAGATTCTGAGACATTTTTCTTATAGAAAAAGTCTCAGATTCTGAGACATTTTTCTTATAGAAAAAGTCTCAGATTCTGAGACATTTTTCTTATAGAAAAAGTCTCAGATTCTGAGACATTTTTCTTATAGAAAAAGTCTCAGATTCTGAGACATTTTTCTTATAGAAAAAGTCTCAGATTCTGAGACATTTTTCTTATAGAAAAAGTCTCAGATTCTGAGACATTTTTCTTATAGAAAAAGTCTCAGATTCTGAGACATTTTTCTTATAGAAAAAGTCTCAGATTCTGAGACATTTTTCTTATAGAAAAAGTCTCAGATTCTGAGACATTTTTCTTATAGAAAAAGTCTCAGATTCTGAGACATTTTTCTTATAGAAAAAGTCTCAGATTCTGAGACATTTTTCTTATAGAAAAAGTCTCAGATTCTGAGACATTTTTCTTATAGAAAAAGTCTCAGATTCTGAGACATTTTTCTTATAGAAAAAGTCTCAGATTCTGAGACATTTTTCTTATAGAAAAAGTCTCAGATTCTGAGACATTTTTCTTATAGAAAAAGTCTCAGATTCTGAGACATTTTTCTTATAGAAAAAGTCTCAGATTCTGAGACATTTTTCTTATAGAAAAAGTCTCAGATTCTGAGACATTTTTCTTATAGAAAAAGTCTCAGATTCTGAGACATTTTTCTTATAGAAAAAGTCTCAGATTCTGAGACATTTTTCTTATAGAAAAAGTCTCAGATTCTGAGACATTTTTGTTATAGAAAAATCTCAGATTCTGAGACATTTTTCTTATAGAAAAAGTCTCAGATTCTGAGAAAAGTATCAGATTCAAAGACACAGTCAGACATTGAAGAGTATCAAGGCGATCGGAAAAGTTCGAATTATTTTATTTTATTTTATTTTGTTTTATTTTTTCCCCCTTAAAACGATTTTTAGTAAAATTTAATAATACATTTTAATTTATTGCGTTTATTTTTTTGAAAAATGTTAATCTGATAAATAAAAATCTATTAACAGGGGTATTCACTATATTTTAACTCTATAAAAAATATTTTTCCCGCCGTAAAAAATGTTTGTTTGTAATAAACATATTTCAGAACAAGTTCATTTCTCATCTTTGGTAATGCACTCTATTGTGAATTCCTTTACTACTTTCAATTTTATGTTTAACAAAAACAAATCTGATGTATACTTTGTGACTTTAACAAATATTGCTTATACGCTTCAAATGATTTTATTATAAAAGTGAAATTTTTAAGCATGAATTAATTTTGCGTAAATTGTGTTAATTTTTTTTGTTGTTAAAATCAACAAAAGCTACAAATACCTTGACATAATTTAATAACATCATTTATTTGTTTTATTATAATAGTTTTTTTTGTATTTAATTCAAAATTTAAATTATACAGAAAAATTTAATAGTTTCTCTTAATAAAAAAATTTCTACAGAAAAATTATAAATTTCTTAATTTTCCATAAAAAAAATCTTCAATTTTAAAATGTATTAATAATTTTTTACTTATACGCAATTATGATTCTTTAGAAGTTGGTTACCCCATGCGTATACGTAATATGCAATTTTCTTAAAATTGAATAATACTCATACGCCTAGTTAACTGCATGAAGCAATCATACAAAATTTAATAATTCTCTTTAGCAATCATAAAATTACACAGAAAATTGTTTTCATATTAAAAAAAAAAATAAAATAAAATTTAGTTACTACAGAAATCACAAATTATATGACAATGAGAAATGAGCTCAAACTGCAAGGCAACATTAAGGGAGAAAACATAATGTAAAAATCATTTAACATTGAATAATGTCTTTGTCAAACACTTAGAAAAATAAAACAGTAACGTATTTTTAATATGTAATTATAACGTGCGCAGTTTTATGGAATGGTGGGTAAGGCAAAAAGTCTCAAAATTTTTGAATAACTTTTGACTAAAAAAGTAAAATTTAAAAATCTCCAAATCTACTCATTCGATTTTAAAAATGTTTTCACTAATATTAAGAATCATTGACCACGCGTATATTGGCAAAAAAAAAAAAACATGAAATTTCAAAGTCTAAGAAACTGTTTATCCAATTTCAAAATATTCCGAAAAAAAAGGTTTTTGATAATTTCGATTCTTAGGACACAAAATGGTGCACTCAAAATAATACATTAGTAGATTTACTAATTTTTTTTGCTAATGCTAGTAAGCTAATCTTTAGCAAATTTTTAGTTGAGATTAGCATGTTAGCAAAAATATCTTGTAAACTTCATTTAGCGCATTAGCAATTTTAAACAAAATTTCGAGGGCCTATATTCAAAACCCTCTATCTTCCATTTTCACGAAAATTACTTTTTGATGGCAAAATATCCAGTAAAACGGCCCTCATCTATGGTGTAAAATTCAGAACAAAAATATTTTTTTTTGCTATTTTATTTGCATTTTTGGTTTTCTCTATCTCTTACACAATTAATTTTTCTAAATGCAAAACCCTCTATCTTTTCAAATAATTAATTTATAAATATTTTTTTGTAATAATTTCATCATGCATTACATGTTTTCATACTAATTTTTGCATGCTGAACATGAATTGTCAACAAAATTCCAGACTCAAGATTTTGGTCCACTGATGCTAATTTTTTCTCCAAATTCTTGTTTGAGTTTTTTGAAAAATAAGGCTCAAAATTTGGATCTCTTGTGAACATCATGAAACAAAAATTTTAATCTTAAAAATCGCGATGCTGTCCACAGCATCTGTGGACCAAAATCGCGTTTTTAATTTTGTTACTGTTTTTTACATTACATACTCAACAGTTTGTCAACTTTTGAGTTGAAATCGGTAAAAAAATATTTTTTGTCTCAAAAATTAGCACCTGTGGACCAAAACCACGATTTTGGAATTTTTTATAAGCCGTTATCATTAATAAATCACGTTAAAAGGGGACCCCGTAGGCTAGTTGGTAGCGTGCTAGCCTTTCAACGTGGGGGTCGTGGGTTCGATTCCCACCAGAACCCTTGGTTTTTTTCGCTACAACGAGACGACGGTCATTGTTACCAGTTCTCGGTTAGGTGGAATTTATTAAAAATGAGTTGTAAATAAATATAAATAATAAATAAAAATAGTTGATCATGTGATCAAAACTATTATTATATTAAAAATCACGTTAAAAATTTACCGATGTCGTAAATGAAATCATAATTCATTTTTATTAAAATGCAAAACCCTCTATCTGATAATTTTCATTCATGTACTTAATATTTTTGAGAAACAAAACCCTCTATCTATCCTCTAAAATCCCCAATAGTGCAAAATTTTAAAAACGAATTATATGTGAGATTCAGTAGTTGATTTAAAAAAATATTGTAGAATATCGAATTTTAATTACTCTAGCAATACGCTAAATAAACAGTTTTTTGGCTCTCCTGAAAAGTTGTGTTTTTTAAGATAGAGGGTTTTGAATATAGGCCCTCGATTTGAACTATTTTTTTTTTGCTAAATTTAAAATTGAGTTGACCAAATTTTTACAAGCTTTTTTGCTAATATTAGCAAAAATAAATTGTAAATTTTTTTCATTTTCAAAAAACTTAAAATGGCGCTATCTCGGTAAGTAAGCCAGATAGGGCAAAATGGAGGCCATTTTTGGTTCTCGGGCTCTCCATAGTATAGCCGGTCCTCTTCACATGTGTGGACCCTAATGAGTCCTAACAACACGTAGAACAAGACCGCAAAATAATCAAAAGCTATCCGAGTAATTTGTTTAAAGTTATCGAGTTTTGTAATTCTCAAAACCCCAGTGGTCCCTTAAAATCACATATCTCAAAAACTAAGCAAGGTAGAGCGAAACGGACACAAATTTTGGATCAAAAACTATTTAATAATATAACGATTTTTAAGGAATCCTACTAGGTCTAGGCCCATCGGGTTCTGGACCTATCGAGTCCGAACTCAATGGGGTCCTCAAATGTGTATGAACTAAGTTGAAATAAAAAAATTTCAGTTAACTAATTTTTGGCAAAACAGTTTTACTAACTTTAGCAAAAAAATTGTGGCTTCAAAATCAGCAAATTTGTTTGTAGGTTTACAAGCTTTTTTTGATAAGTTTTTTTTTTTTTTTTTGAGTGTGGTTAAGTAGGGAATTGTGGTAAAAAGTAAAAATTTCCGATTCTGAGACATTTTTCGTAAAAGTAAATTCTCAGATTCTTAAACATTTTTCATATTGAAAAATTCTCAGATTCCGAGGCATTTTCGCATAGAAAAATTCTCAGATTCTTAGACATTTTTTTTGTATAAAAAAGATTATAAGATTTCGTATAGAAAAATGCTGAGATATTTTTCCTATAGAAAAATTCTCAGATCATTAGCCATTTTTTGTATAGAAAAATTCTCAGATTCTGAAATATTCGTATAAAATTTTCAAATTATGAGACATTTGTCGTAGAAAAAAATTATAAGATTCTAAGATATTTTTCCTATATAAAAATTCTCAGATTCAGGATTTAATTATTCCATGGGGATTTTCAAAAAATTAAATTATCATATTTATAAATTTTGAATATAAAACAAGTGAGAGTGTTAAATTCGGCTGTGCCGAATCTTTGATTTGTTGAAAATTTCAACATATTGGAGGGTATCAAAGATTCGGCACAGCCGAATTTAACACTCTCACTTGTTTTATATTCAAAATTTATAAATATGATAATTTAATTTTTTGAAAATCCCCATGGAATAATTAAATCCTGAATCTGAGAATTTTTATATAGGAAAAATATCTTAGAATCTTATAATTTTTTTCTACTTTTTCAACTTGAAAAATATATAAAAAAAATTCAGAAGCATTTTTTGTGGGGAGCTCTGTATGGGGGTGGTGGGGGATACCGTCCCCATCGCGATAAATGTTTACTAATTTATTTGTTATGCTTTTTTAACTTTAGCAATACCATTTTCTCATGATTGTGATTTTTTAAATCCATTTTTTTAAATCCATAATACCATTTTCTCATGATTGTGATTTTTTTAAATACACGCCCACAAAAGAGGACGAGCCGAAAAAAAATAAATTTTGTAGCCCCGGGGTCTAAGTGCAGGACTCTGAACTCCTTCTGACATAAGAAGGTGTCATTTGTTAAACTAAAATGCAAAAAGAGTTGTAAAAATCGTCGTTTTTTTAGGTTTTTTTAGTTCTTTAAGGGAGAACTTTTTTGCCCCTGGTCCGATTTTACCCATATCCGAATTTAACCGGCCTATGACCATGAGACACATTCGTGCCAATTTTTAGGAGTCTAGCTCCTTTATTTTGGACGGACGGACGGACATTCATAGAATGACTTAGCATCAATCATAGATCAATGATATATATACTTTATGGGGTGCCCGACCGATATTTTTATGCGCTACAAACAGAACGACAAAGTGAGTATACCCGCATACTGTGGTTGGAGGGTATCAAAAATAAAAATCGGTAGAACTGTTTTCGAGATATCACTATATTCCTACGTTCAAGAAATTTCTAAAAAATCTAAAAATTTCATCCCCTTGGCTCTTTCATATAACCAGATCCGATCATTTTAATAATTTTGGATTTTTCAAAAAATTTCGACCAAAAGTTTGGATTTTTTAAAAATTATAAAGAAAAAAAACATTTTGCGATATATTATTTTTATTAATTTTGGCATGCTATTTATGAATATCAAATAATTTCTGAAACCGGAAAAGATATCGCCATTTGAAATTTGTCAAAAAATTTCTTAAAATGGCGGGATTTTCCTACGTTTAAAAAAAAAAAAGTCTCAAAATTGTTTAACACTGACTAATAATAATAATAGTTTTAATCATATGATCAATTATTTTATTTAATCGTCCTATTTATTTACAACTCAATTTTTTTAAATAATTTTAACCCAACCGAGAACTGGTAACAATGACCGTCGCCTCGTTGTTGCGAAAAACCCCCAGGGTTCTGGTGGGAAACGAACCCACGACCCTAACGTTCAAAGGCTAGCACGCTATCAACTAGCCTACGGAGGCCCCTGACTCTTTAACTCTGACTATTTCATAGAGCTTTCATTTAAATCAGAAATTTTTTAACCCATTTCGCCGTTCAATCAAAGTTTAGAGTTCTTGGAGAAAATTTTGTAAAAAAACCAAAAATTTGGTCGAAGCGTGCCACGGAATAAATTTATCGGCTTTGGCTCAAATTAATTTTAAATTAAAGCATGTTTCAAGCATGAAAGGGTTTGGGGGAAAAATTTTGATTTTTTTTATACCCTCCACTCTAGTGATAGAGGGTATATATAAGTTTGTCATTCCGTTTGTAACACCTCGAAATATTGGTCTAGGACCCCATAAAGTATATATATGGACTTTTGTCATTAACTTTTAACGCTTGTGATATTTTACTAATTTCGCAATAACATTTTTATTTGTAAACTAGGTGGTACCTGTGAATGTAGATATGTTAAGGGAACCATAATGAGTAATTCTGCAAAGGCACAGCGCAAATAGTCTCATTATCTCATGGTAAGGAACGTGTAAAGTTGAAAAATGTAAAAAAGTCGCTTGATACTCTCATGAAATTTTTCGTTCAAAGTTCCATATTGTTGGGTGCGTTAAAACTATTGCTCCAAATTTAATACCGTTTAATCAGTAGACTTGGGCAATTATTTGGTATAGGTTCAGTGGATGTGCCATCAATAAGAAAAAAGTTACATGGACCTAAATCTTTGATACCAATTTTTTTCAATTTTCAATTTTTCGAAGTTTTTTGATTGTAGCTTTTGGTGCAAACTGTAATTTTAAAATTCAAATACACATGGTAAAAGCCCTTGTAAATATGCACAATCTGAAACTGATTCGAGTGATGTGCTCGCAATGGTTACGAAGCTGCAGCTCTCCAAAGATGGGAAGAAAAAACGTGAAGTTTTTAAAAAGTCTGTTTTTTGCGAGGCACACTCCCAGTTTTATTCCGAATGGTTCCGAATGCTTTGTGAACTTTATAATTTACCATTTCCCACTTGATTTACAAACGCACCCAAAAAATATTCAATTGCAAAAATTTTATGAACTTTTTAAATTTTTTGCAAAATTTCGATATTTTAGTTTTGCATTATTTGACAGCCAAATGTGCATGGCTGAAAGTTGAACATGTAGAAACAATGGTATGTGCAAATATAATAAATCATGGAAAGCAACATTGATCAAAACTTAATATTGGCGAATTCCGCGGCGTTTTTCTGTTTTATGTTTTTTGTAAGGCACATCCAGGCCGCTTATCGAAATTGGTCAGTGAAAAGCGCGTTTGGTAGTATTTTTTATGCTTTATCTTCAATCCATTCGCACCCAAAAACAATTGACGTTTTAGTGGTTTTTTGGTGGTTTTAAATTTTTGATACTTTTAAATTTAATGGTTATATAAAATCTTACATTACTTAAATAAAGTAGAAAAGAAATGTATTTTGATAGATTATGACATGTTTATTCAAATAATATTTCAAAATTAGTCCATTGATTCTTGCAGTCGCGAAAATCGCGAAAAATCGCTAAAATTTTTTATAACCTTGATAAAATTAGTAATAACGTTTAAATATTTCGTAGTAACCTTAATATTAGCATTACTAATCATACTTTGAATAGTTTCAATATTCAGTGAAGGACAACACTGTAAAATCAGACATTTAATATTAAAAAAAAAAAAAAAAATCAAAATTATTAATTTTTTTTTTTCAAAAATGTTGCCTTTAAACCACTGCAGTTTCTTACCTACTAGAGATAGAATAATGGTGTTAACTAAGAATTTGTTGAGATTTTGTTAATGCATTTGGTAATATTTTTCTAAAAAAAATAAAACCGCTAGAAACATTTTTAGTTCCAAAATATTGGAAAATGTGCCGAAAAAAAATTGGTTAAATGCAAATATCTCGATATTTAGCAAAGATTTTATGCATGTTTGAATATGTATTTTAGCTATGGGTAAGCATAATACAAAATGGTACGTTTGGTTAACTTCGGATAAAAAATGTAATTTTGACAATTTTTTTAAAAATTTTAACTTGAAACCGCCATAGTTTTGGGTGCGACCGCTCAAATTAATGCACGCGGACGGATTTGATTTACTTACTTATAACGTAATTTACCTACAAAGTCTTATCAATGTGCCACGAAAAAAAAGTCGCAATTTTTTTTTTCTTAAATATTAAAAGTTAATGACAATTGCTCATATTCATGATCCTCGATCGATTTTTAGACGATCTAGCGATGTCCGTCCGTCCGTCCGTCCGCCCGTCCGTCCGTCCGTCCGTCCGTCCGTCTGTCCGTCTGTCCGTCTGTCTGTCTGTCTGACTGTCTGTCTGTTGAAAACACGCTAACTTTTGAAAGACTTTACGGAGGCTCCTGAAGTTTGGCATATATATTGGGAATTTACCTGGTCAGGTTGGTATTGCAATCCAGCCAAATCGGTCCAGTGGTTCAAAAGTTATGAGCTAAATACTGAATTTCGGCAAAGGTTTTTCGTGAATTTATGAGATAAAAAGCACTATAACTTTTGAAAATCAATTCTGAGGATGCTGAAGCTTGGCATATATATTTTTCGTTCCTCCAGCCTAGTTCGTATTGAATTTTACACAAATCGGTCCAGTGGTTCAAAAGTTATTAGCAAAACTGTGAATATCAGATTAGCTTCATCTTAAATTCACGTGGTGAAACCCCGTTAATCCTGTTTTAAAACCATTGGTAAGTCACAAAAATATTTTAAAACGTATTTTTGTCACTCAAAAATATTTTTATACCAAAACAAAATCAAATACACTCGAAAAAAAATTTTACACTCAAAAAAAATTTTACACTCAAAAAAAAAATTAGTAAATTTTTTTTTATAAAAAATTCGAAAAAAAATTTTACACTCAAAAAAAAATAGTAAATTTTTTTTTTGAATGTAAAATTTGAAAAAATTTTACACTCAAAAAAAAAATTAGTATTTTTTTTTTTTTCAAAAATTACTAAAAAAAAATTTTTTTACACAAAATAAAATATTTCTAATCATAACTGTTATTTTTTTCACGTTAGAAAATTTACTATCACTTAAAATGGGCATTGTGGAGGGTATTCATAGATTCGGCCAAGTCGAATTTAACTTTTCTACTTGTTAAATTTTGAATGTAGGAAAATATCATAATTTTTTGCCAATGATTTTATATTTGTATTCAGGTCGTCAAAATAATCACTTTTTTTTATTCCTCTTTTTAAATTTAAAAAAAAAAACAAAACTTTGATCACGAGGCTCCACGGGTTCAATTAATTCGATTGGCCTCAAATTTTTACCACAGAAGAAAAAATAATGATGATACATTTTTTTACCAAATGTATATTTTGAAGTGCAATGTGTTAAAATTTTTGTATGCTCAAATAATTTAGTTCCTTGGCCCTCTGTGATAATTGTACTGAATTTATCGTGACAATTGGCCTGTAGTTTTTTCTATTGGAAAAAACGTTTGAATCTTGAAATTTTTCGAAGCTCAATTATTAATGTAATTTCAGTTATATATATATTTCGAGTGTACAGATTAGATTAGATAAAAGAGGCCCTATGCACTGCGACCAGAATGACACAGTAGTATGAATATTTTCGAGTGTATAAATCCTCATACTACTGTAGCGAACATCTTCTCTGCATATTAAAAAATAAAATCACCCAAACCCATGTGTTTCACACTGAAGTATGTGTTTGAAAATTCATATAAAAGACTTTTTTTTTTGCTTCAATGATATACTCATTGTAATTAAGGAAGAGTAAATTTCATTTTCAGACTGCATGTCGTACGTAATATGGATTTAAAGTTGGTTGGTTTTAACATAACTCATACCACCATAATAATAAAATAATTCATAGTTTTTTGTAGAGCATTCTTTGTAGGAGATGAGTGGATATGTGAGTTGGTTTTTGTATTTACTTATAACCGGTTTAGTTAATTGAAATCGGAGCTGATTCGAAATCTATATTCAGAACAGTTAAAATTAAGGATTTTTCAGAAATTCTTAATTTTGCCATACTGTTTTACATATTTTCTACACCATTTCCAATTGTATTTTTAGTTTGTATTGTAGGAATTATCAATTGTATTTCAGAAGTTATCAATTGTATTTCAAAAATTATCAATTGTATTTCAGAAGTTATCAATTGTATTTCAGAATTTATCAATTGTATTTCAGAAATAATCAATTGTATTTCAGAAATTATCAATTATATTTCAGAAATTATCAATTGTATTTTTGAAACTAACCTTTGTGAAACAGTTGAAAATTTCTGAAATACAACTGATAATTTTTGAAATACAATTGATTATTTCTGAAACACAATTGATAACTTCTGAAATACAATTGATAATTTCTGAAATACAATGGATAATTTCTAAAGTACAATTGATAAATTCTGAAATACAATTGTTAGTTTCTAAAATACAATTAATAATATCTGAAATACAATTGATAAGTTCTAAAATACAATTGATAATTTCTGAAATACAATTGATAATTTCTGAAATACAATTGAAAACTTCTGAAATACAATTAGAAATAGTGTAGATATTTTCTTATTGATTTTTCACATTTCTATTACTTAAGTTTTTCTATAAGTTCCAAGATTTTTTTTTGGCTGAAATTTTTTTGATTTGGCTGAAATGTTTGATTTGGTTTTTTTCGGGATTTTGTTAATTTTTTTGTTAATTTTTTTAGATTATTCTTAAATATTCAGAATGTTCATAAATATTCAGAATATTCTTAGCCTGTTTGCCATGAAGGTTAAAAATTTAATATGAGAGGTAAGGGTTCGCAATTCGACCAAACCGAAATAAAACTCTCTTTTGTTTTTTTTATTGGTTTCTCTTCTTTACGCTTTAATACAGGATTTTGTTACTCACTCTTTCAACATTTCCGTTGGCAATGAATAAGGATTATCACTTATTTCGTTTTTTTTTCCACATATTCCCCAGATATAATAAAAAATATGTACATGAAAATATGTTTATATGTTACAGGGTGATTAAAATGTATTCAAACAAAAAAAATAGAATTTTTCTTAAGGAAAAGTTTTGATCCACTTATCTTTAGATTTTTTTAAGATTCTAATACACTTTTCCTATAGAAAAAGTGTCAAATATTGAAAGTCAGATTCTGTAATATTTTTCTGTAGAAAATGTCTTAGACATTAACACATTTTTAGTATAACAAAAGGCTCAGATTCTGCGATATTCTTCCTTAAGAAGAATTCAGATTCTGAGACAATTTTCTTTTTGGAGATGTCTCAGATTCTACGATGGAGAAAATGCCAAACTCTGCGACATTCTTTCATAAGAAAATCAAAATATTTTGAGACATCTGTAGAGAAAATATCAAATTCTTAGACAGTTTTCCTTTAAAAAATACCACAAATACTGATACTTTTTTCGTACAGACATAATTTAAGGTTTTGAAATATTTTTCTTATATTTTAGATTTTGAAACTGTGTCTTAGATTTTGACATTTTTTGCTTGTCTAGCATAAAACTATTTGTGTGGCCTTATAAATGTCACATTGTATATGTAATTTTATAATAAAATGTGTGATGTAAATGTGTTTGTATGTTAAACAAAAAAAGTAAAGCCTTTAAGCATTTTATCTGCAAGTATAAATGTTTAATACCGTAAAAATTTAATGAATATATTTTTTTTTTTAAATGAAAACAATAAATACTTCAGGTATATTATTCGTTCATTCTAGTGGAAACAAAGACATTGAGTGCTATTGAGATGCATATTAAAACACTTTTTGGAAGATCAAGTTGAAAAGGACATTTTTAAATCTCATTTTAAAATTTTTTTAAATTACTTGACAAAAATATTTTGAACCAAATTAAGATAAAGGAATTCAAAATTCTGAACAATTTTATTTTGATGAAACGGCTTTAGAGAGCACTTAATTTTAAAAGCGAACAGTTTTATACACAAAAACTTGGTAAATTTAAACAAAATTTTAAAAACGCAAATTCAGTCAAAAAAAATCACCTTAATTCATTTAATATAAATAAAACTACAAAAAAATACCAAAAAGTACTATTTTTGTACTTTTTTTTATCAAAAAGTACTATTTTGGTACTTTTTATTAAAAAGTGCTAATAAGGTAAATTTTATCAAAAAGTACTATTTTAATTATTTTTATCCAAAAGTACTTGTATACAAAAATTTGAAAAATTTAAACAATGCTTTAAAAACTTTAATTCAGTCGAAAGAAAATCACCTAAATTCATTTAATTTTCATAAAACTACAAAAAATACCAAAAAGTACTGTTTTGGTACTTTTTATCAAAACGTACTATTTTAGTACTTTTTATCAAAAAGTAATAATTAGGTAAATTTTTATCAAAAAGTACTATTTTAATTCATTTTATCCAAAAGTATTACTTTGGAACTTATTATCAAAAAGTACTATATTTGTACTTTTTATCAAAAAGTACTATATTTGTACTTTTTATCAAAAAGTACTATATTTGTACTTTTTATTAAAAACTACTATTTTGGTAAATTTTTTGTACATTTCTTAAAAACGACAATTCATGCAAAAAAAAAGCCAACATCCATTTAATTTTAATAAAACATCAAAATACCAAAAAGTATTATTTTTGTACTTTTTATTAAAAAATAACTTTTTTGGTACTTCTTATCAAAAAGTACTATTTTGTTAAATTTTATTAATAAGTAATATTTTGATTCCTTTTATCAAAAAGTACTATTTTAGTACTAGTTATCAAAAAATACTATATTTGTATTTTTTTGTTAAAAAGTACTATTTTGGTCCATTTTGTTAAAAAGTACTATTCTGGTACATTTTTTAAAATGTACTATTATGGTAATTTTTATTAAAAAAGTTTTTCCTTGTACATAATTTTTCTTTAAAATTATTGTTTTGGTGCTTTTTCAAATTTTTTTGTAAATTTAACACATTTTATTTTTAAAAAACTCAAATTTATTTAAAAGAAAATCAGCAAAATCCCTTTAATTTTAATAAAGATCAAAATACCAAACAGTACTACTTTAGGACTTTTTATTAAAAAATACTGTTGTAGAACTTCTTATTTAACGTACTATTATGGTAAATTTTATTAAAATGTTGATTCTTTTTTTAAAAAAAAGTAATGTTTTTGTACTTGCTATCAAAATCTACTATATTGGTACTTTTTATTACAAAGTACTATTTTGATATTTGACTATTTGATATTTGACAATATACTATTACCCAAAAGTATTACTTTGGCACTTGTCAAAAGTACAATGTTGGTACTTTTTATTAAAAAGTACTATTGTGGTAAATTTTTTTGTACATTTAAAAAAAAAAAAAATCATACAAAAGAAAATCTTCATTTAATTTGAATAAAACTCCAAAATACCAAATAGTACTATTCAAAATTCATGCAAAAGAAAATCGCCAAAAATCCATATAATTTGAATAAAACTCCAAAATACCAAATAGTACCATTTTTGTTCTACGTATTAAAAAGTGCTTTTTTGGTACTTCTTATCAAAATGTACTATTTTAATAAATTTTATCAATAAGTACTATTTTGATTATTTTTATCAAAGAGTACTATTTTAGAACTTGTTATCAAAAAGTACTATTTTAGTACAAATTTCAAAATGTACTACTTATTATGGAAATTTTTATTAAATAGTTTTATCCTGGTACATAATTTTTCTTTAAAATTATTGTTTTGGTACTTTTCAAT
Organism: Pegoplata infirma; assembly: GCA_963921195.1. Classification (NCBI taxonomy): domain Eukaryota; kingdom Metazoa; phylum Arthropoda; class Insecta; order Diptera; family Anthomyiidae; genus Pegoplata; species Pegoplata infirma. Next base: position 34,794,653 of record OY992540.1, on the reverse strand, counting down.
AAAAAAATTTGTGAATTTCAACACACTTTTAAAAACGCAAAATCATTAAAAAAAATCACCAAAATCCATTTAACTTTTAAAAGACTCCAAAATACCAAAAAGTACTATTTTTGCATTTTTTGATGAAAAAAAATCTGTTTTAGTACTTCTTATCCAAACGTACAATTTTGGTAAATTTTATTAAAAAGTACTTTTTTGATTCTTTTTAATTATCTTTTACATTATCAAAAAGTACTATATTGGTAGTTTTTATTAAAAAGTAATATTTTGGAAGATTTTTTTAATGTACTATTATGGTGATTTTTGTTAAAAAGTTCTATCCTAGTCAAAAATTTTAATTTAAAATTTTTTTTTTGGTACTTTTAGTATTGAAAAGTATTAGTATTATTAAAATGTACTAACATTTGGTAGATTTTAATGAAAAGTAATGACTTTTGGTACATTTTATTAAAAGGTACTACCTTGTTTTTTAATCTTGATAAAACTTTAGCATACAATAAAAATACCATATTGGTACTTCTTATCAAAAAGAACTATTTTAGTACTTTTTATCAAAAAGTGATATATTGATAACTTTATCAATAAGTACTATTTTGATTCTTTTTATCAAAAAGTACTTATTGTAAAAAGTAATATATTTGTAAGTTTTTGTTAAAAAGTACTATTTTAGTACATTTTTCGAAATGTACTATTTGGTAATTTTTATTAAAAAGTTTTATCCTGGTACAAAATATCTCTTTGAAATTATTGTTTTGGTACTTTTTAATTAAAAAATTTTTAAATTTCAAAACATTTTTAATAACGAAAATGCATTTAAAAGAAAATCAGCAAAATCCATTTAATTTAAATAAGACTACGAACTACAAAAAAGTACTATTTTTGTACTTTTTATTAAAAAATACTGTTTTAGTACCTCTTATCTAAATGTACAATTTTGGTAAATTTTATCAAGAACTTCTATTTTGATTCTTTTTATCCAAAATTATTATTTTGATACTTGTTATCAAAAAAATACAATATTGGTACCTTTTATTAAAAAGTACTATTTTAGTACATTTTTGTAATGTACAATTGTGATTTTTTTTTTGAATCTATAAAACTATTGTTTTGTTACTTTAAAACTATTGTTTTGTTACTTTTTCTTAAAAAGTAATAGTTTAATTAAAAAGTACAACCTTTTGGCACATTTCATTAACCCAAAAAGGTGTAAGGGTACTAAATTTTTTTAAAGTTAACTATCTAATTTTTATCAATATTTAATTTAAAAAAATATTTAATTTATTTAATTTATAAAGTTATATTTTGGTTGCTTTTTTCATTAATAAAAATAAAACAACAAATTTTTTTAAAAGAGTATAAAAAACATGAAAAAAAGCTTTTTGGTACTTTTTTTTAAAAGTACTTTATTTGTAACTTTAACCAAAAAGTACTGGTTGATTTTTTTTTCAAAAAGTACTATATTTTACTCATATTAAAATTTAATATTTTGGTATTATTTATAAGATATTACTATCCTGGTACATATTTCTTTTAAAAAGTACTATTTTACTTGTTTAAAAAACGAAAGATTTTTTTATTAAAGTACTTTATTTGTAACTTTAACCAAAAAGTACTGGTTGATTTTTTTTCAAAAAGTACTATATTTTACTTATATTAAAATGTAATATTTTGGTACTATTTATAAGATATTACTATCCTGGTACATATTTCTTTTAAAAAGTACTTTTTTTACTTGTTTAAAAAACGAAAGAGTTTTTATTAAAAAGTTGTATTTTAATTCATACTTTTTATTGCAGTCTTAATTAAAAAGTTATATTTTGGATTATGGAACTTTTTTTTATTATAAATTACTACGATTTTATTAAAAAGTACTTTTTTTTTAAAGTACAATTTTGCTTCTTATTATAAAATAAAACAACAAAAAAGTATTTTTTTATTAGAGTAAAAAAAAGATGAAAATGGTTTTTGGTACTATTTTTTTTTTAAAAGTGCTTTATTGGTAACTTTAACAAAGAGGTACTGGTTGGTTTTTTTTTATCAAAAAGTAAAATTTTTTTACTTATATTAAAATATACTATTTTGGTACTATTTATAAGATATTAATATCCTGGTACATACTTCTAATAAAAATTGCCATTTGTAAAGAAATATTAAAAAGTACCAAAAAGTGTTTTTTTAAGGAATGGATCGATTTTTTGTTAGAAATGATAAAAAACGCTATGAAAATCGTTAAAAAAAAACTTTTGAGATATTTATTTAAAAAAGAAAGCATGGAGATTTCCCACGCAATAAATTAAAAGGTGGGACACCTTCCTCCCCGCCATATGTATTAAAAAATGCATTTATTATGATGTTAACGGTTAAATAATAGAATTTTTTCATTATATTGTTTCTGTAACCATGACCCCAAAAGGTGGCGGGATAAAAAATATATTTGTCTTATCCCCCTGGTCCAAGTGCAGGTTGAAAAACTTTATACGACATTAAAATGACTTATTTGTTGAACAATACAAAAAAAATACAAAAATTGTCTTTTTTTTGGAGTTTTTTAGATTTTCAATAGGGAACTTTTTTTCCTGATCTGCACATTTACGAACTTTACGGAACCACTTAATTAGACATTTACGTGCAAAACTTCAGGGGTAGCCCATTTTTGGTTGGCCTGCATCGTTGTTTCTACAGACGGACCGACGGACAACGCTGGAATGTTTTAGAATCGACCATAAATAATAAATACACTTTCTGGGGTCCCCGACGGACCATACTATGGGTATAAAAATATATTTTTTTAAATTTTTACGAATGAATATTTTCTCAAATAAATAATTTTTAACGACACGAAACCATGTTGTAATAGTTACTAAAAGTACCGGTATTTTTTCAATGGTGAAAAAAAAAATTCTTATGATTTTCCGCAAATTTTTCCGCAAATTTTTCGCAAATCGAATTATATTAACCCTTTGCGCCCGGCAGTAAAAGTTTCGAATTATTGAAAATTAAAATAAAAAAAAAAAATGTCTTGCGATACATAATATTTGTTCATTTCGATACTCTAAACACGAATAACAAACAATTTTTAAAATAGTTTCTAAGATATCGCCATTTGAACTCGCATAAAATAGCATATTTCATACATTACAGAAATTAAAAAAAAAAAAAAAAAATAAAAAAAAATCTTCTTGAACAATATCACGGAGCTTGAGGAAATTTCCATTAAAAGAATTTGGATTTCTGATTAATTTACAAAATAATATATATCTTGCGATGCATTAATTTTACTTATTTTGGCATTCTAACCACGAATAAAAAAAAAATAAAATCTGTAGAACGATTTTTTGAAATATCGCCAAATTTAAAACTGCCAAACAAATTCCGAAACTGACGTTTTTTCATGCGTTCAAGGAATTTTTAAAAATATAACCTCAAATTTGATTCCATTGACTATTTCATAGAGCTTGAGACAAACTTTCATTCAACTAAAATTTGAATCAGTTCATACCACTTTTATTTTTTGTGGACATTTTCTACAAATCTAAAAATTTCATCAAAGTGCGCCACGGGTAAAATTGATCAGATTTGGCTCAAATTAAATTTAAACGAAAGTTTGTCTCGAGCTGTCTGAAAGAAAAAACAATTTTAAACCTTAACAGACAAATTTTTGAGCGTAGGAAAAAACATGTTTTAAATTGCAAATTTCCAATAGCGATATCTCGAAAACCGTTCGACCGATTTAAAATTTTTTTTTTTTGATAAAAATAAACAAACATGATGCATCGCATGATAGGTATAATTTTGTTTTTTCAAAATCCAAAACTTTGGTCACCAAGAGCCGCAGCAACACTGGACTGCACGCAATATTGCAGTTGATAATGGCGTATGATTAATGTACATACATAAAAACTATCTCAAATCACTCATACGCAACGTTTCCCCACTTTAATAAAATTTACACAATTTTAGTGTTTCATTAAATTTTAAACTTTAACCTACATTTTGTTGTTGTTCTTTTCACAAAAAAATGTTTCACTTTTATAAATTTTCATTATAAATAAAATATTATTTTCTTTTTTTCCGTACAATTATTCAGTTTTGCTTTTTATATGTCCATTTGTTTGTGTACACAAATAATGAATTAAATGGTATTTTAATTATTTAAATGGTCTTTCTGTTTATTTTATTCTGTTTGAAAAAAAAAAAATAACATTTTCTTTTTTTTTTATAAAATTAAAAAAATAAACACACACACACTCTCTCTCGCATAAATATTGTATTCACACAAATACATTCATATTAAATGTGTCATTTGCGTAAATAATACACAACAACAGTGAAATGAATGTTTTAAAGTATGGTGACATTCTTGGGTAGAAGGTAATTTAAATAGTATCAAATGGTTGCTTGTAATTTTTGTAAAATTAAATGTTGAAAAAAAAGACCCACCCTACTGGATAATCGGTTTATAAATACACTAATTATATATGCACATTTTTATGTATTTATCTGTGTTTGCTTTGTAATTTAATTGCATTTTATGCAAAGATTTTTTTTTTTTTTTTAATATTTAAATAAAATAAGTCAAATGAAATGAAAATCGTAATCATCAGATAAATAAAAGTAAAAACTGCATAAATATGAATAAATGTGTATGACATATTCAACTGTGACGAATCAAAAATTGCATTAAAACTTTTCTGTGTTTTATTTGATTTTATTTGTTTTGATTTTTAACTGATTGTGAATTCTTGTAATTTTTTTTCGAAGTTTTGGATTTTTCTGGAATTTTAAATTATTTTTTATATTACGCTACTCTACGCGGTTTTTGCACCGAGATTTTAAATACATTTTCTAAAGTATTTTGACCTCCTAAACACGAATCAGTAATCAGAAAAGTTGTATCAAATCGCCTTCTCGAGATATAGGCATTTTAATTTTTTGTGGACCAAGCCCTCAAAACTGACAATTTTTTAATATTGTGTTTAGGGACAAACCTTTCGTTCCTTTTGGGTCCAATAAAAAAACTCTTTATTTTTAGTTTTTAGATTTGGTTTTATTTGTTTTGTAAACTGTATTGTTTTGTATTGTAAATGTTTTATTATAAATTTGATGTTAGTTTTATTTTGTAGTTCACTGTATTTTTTGTATGTTAAATATTTGTTGTTGTTAGTAAATGTAGAATTTATTTAATGTTGGTAGGCCGCGTATTGTTAATTGTTTCACGTCACAAACTTGAGTGTCCGTTGTTAATTTTGAATTGAGTATTGATGCTTATATCAATTTGCATGTTCAATAAGCAACAATAACAACAGCACCTTCCAATGTGAGAGTCATTATGCTGTACCGTTGTTTAGTACAGTGGGTGTCAATTGCATAGGGGCACAGTGCGGGTCATTAGTTTAGAGCCATCTCTAAACATATTGGGAAACTGTATGTTAAAGTTATTAATACACAGAAAAAAAATTCCAAATTTCATAGTATTTATGAACAAATTCATACAATTTATTAACTTTTTCATAATACTTATAAACTTTTTCATAGTATTTATGAAAAATGTTAAATATTTCTTAAATCTATATATATAAAAGAGTTGGGTGAGTGAGTAAGTGACTGACTGACTGATTCATCATCGCCCAGCCGAAACCGCTGAAGCTAGAGACTTGAAATTTGGACTGTAGGTTCACCTCCCGGACTATAGATCCACTAATGCTGGATTTTTGCCAATGTTGATTCTAAGGGGGTAAAAAGGGTAAAAAACTGAACTTTTGATACCTTTTATATTTCCTTAAATAATGGTCCTAGAAACTTGAAATTTGGAATGTAGGTTCACCTCCCGAAATATAGATCCAGTAGGGCTGGATTTTTGCCAACGTTGATTCAAAGGGATAAAAAGGGTAAACATCTATACATTTGGTACCTTTTTTATTTCCTTATATTTTTATACAAAAGTGGTTCTTTTGGTACCTTTTTTTATTTACTGAAATAACGGTCACACAAATTTGAAATTTGGAATGTAGGATCCTTTGGTGAAAAAACATTCTGGAAAAAGTAATTATGGAAATTGCGTTTCTTAGGGGGTATACACTGAAATAATGATCCTAGGAACTTGATATTTTGAATATTGGATCCCTTTGTGAAATAAAACATTCTGGAATAGTACTTCTTGAAAGAGCCGCAAATGGGGTAAAAAATTTTACTTTTGGTACTTTTTATATTTCCTAATATAATGATCCTAGACATCTGTTATTTGGAATGTGGGATACTTACGGTACAATGGACTATTTGAAGTCTGAGCGCCATGGACTTGCCTAGAAAATTTACTTATTTTTAAGCTTGTACAACCCACCCTCAACTCAACTCATCTTTTATAAAAAGTACCTTTTATAAAAAGTACCTATTATAAATAGTACCTTTTATAAAAAGTACCTTTTATAAAAAGTACCTTTTATAAAAAGTACCTTTTATAAAAAGTAACTTTTATAAAAAGTACCTTTTATAAGAAGTACCTTTTATAAAAAGTACGTTTAACAAAAAGTGCATTTTATAAAATGCACCTATTATAAAAAGTAATTTTTATAAAAAGTACCTTTTATAAAAAGTACCATTTATAAAAAGTACTTTTTGTAAAAAGTGTTAAAAAGTATATTTTTGGAACTTTTTATATTTTTTTAAATACTGGTCCTAGAAACTTGAAATAGATTCATCTCTTGGAAAATAGATCCAATAAAGCTGTGTTTTTGCCAAAGTTGATTTTTATCCTGAAATAATAATGATTCTTATTCTGAAATAATAATTATTATCCTGAAATAATAATCAAAGATCCTTAGAATTTGGAATGCAGGCTCATCTCTTGGAAAATTGATCCACTAAGGCTGGGCTTTTCCTAAGAGATAAAAAAATTTTCTTTTGGTACTTTCTTATTTCCTGAAATAATAATCTTAGAAACTTGAAATTTGGAATGCAGATTCATTTCTCGGAAAATTGATCCACCAAGCTGAGGTTTTCCCAGTTTTAGTTAAAGGGGGTAAAAAACTGTACTTTCAGTACCTTTTTTATTGTAGGTTGCTTAAGTAAAAAAACTTTCTAAAAAAAGTGCTTTTTGAAAATTCCTTTTCTTTTTTTACTTTTATATATCCTGAAATAATAATCATAGAAACTTGAAATTTGGAATGTAGGATCCTTAAGTAAAAAAAAAAACATTCTGGAAAAAGTACTTTTTGATATTTACTTTTCTTAGCGGGTAAAAGAGGTAACATTTTTATCTTTTGGTACTTTCTTATTCCGGAAATAATGGTCCCAGAATATTGGAATTTGGAGTGTAGGATACTTTGGTGAAAGAAACATTAAGGAAAAAGGCTTCTTGGAAATTTCTTTTCTAAGAGGGGGAAAGGGGTAAAAGAGTGTACTTTTGGTACTTTTTATATACCTTGAAATAATGTCTGTAGAAACTTGAAATTTGGAATATGGGATTCTTCGGTAACAAAAAATATTCTCGAAAAATAATTTTTCCGAAAATTCCGTTTCTAAAGGGGGAAAAATAAACTTTTGGTACTTTAAATATTTCCTGAAATAATTATTCTAGACATTTGAAATTTGGAATGTAGGTTTCTTGGGTGGAAAAAAATTCTGGAAAGGGTATTTTTTTAGATAATTAAAATTTGAAATGTAGGATCTTACGGTGAAAAAAGAAACATTCTGGAAAAGGTTCTTTTTGATTCGTTTTTTGTTTCTATAATAATGGTCTTAGAAGCTTGAATTTTGGAATTTAGGTGTACAAAAGTGTTTTTTTCTACTTTTTATATTTCCTGCAGTCCCTAGGATCCTAAATGATCCTAGGGACTGCATTTTTGAACGGGGAACGAAATGGAATAGTGCATAGAACAATATGGAATGATATTTTTTACTCAAATTCATTTTTTTTACTCCATATATTCATATTTTTTACACTATATATTTTCTATCTATATATTTTTTCACTCAAACTTATTTTTATTCCAATTTCTTTTTTTACTGTAATATTTATTTACTTAAAATCCATAATACCGACTGAGGGCTTGAAAATTGTGATAACGTACCAGCAAAGTTGCACAAATTGTATTGTTTAAATAATTCATTGAAATATTCCCAGCAAAAAAAGTACGGAGTACTTCTATTTGGAGTGCTTTAAAACTATAACAAATGTAATGAAATACAACAAAAATAACAAAAAACACAAGAAAAAAACGCAAAGGCATTCTTTTCTACTCCATAAAAAGTTGATATTCAGCTCTTAACTCATTACCTTCCGCGACACTCCCATACAAAAGTTAGTAGATATTCAGTAGATAAGAAGTACTCCGAGCTTTCAAACAACTTCCAACTACTTCCCTGGAGTAGTTCTTATCTACTGAATATCTACTTACATTTGTATGGAGGTGTCGCGATAGGGTATGAGTTAAGAGCTGAATATCTATGTATTTTGGAGTAGAAAAAAAAGTTTGTGTGTTTTTGTGTTGTGTTTTTTGTTATTTTTGTTGTATTTCATTACATTTGTTATGGTTTTAAAGCACTCCACTAAGAAGTGGTAATGACTTTTTTTGCAGGGTTATGTTATGAAAGACTTAAACGTTCACATTTAAATCGGTGGGGTAATTGTGATCCTTTTATTATCCGGTATTTAACATAACCGGTAACGAAGTTCCGGCGGGCGATTTATTCATAAATACTATGAAAAATTTTATAAGTGTTATGAAAAAGTTAATAAATTGTATGAATTTGTTCATAAATACTATGAAAGTCGTTCATGGGAATTTTTTTTTGTGTGTATACCTAAATACCTAACTTTTGCAAGAAATCCGGACTCTATACGATGAAGGATACCATCTGGACATTATAAGGCAGTTTAAAATTTTACATTTTCCTGAATTTTTATTTTCAAAAATACAGGAAGCCATTGAAATTTTTTTATTGTAAATGTGGGTTATAAAAATATACCGTTTTTTTAATTTTTAATAACAATTATATTATTTATTGCTATTTTAAAATAAATTTAATTATAAGGTCCGTTTGATTACTTTTTTTGTAGTAAATGTAGTAAAAGGGAAACATTTTAAAATTTTACTCATTGAGAGAAAAAACCAAAAAAGTAAAAAAACGAAAAGTAGTAAAAATAGTAAATATATTTTTAACATTAAAATTTTTTTAAATATAATTTTATCATGATGTCTGCACACATTTGAACAAACCAATTTCAGAATTTCTTTTCTGCAAAAAAATACTTATCTGAGATTTTTATTCAATGGAAATTTGAGAATCTGAGTACAATCCTAGATGATAAGTTTAAAAGCAAAATCTTAAGAACTTAAAGACTTTTCTCAATGAAAAATACTCAAAAGCTGAGGAACTTTTCTTGTAAAAATACACCTATTGTTAGAATTAGTATTTGAACACTCAGCATCAGAGCACACAGTTTTTATAACAGAAAACCCCTCAGAGCCTGAAGAATTTTTCTATATAAAACATTTTTTTACTTTAGAATTTATTCCTATAAAAAACCCACAGAATCTTTGAATATTTGAACTCAAAAGCTCAGAAAATTTTCTTACCATCTTAAGATTGTTTTACAGAAAATCATTGAGAAAAATATTAAAAAATCTCGTAAACCATATTTCAAAGATCCTCAAAATGCATGGACAATTTTATTTTTTTTATTATGTTCGCTATGAAAAACTCCTCTCGATTTGTTGGTTTCTATTTAGAAATGGACAGATTCTAATTTTTAGTATGTATTTATCTAATTTATTGTTATGCAACTGCATTAAGAGAAGCTGCTCTTTGTGAAAGATACATCGAACGAAAATAATCCAATTTCCTGACAAGAATCCATGCTTAAGAGTTGATGTTAATCAGATTTTGCATTTATTTTCAAACGTCCTTTTAATGCATATGAATATATTTCACAGCATAAGTTGTTTTTGTTAATTTTTTATCTTGATTTTCAATACGCGATACAATTTCATCCATAATTTTCGTATTTTTTATTTTTTAGAATAACATTTTTGTTTGTAAATAAAAATATAAATTTGTCAATAATTTTTTTTGACATAACTTTTTATTTACTCATTGAAATTTTTCCGGTAAATTGTAGTAAAATTTAAGTAAAAGAGAAATTAATTTTCTCTTTAATTGATTACTACATTTACTATTTTTGTGTGTACTCGAACGGTTTTTGAGCAAAAGTAGTAAATTGAGTAAAAAATAGTAAATTGTAGTACGTAAACGAATGGAGCTATAGTGTCATGGTCAAATAACAAAAAAAAAGAAGTAATTTCTAATCAATTCAATGTTTACAAATACAATCGTACAATGCTCTATGTATACTAGAGTTTGCAAATAATCGAGATATTTCATAATCGCGATTACGATTAAAAAAATTGCCGTTAATCGCGATTAAGATTAATCGAATTTTTTAAATAATTTGAGTTGCAATAGCTTTAAAGGCGCGTTTAGAAGGGAAAGAAAACCCCTAGATTGAAAGTAAAACACAACTCTGTGGGAATATACTTTTGACTTTAAAAATTGTTGTGTCAAATCTAATTTCTTTAATACTTGTTTTTGCTTACCATTTTCACTATATTATTATTTGTTTTTTGTATTATTTGTAAATTGGAAACCGAATTAAAGTAAATAAAAAATATATAATAAAATTTTATTTGACATTCCAATTTTAAAAGTTACCATAGAGTTGTTTTTTTAGTTTAAATCTAGAGGAATTCTCTCTCGTCTAATCACGCCTTAAAAAAATCTTTTGAAATTTACATTTTAGAAAGTAAGAAAATACAAAAATATTATTTTTCAGAAATAAAATTAAAAACTTTCGAACTTTCCTATGAAAAATAAATCAAGATTTTGGAACCACAGTCTCTTTTTTAGTATATCATTGCGCATCGAAAGAACTCTCGAGCGTCCTTGAGAATTTTTTACTCAGACATTTTTTTAAAACTTCTAATTAAAATTCTTTGTTGATAAAATTTTACACATACTTAAATTTTCTTGACATCTTCAGCATCAAAAAAATTTTTGGAGAAAAATACAAGATTTTCTTATATTTTTATTGCGCTTAAATAAACTCTACAAAGAGTGCTTCATTCAGCTCATGAAACATGATTTTACTGCGTCTTAATATCTCTTTATCTGTGCTACTAAAGAGTAATCTAAACTGTGACTGGTTTGGATTCGCTCTTTGCCACGTGATTCCTTTCCAAAAGCTGCTTCCAGTTCAAAATTTCTGTGGGGTCGTGTCGGAATACCTGTCGATGGCCAGTGAAGGAGCTTATTGCGAGGAAATTTATTAAAACATTTAACAAGGCATCATTAATCGGCAACCTGCAGTCAAAGTATGAAAAATTAAGTTTTTTTTAAATTTCATGTCCAAATTTTTCGACCAAATCCGACCAAAGCCTTTTAAGTATATTTTAAAAACAAACAAGTATGTTTTAAACTCATATCAGAATTTAAATTTTCCTTTAAATTTGAATGACTTTTACGAGAAAAGGAAAGAAAAATAGCAAACAAGTTAAATTAATCATGGGCCAACCCATCAAAATTTTCCATTCCAAATAATTGGTACCAGAACGCATCATACCATCCTGCAATCGTTCGTTTGAAATTGTTCCTAAAGTAATCGTTTTTAGAGTAATTTAGTTTTATTGAAAAATAATTTGAAATAGAAACTTCAAAATGGGTTTTAAAAAATTTTGGAACTGATTTAAATTCGTTATAAAAACAGTTTATTTCATAGAAAATTATTAATCGTAATCGCATGATTTTTTTGTCGATTACGATTACGATTAATTGGTGCGATTAATCGCGATTACGATTACGATTTTAATCGTTTTGCAAACTCTAATGTATACAATGCATACAAGGAGAGATTTGATTGGATATTTGTTTAACAATAATCCTTATAAAAACATAACTTTGTTTTTATGTTATAAACATATAAGTACATACAGAAAAACAAATGTGAATTTGTAACATAGAAAAAAAAATATATTTATAAATAACTAAACAATTCAACACAATTATTTTAAAACAAAAACAAATATACATATCGTTGCAAAAATTTTAAATGGACATAAAAAAATAAAAATGAACATTTTACAGAATATTTTAATTTTAATTTTAATTTTAATTTTAATTTTAATTTTAATTTTAATTTTAATTTTAATTTTAATTTTAATTTTAATTTTAATTTTAATTTTAATTTTAATTTTAATTTTAATTTTAATTTTAATTTTAATTTTAATTTTAATTTTAATTTTAATTTTAATTTTAATTTTAATTTTAATTTTAATTTTAATTTTAATTTTAATTTTAATTTTAATTTTAATTTTAATTTTAATTTTAATTTTAATTTTAATTTTAATTTTAATTTTAATTTTAATTTTAATTTTAATTTTAATTTTAATTTTAATTTTAATTTTAATTTTAATTTTAATTTTAATTTTAATTTTAATTTTAATTTTAATTTTAATTTTAATTTTAATTTTAATTTTAATTTTAATTTTAATTTTAATTTTAATTTTAATTTTAATTTTAATTTTAATTTTAATTTTAATTTTAATTTTAATTTTAATTTTAATTTTAATTTTAATTTTAATTTTAATTTTAATTTTAATTTTAATTTTAATTTTAATTTTAATTTTAATTTTAATTTTAATTTTAATTTTAATTTTAATTTTAATTTTAATTTTAATTTTAATTTTAATTTTAATTTTAATTTTAATTTTAATTTTAATTTTAATTTTAATTTTAATTTTAATTTTAATTTTAATTTTAATTTTAATTTTAATTTTAATTTTAATTTTAATTTTAATTTTAATTTTAATTTTAATTTTAATTTTAATTTTAATTTTAATTTTAATTTTAATTTTAATTTTAATTTTAATTTTAATTTTAATTTTAATTTTAATTTTAATTTTAATTTTAATTTTAATTTTAATTTTAATTTTAATTTTAATTTTAATTTTAATTTTAATTTTAATTTTAATTTTAATTTTAATTTTAATTTTAATTTTAATTTTAATTTTAATTTTAATTTTAATTTTAATTTTAATTTTAATTTTAATTTTAATTTTAATTTTAATTTTAATTTTAATTTTAATTTTAATTTTAATTTTAATTTTAATTTTAATTTTAATTTTAATTTTAATTTTAATTTTAATTTTAATTTTAATTTTAATTTTAATTTTAATTTTAATTTTAATTTTAATTTTAATTTTAATTTTAATTTTAATTTTAATTTTAATTTTAATTTTAATTTTAATTTTAATTTTAATTTTAATTTTAATTTTAATTTTAATTTTAATTTTAATTTTAATTTTAATTTTAATTTTAATTTTAATTTTAATTTTAATTTTAATTTTAATTTTAATTTTAATTTTAATTTTAATTTTAATTTTAATTTTAATTTTAATTTTAATTTTAATTTTAATTTTAATTTTAATTTTAATTTTAATTTTAATTTTAATTTTAATTTTAATTTTAATTTTAATTTTAATTTTAATTTTAATTTTAATTTTAATTTTAATTTTAATTTTAATTTTAATTTTAATTTTAATTTTAATTTTAATTTTAATTTTAATTTTAATTTTAATTTTAATTTTAATTTTAATTTTAATTTTAATTTTAATTTTAATTTTAATTTTAATTTTAATTTTAATTTTAATTTTAATTTTAATTTTAATTTTAATTTTAATTTTAATTTTAATTTTAATTTTAATTTTAATTTTAATTTTAATTTTAATTTTAATTTTAATTTTAATTTTAATTTTAATTTTAATTTTAATTTTAATTTTAATTTTAATTTTAATTTTAATTTTAATTTTAATTTTAATTTTAATTTTAATTTTAATTTTAATTTTAATTTTAATTTTAATTTTAATTTTAATTTTAATTTTAATTTTAATTTTAATTTTAATTTTAATTTTAATTTTAATTTTAATTTTAATTTTAATTTTAATTTTAATTTTAATTTTAATTTTAATTTTAATTTTAATTTTAATTTTAATTTTAATTTTAATTTTAATAGAAACTGCATCAGATTCTAAGTGATTAATAGGGGTGTGATTTCTATGTTAATGCATATTTTTTGTCGATAGTCTAAAAACGATATCGATCAATTAATTTTCCGAATCAAAAAATTTCCTTTAAAATGGCATCGAATTATATTTGCATATTTTGATGCAAATGCACATTTTTGCATATTTTTTTTTTTAAATGCATACGTTTGCATATATTGATGAAAATGCATATTTTGCATATTTTGATGAAAATGCATAGTTTTGCATATTTTGGTTTTAAATGCATATTTTGTGCATATTTCAAACTTCCAAGTGCATTTTTTTTTTTGCATATTTTGGCATAAATTACAAAAACAAATTAAAATTTATTTGTTTCAATAACAATCTTAAATTTTAAAAACTTTTTTTAAAAATAAGAAAATAAGAGAAATGGAAAATTTTTCTTTTTTATTTTTTTAAGTAGTTTGTCTTAATTTCCAAAGAAGTCTTGCTTACATAAAGTTTTAAATGTAACTATTTACCCGGCATTATTTTTTGCATTTTAAGAAGTTTTATGTATGAGAGCGAGATTTTTATTTTTTAGTGCATATTTTTAGTTTTTTAGTGCATATTTTAAATTTTTAGCGCGTATTTTCGATTTTTTCCTTAATGATTAACATGGACAAGCGATCATAAAATTTTCTATTTCGAAAAATTCTTCACAATCTGAGGATATTTATTTCAGAGCAACAAAAATTTTCTTTTGCCATCATTTGCATTTATTTTAGCCATACATAAAGTTGCAATTTTTTGTTTATTTTATATGCTGTGTATAAAAAAATACTTTTTTGTATTGCAATCATATTATTACAAAATATAATAATCTATAGCTTTTTTATAATAAACCCATAAACCTATTTATACAATTTACAAAAAGGAAAATGTTAAAAATATGTATGATAAAAGTATACATTTCGCATATACAGTGTAACAAATAAGTATACAAACAAAATTCTATCAGTATTTTTTTAGGTATTTATTTACGAGTATTTATTTAGTTCCTCCAGTTCACATATTGATGGCCTTTCGAAGACCTTTCTGGCATATCGCTAAGATTTTTAACCAAATTATCAAAATACAAGCGGTCTAACTAAGGCCAAGAGAAATCTGCTACTGGTGGTTTTTAAACAGTTTTAATCGACCGGCTTCTATCTCTATTACCGAATTTCTACGACTGTTCCCTCGTTTAATTTTTTTATATCAGGCATCTCTACTATTGTTTGGTAACATATGATTCACTCTGTTTATACAAAAATGGATAAATAAATGAACAGTTGTATAATTTTTGTATTTATTTAAAATGTGGTTTTCGTTTTGAATAAACAAATTTCGGGGATTGTATTTATTCACATGACAATAGCTACGTTTTTTTATAGTTTAAGTTTGTTTACAACTATGGGCCAAACAAAAAGAAAATACAATACAAAAACAATAATGTTGAAAAAACTTTATTTAAAAAAAATTGCTAAAAAAAATGTTGTGAAAAATTTTTTTTAAAAAAAATTAGTAAAAAAAAATAATTTTTAAGAGAAAATTTTCGTGAAAAAAAAATCCGCGAAAAATTTTAGAGGTAAAAAATATAGAAATTCTGATTAATTTTTATTAAAAAATAATAATTGTATTATTCGACCTTTAAAATATTATATTTTGAGTAAGTTTATTCTAGCTCGAGGTCAATATTTCCTTTACTAATTAAAACAAGTAAGAAAATTACAGTCGGTCAAGACCGACCATATAATACCCTACACCAGTGTTTCCGGAAAATGGGTCCCAAGTTCAAACATGGACCGATTGGATCTATCTTTTGTCAAATCTTTAATAAGTGTAAAAAACAATCGAAAACCTAATTTGAGTGAAATAAGCTTCTATTTGTTGCCATTAAACCGCTTTAACTGAATATCGGGCGAAATTTTATTTTGGGGCCTAAGTCCAAAAATGGTCCGATTATAATCATTAGGTTATTAAAGTACAAGTTAAAAACATACCAACAAAATTTTAATAAAATATTTTCTAGTTTCATGAAATTTGAGCGATTTATGGGAATATCGGGAAGGTGGTTTGTATGGGGGCTACAAGAAGGACTGGTCTAATTCCTCTGAAATTCGGAAAGGTAATTATTAAATACAAAACACGTTTACCTGCCAAATTTTGAAAGTATACATATTATAATACGGTCATTAGAGCAAATTGAGCCAAATTAAAGCGGACCTTTGTATGGGGGCTAGGTCTAAACATGGACCGATTTATTCCAATTTCAATAGGCTTCGTCCCGGGCCAAATGAAGCTTAAGTTTCAAATTTCAACCAAATCGATTGATAATTGCGACCTGTATCGTGTTTACAACGTTTACATGGACGGACAGACAGACGGACGGACGGACGGACATCGCTAGACATCTTAAGCGATATCGGTCCAGCGGTTCAAAACTTATGAACGAAAATATAAGGACACCTCAAAATTTTTGTACATTCAACATAACCTAAAAATACAAAATGCTTTAATTCGGCTGCTGGTTGACATATGTGAACATAATTGAACACCAAATGGTATTTAAATAAGTACGAACATATTTTTGAAAACAAAAATTAAAAAATCGCGTATTTATTTTTTACCAATATTTTTTTCTCGCGGTAATTAAAAAAAAAAAAATTTCAAAAAAAATTCCTTTTAAATTAAGTTTTTTGCAATAACCCTTTTGAAATTGTGGAGGATATCACTTCATTCGGCAAGGCCGAATTTAACTTTTTTACTTGTTTTTAGTCAAAATCGACCAATTTTAAGGTACGGAGTGGTCTTCATTAGCTTATTAGTGTGTCTAAACACCTTCAGTTTGTTTTGGTATGTTCATAAGAGTTGTTCAACTTGACCGTGGCTAAAATTTTGTTAGGGAAAAATCAAGAGTCACTGCAAGTTATGCTGACAAAAATAAAAAAAAAAACGATGTTTTTTTCCTATATTTAAAAAAAAATCCAGAAAAAAATATTTTTTAACATAAAATGCTACTAGAATTTGTTCAACTGACTATTACCCACATTTTTGCCAAATATATTTAAGCGTACGACTGCTTTTCTGAATTTTTGTAGGCCCATAAAAAGGAATTGGTCACCAAGCTGGACAAACTGAGTACAGGGTTTTACTACCTTTTGGTAGTAGAGTCGAACGTAGTTCTTATGTTTATCAAAAAGTCTTTATTTTTTGCAAAGTGTATTCGGTTCCAGAACTCATCATATTACCCTGCTACTTTACATTCCAGAACAAATGATTTTAGTTTGAACCTTTCTCAAAAGCAATCGTTATTTAGAGCAAGTAGTTTTTTAAAATAATAATTTTACATAGAAATTTTGTTGTTATTACAGTATACTCAAAATAATTTGTAGGCAAAAACAAATGAAAAACACATTGAAAACAAGTGATAAAACAATTGAAAACCATCCCAGTAATTATTCACTTGTTTTAAAAAACATCAACAATAAAAATTTATGATTTCGAAGGTTATTTTTACAATTTTTTATTGAATTATTTTTTAAAAAAATTGTCAATAAAATTTTGGGGAATCGACACCCGTAATCAACATCATTCTGGCCGGACACTCTACCCACCGTGCCAAAGTGACCTGTTTTTATATCTCTATAAAAAATGCTTTTATATTTCTATAAATAATTTTTTAAATTTTTTTACTACAAAAAATAACCCACACAAGTAGGTAAAAACTAATGATTTCTCTTTAAAAAATTCCAACAATTTAAAAACAAATAACGTATACAAATCATTTAAAATTAAAGAAGAATCACTTATTTTTACTTACCGAACTAAAATAAATGCAATGCAAAAATAATTGAATGCTAATGAAAGTCTTTATTTTTTATGTTGTTATTTTTGAAACAAAGAACGTCATTTAAAAATCTGAACATTAAACAAATGTTTTTTCTTTAAAAATCAACAAAACTGAACTTAATGGGAATCTGTTCCAAAAAATTTTTAGAAAATATATTTAATAGACAAAAATAAGTTTGGACCCAGTAGATGGCCCTGAGGTGAAGTTTTCTAAAACTCTTCATTTCAGAGCAATTTCACGGCACTGTAATATATATGTTTATATCGTCATGAGTAAATTGTGTATGTATGACTTGTGGCGCTGGTGTAAATGTATTAAGATATTTCTGGGCACAACAATATTTATTGGTTGGTATCACAAATTCAGATTGTGTAATGGGGCCCAATAAATGGCGCTGGGGTGAGTTTTGTTAAGAAATTGGTCATTTCAGTGCAATTTCAATTTACTTCTAAATGTATCGTCATAAAAAATTGTGTATGTGAGGCATTCCACACCAAATGTCCAGCGAAAGAAACATGTGTACCGTAAACTTCTGAATAGGTTGTATGGATAGCCCTACATGGAACTTACAAAATTGCGTTTTTGGTTTTCAATTTTTCAAAAACTGGGCTTAGGAGGCGTGGTCAAATATTGGAAAAATGGTCAAATTTGTGGCGAGTTGCCTTCATTAAATATTTATCACATTAAAACGGAATGCACCACAATCTCAAAAATTTACGTTCTTATACAGTTTTGTATAGGCTATCGATTAAAATTTTTTTTTTGGAAAATTTTTAGAACCCGTTCTGAAATTTTCCATTTTTTAAATAAGTCAATTTATCAAAAATCCGGCCACTTCATGTATGAATGGACCTAGTAACATGGTTTTTGTAATTTAAGCATTGTTTTCCGGTAAGCGTTTATAAGTTAACTCAAAAAATTATTGTTATAATATATTTTTGCGTTTAGCGTGAAATATGATCGATTTGGTGTTCATCAAATGGTCAAAATTCAGTGTACAAAAAATGACAATTTCCCCAATATGATACTTACTAATTTCTTTTGAGATAAAGAAAGTAGATTTTTTTTATTTCTTTAACGCCTGTTGTGCGAATGGGAATAAAACCTTCATGTAACGAAATGGCAACGGAATGGAATGGTACAGGGAACGAAACAGAATGGAATGAGATAAGGAAATTAATTTTCTTTAATTTCGTTACTTGTTCCATCCTGTTTCGTTCCCTGTACCATTCCATTCCGTTGCCATTTCGTTATATGAAGGTTTCATTCGCTTTTGCACAACAGGCGTAAATTTGCTACAGAACTAAATACTTATTTCTAAAAAAAACGCACTTTATGTACAACTTTGTAAGCATTTATATGGCAGCTTTTATATAATCAAATATTTAATCCATTTTAATAACAAACAATTATTTTAAATATTTTAAATATTTTACAACTTTTTGTTGAACCGTACATTATAATATTAGTTTTCACTTGGAAAATATTTAATTTAGTTTTTAAATAGAATAAAAATAACATGACTTTCGTACGCTTTGCATAATTTATGTATAATTTAGTTTTTCAAAACACATGGATATTTAATTATTTCATAAAAATAAAATATATTTTTTAAATAATTAGAATGCACTCTAATTACAAATTGGGTACATTTCAGCAGTAATATTTTAAATTCTGAGGAATTTTATTCTGGAATTATTTCTTTTAAAGCTAAGAATTTGATATTTTACTAAAAAAACTTTGGTTTTAACACTTTTTTTCAGTAGAAAAAATTTATACACACAAAATTTTTTTTTTCATGAACGATTTTCATAGTATTTATGAACAAATTCATACAATTTAGTAACTTTTTCATAATACTTATAAACTTTTTCATAGTATTTATGAAAAATGGTAAAAAATCTTAAATTTCACATATTATGATTTATTCATAAATACTATGAAAAAGTTTATAAATATTATGAAAAAGTTAATAAATTGTATGAATTTGTTCATAAATACTATGAAAACCGTTCATGGAAAAAAAAATTTTTTGTGTGTAGATAATTTTTATAGAAATGGATTCTGCTACATTTATTTAAGAATCTCTTCAGATTCGAAAACATTTTCCTTTAGAAAACTTTCCAATTCTGGATCTCTGAAACATTTAAATTTAAAATTATTAAATATTTTCATATACAAAAATTTTCATAATCCCTTAAAAAATCGTATTACTTCTACACTGACCTAAATATTTGTTTTGAGTATAAAATTTAATACAAAATTTTTTCTAACATACATTTCATTCTAAATCCTCTTTAACCAACAAACCATAAATTTACTACATAAAACTTTTAGTTCTAACAAATTACATTTCAAATGCAACTTATTTAAAGCGCAAAGTTTAAATGTAAAATATAATTTTTTAGAAAAAAAATCTGCAAAAAAAATAATATGAAATAAACTTACCATGTTAAGAAAACCTCCACTCTCAAGTAAATAAAAAGTATGTTATAGAAAAAAAAAAACTATAACAAACTAAAACGAGACAAGAAAATAGACTTTTATTATGTGGTTGAAGGAACAGAATAAATACGAAAACTAAATAAGAAAATATTTTAGTTAATACACGGAGAAAAAAAGTGAAAAATACAATTTTTTTTTTTTTTGTATTTAACAGAAATTTATTTCTGATATCATTACGAAAGAAAGCATTAATTGATTAATTTTGATAAATTTTTATTAAAAAATTAGTTAAAACGCCCGGCGTTGCCAGGGTCGACTTAGTTAAAAATATATATCTAGCTTCTCTCCAGCGCCACCTATCGGGTCCATTCATACATAATTTTCTCATGACAAAATTTACATACATTCAAGTTTAGTAAAATTGTACTGAAATGAAAAAAGTTGGTAATAACTTTATCTCAGCGGCATGTTCCGGGTCTCGCGTTTCCCTGGTCGACTTAAATATGAATATCTAAATAGCTTCTCCCTAGAGCCAACTATCGGGTGCATTACCACATGCACAATTTTCTCATGAAGAAACATAAATATATTCTAAATTGCAGTAAAATTTCAATGAATTGAATAATTTGTTTAATAACTTCACCACAGCGCCATCTACCGGTTAAAAATTTTACCAGGAAACGACACCTACCGGGTGTTTTAAATTTATTTATGGTGGTTATTTGACGATCGTGATCTTACTTGACGATCGTGATCTTACAAACTTAAAAATTATATAAAAAAGACAATTGTTAGGTTGGGGAGTTTCAAAAAATGGGTAAAAAAATCGTCTTTTAGATTTTTCAGACATTTCGTCTTAAGAAACTATACGATGATTTAATTTGAGAAAAAAGGTTTTTTTAATAACACTGCGTGACAAAACTAACCACTATTTTAGAAAACAAGAGGTACGACCATCATTTCTATATATTTCGGACATGCTGAATCGAATGGCGAACTCCGTTTTTGGATGTATGGTACAGTTTTCTAGCAAAATGTCATTAAAGATTGGCTGATTTTCAGCTGCTTTTTTAACAAAAAAATTTCCAATGCTACTAATTTTTAAATGCTATGGCATGGAAAACAAAGACATAACTTGTAGCAATATTTCTAATGTAAATTTGGTTTAAAGCTTTTCATCTTAAGCCCTAAAAATCGCGGATTTCTTAATTTTTTTACGTTTTCGCGAAATTAACCCCTAAATTGGTCTCTGATAAAAAACTTGCATTTTGTGGATCATAAAGGTACCCATGACACTACGAATAGTGAACAAAAAATATATATGTTATATGGACCATCATGATGAAAATCGCGAAAAACCGTTTTTTTGTATATGGCAGCATCACTTTACGAGATGATTTAAAGCCCCATCTTTTAGTATAAAATGTGGGAACCTTAAATAATGAACTGACCCAAAATTTGTCCAAAAAAGTTTTCATTTGCAAAAGTTATCTTAACAAAAGCTATAATTATTGCATAGAAAACACTGAAATATTAGTTTTTGTTGAGATAACTTTTGCAAATGAAAACTTTTTTGGACAAATTTTTGGTTAGTTAGTTGTTTAAGATTACCACATTATATACTAAAAGATGGAGCCTTAAATCATCTCGTAAAGTGATGCTGCCATATACAAAAAAACGGTTTTTCGCGATTTTCATCATGATGGTCCATATAATATAGCTGTTTTTTTCCACTATTCGTATTGTTAGGGATGCCTTTTTGATTCACTAAAAGCAAATTTTTTATCAAAGACCAATTTGGTTGTTAATTTTGCGAAAACCTTAAAAAATTAAGAAATTCGCGAATTTTATGACTTAAGATGAAAAGCTTTAAACCAATTTTGCATAAGAAATATTGCTGCAAGTCATATCTTTGTTTTCCATGCCATAAAATTTATAAATCATTAACTTTGCAAATATTTTTGTTAAAAGACTGTCTCTAAATCAGCAAATCTTTAACGACATTTTGCAAGAAAACTGTACCATACATCGAAAAACGGAGTACGCCATTCGAATCAGCATGTCCGAAATATATAGAAATGATGGTCGTAACTCTTGTTTATTTTTTAGTGTTCCGCAGTGTAACTATCCAAAAGTGGCACAACCCTGTAAAAATTTGACTTCCTTAAATATTTTTTGTTTACGAAAATGTGTAAATTTTTAGTTCGGGAGTTTTCGGAATTTTTACATTGTGTCATAAGGGGGCAACAATATTTTTAAGCACTGATATGGCCGATAAGCCGATACACCCCATCCTTAAAACTATTTCTTTTATATACATTTTAAGTAAGATTTAGGCAAAACGGTTCATAACGGATGGAATATTTCCCTTGTAAAAGATTGTTCAATCTTGTTCTTCTATCTCTCAATTAATGTAGATTTAAATATGTATTAATATTTTTGTTCGAACATTCGCGATTTTCCATTTAAATTCACTTTGCTACTTTTTTAGTATAATGTTTTTATATTTGCTAAATAATCTTGACAACGGAATCTGACTAATTCCGAAACTCGTATCGACTAAGTCTTTTAAAAATGGCTAACATAAATAAATTAAAAAAAAAACAAATAACTTTCTTATAAATTATTCTATAAGAATATCATAGTTTTAATTACTGAAGGAAATAACGACCTCGAGCTAGAATAGACATACTCAAAAAAAAAAGTTTATTTAAATTTGTTACCAAAAATCAATGTGTGTAACAATTTACACTTAATGTGTCTTCTTTCGTAAGAATACACAAAGTTAATAGTTTTACACATTAAATGTGTAATAGTACACACATATCGGCAAACATATAATCAAACCCCCATTAGAAAATCGTATTGCGCAAAGCATTTGCAATACAGTTTTTTGCACTAGTTTTAAAAATTAATTGTAGCTTAAACATTAATTGTGTAATATTACTCATATTTCTGACAAATTCTGAAACACGTATCGACTAAGTCTTGCAAAAATTACTAACATAAATAAATTTAAAACAGAAAAATAATTTTCTTGATAATTATTCTATGAGAATTCCTAGTTTTAATTATTCAAGAAAATAATGACCTCGAGCTAGAAAAAATATACTAATTAAAATTATTTCAAATTGCAGATTTTTGCAATAAAAGAAAATTTTATAATGATTTAAAATAAAAATATAAATCTTTATTAACGTTCGATCGTTTGTTGTCTACTTTTCTATAATTTAGTTGGTTACTTTTTCTTAAAGTGTTTAAATAAGTTGTAGTAAATAGATATAATAGTATGTGGTTGTTACTTCAACATCTCTCATCTCGTCATATGTCTCAAGGGTATAATGTGTAAATAAGCTAAAAAGAATACACACATATTTTAGATAAAAACTAGAAAAAAAATTTATAAAAATCTTAAATGTAAGACTTAAAAGTTAGATATTACAAAAACTAAGACCAAAAGAATGACAGCATTTTAGCATGACAGGAACTTCAAAATGGTCATTATCGGTAAAAAATGTTCATATATGCACATTAGAGCAACATTTTTTTTTTGTATGGACAACAAGCTTTTCTTCTGATTTTGAACGTCCGAGCAATATTTTTATTTTCCTAGACCTCAGACTTATGTGGTAAAAATATCAGGCCAATCGGATTAAAATTACCCGTGGCGCCCAGCGATAAAAGTTTTGGATTTTTTAAAATTTATAAAAAAAACAAATAAGAAAATTTTACTCGGTCAAGATCGACGATAGAATAAAATACACCAGATTTTCTTGGAAAATGGGTCCCAAGTTCAATCATCGACCTATTGGGAAAGTAAGTTCAAATGAAAAATTGCCTCAAGCTCTACGAAATATTCAAGGAAAAAAAAAATTTTTCTTAAAAAATTTCTTGAACTTAGAAAAAACACCATCGTTTGAAATTTCTTTCAAATGTCGATATTTTGAAAACCTTTCTACCGAATATAAAACTTTTCTTATTCGCATGAAGCATGCCAAAATTATTAAAAATAATATATCGCAATATAGTTTTTTTTTCAACAATCCCAAATTTTAGTGAACATTTTCCAAAAATCCAAAATTTTTATTCAAGATTAGTGTTTCCAATTCGGTTAATCGAATAACCGATTCCTCGATTAATCGCTTCTATTTCGGTTAATGTCGAAACAAATAATTTGAAACGCAAATAATTATTCGACCCGATTTATCGGTTAAAATAGTTCGATTAACCGGTTAGTATTATTATCTAAATTTTCTATAAATCGATCCAAATACTTAATTTTTTTTAACCAACACTTCTTTTAAAAAATTTAAACACTTTTATATTTTACAAACACTGAAATAAATTCAAACCCAATGGCAAATAATTATGATTTAAAAATCACTTCTGAGAAAGATTACTCTAGCTCGAGGTAACGTTTCTTTACCAATTATTACAATAATATTGTCAAAGTAACACTTATCAAGAAACTATTTATAAAGTTTGTTTTAAATTAATTGATACGGTCATTTTGCAAGACTTACTCGCAAAGGTTCGAAAGAATTAATTCTTTAATTCAATTTTCTAATTCGAATTAAAAAAATAGAATTTGGCATTCCCTAAAATCATTCAACTTTCAAAATCACTGAATTAATTCTTTCAAGAATTCATTCCTTAAGAATGATCATTCTTAAGGAATGAACTATTTGTTATCCAAATCAATCTACTACAAATTGAATGGTGAAATTTTCTTATCATTCAATTTTAAACAGTGAAGCGCAACACACATACACACACATTTATGCTTGTGTGAGAAGCAGCAGACGAGACGCCGACAAAACCACAGCCAATCGTTTACACACGAAGATGCTTAAAATGCACACAAGCAACATATATTTGAAAATATAAAGGGAATGAAATAAAAATATCATCATTCAATTTGTAATAGATTTGAATGATGAACAATTTTGATCATTCAATTGAATGATTAGCTTGGAAGGAATTAATTCTCTCGGGAATTAATTCATTTTGATTTAAGCTTTGAGAATTAAGCATTAGAATTAATTCGTGTTGAATGCTAGTAAGGAATGATAATTCAAAACATTTTAAAACAGAATTGAACTTTTTGGGAATTAATTCTCAATAGAATTAATTCGTTCGAAGCTCTGCTTACTCGACACGTGTTTCGGAATTCCTCAAATTCCATTGTCAAGAGTATTTAGCAAATTGACAATCGTTATTGACAAAACATAAAATGTTATATTCAGCTAGCCAACTAGCATACGGGGGGTCGTGGGCTTGATTCCCACCAGAACCCTTGGTTTTTTCGCAACAATGGGACGACGGTCTTTATTGCTAGTTCTCTGTTGGGTTGAAGTTAATAAAAATGTGTTGTAAATAAATATAAAGAATAAATAAAAATAATTGATCATATGATCAAAATTACACTGTGGAACAAATTCAGGTTAACAAAAGTTAGGTCGAGAGTGAGGGGTTAAAATAGAGGCTAAATTAGAAGACTCGTATCCGGGCGTTTGTTTATGTTAGTTTGAATTTTTTTTAATCGACCTTTAAACTTTGCAGTCAAATGCCGATTTTCAGCATTTTGTTTATATGGTTTTTTGGCTACAACTCGTCGACTAATTGATATTTTTTGAATCTGTAAAAGCAAAATTATTGCTATAGACCTGTCCAAAAGTTACAATTTTTTAAAAAATTTATTTAGAAAATTTTTGTGGTGCTAATGAAGCAAAATATTTTCAAAAAGCATGAAAAAAAATATTTTTCCAACACTTTGCTTCATAAGCACCACAAAAATTTTCTAAATCAATTTTTTTTTAAATTTTAATTGTTGGACAGGTCTTTAGCAATAATTTGGCTTTTACGTATTGAAAAAATATCAATTAGTCGACGAATTATAGCCAAAAAAAAAAAAAAACAAGTAAGAAAGCTATATTCGGCTGTGCCGAATCTTTAAATACCCTCCACAATGTTAACCAATGCACTATGGTTTCGCGGACGACCTTTGTTGGCCAAAATTCAATTTTCTCAAAATGGATTTTATAGAAAGTCGTAAACACTTACAAACAACAGAAAACATATTTTATTTTTGTACAAACTCATTTATTGTTCAAAAACAAATTTAGCTAAAAATAAAAAAAAGTATTTTTTTAAATTTTTTCAATTAATTTTTTGAGTTTAAATAAGTACAAAAAATTTTTTATAATATTATACATGGAAAACAAAAAAATTATAACAATTTTTACCACAAAACCTATTTAAAACCAAAATTTTTTCCATTTTTGTAATTTTGGCCAAGAAAAGTGATAATCGGAACTATAGTGCAATGCAAATATTTAAAAAACAAAAAAAATATTTTATAAATATGTATGTATGAAAATTATATAAAAATTATATAAAAGCAACCACGTGGCACGTGTATGACACATACTACGTATTTTTAACTTCTTTTGATACAAATAACAACAAGCCAAACAACCATCAACAACTACAAAAACGCGCTGCCACGCCATATCATAGAGGTTTATATTGAAACTCATCTCAATTGCTCATAGCTTCTTAACCCCTGAACCGATTTTGCCATAATTGGTACCAAAATAACCAGAAGAACGTTGAGAACAATAAATAAGAACCTATTTAAAATTTTATTTGAATATGTCACCCATGAGCCAAGATAAATCATTTTAAAATTTTGGGTTAAATGGCTGGTGCCACGCCCCATTGTGCGATTCGGCCCAAATTTTTTGTGAGTGTTAGGAATGATAAAATTACATTAAATTCAAAGTTTCGTTTACATTCATTCAACAGGTGTCAAGTTATAGCATTTATTTTGTGTAAAATTCACATTTTCACTCATCAAAATTTACATTTTCACTCATAACTTTTAAAATACTTAACCGATTTAAAAAAAAAAAACCATTAGATTCTGCCTAGGAGAATTACGCAACTTTTGGTACCCCAGGCGTTTAAATCGGTTCTGGATTAAAGCCAAAAACGTGATTTCAACAGACAGACAGACGGACGGACAGACAGACAGACAGACAGACAGACAGACAGACAGACAGACAGACAGACAGACAGACAGACAGACAGACAGACAGACAGACAGACAGACAGACAGACAGACAGACGGACATCGCTAGATCGACTTAGAATCGATCAAGGATCATTAATATATATACTTTATGGGGTCCTAAACCAATATTTCAATGTGTTACATACGGAATGACAAACTTATATATACCCTCTATCACTAGAGTGGAGGGTATAAAAACATATAAACAATATGCTGAAAATCTGCATTTGACTGCAAAGTTCGAAGGTTGGTTAAAAAAATTCGAACTAACATAAACAAACGCCGCGATACGGGTCTTCTTACTAGCCTCTATTTTCACCCCTCACTCTCAGAATCGACCTAAATTTTGCTAACCTGAATTTGTTTCACAGTGTTATTATTATTTAAAAAAAAATATTATAAGTGAAAAATCAAAAATATTAAGTTTTTATTATTTTTTGTGATTAATCTGTTAACCGCCCATTTTTCCGATTAGTCGACCCGAATAAACGATTAATCAACTTTCGTCATTTTTCAAATAATGCCCTTACCGATTAACCGCAAGGGTCGAATAATTAGAAACACTATACAAGATAAATGGGGTAAAATGATAATATTTGTCTGAAGTAAAAATAATTTTCTTTTTTTAACTTTTTTTATATTCGTGTTCAGCGCGTCAAAATTATGAAATAAGATGTTCTGCAAAACACATTTTTTTAATTTTTTTTTTTTTTTGTAAAAAGTTTTCAAAATTGGCCTCAAATTTGTACCACATAAGTCTTAGGCCTATGAAAATGAAAATTTGCCCGGACGTTCAAAATCGAAAGAAAAACTTTTTTTGCTATACAAAAAAGGTTGTTCTAATGTAGTGTATGTTTCTCTTAAATATCATGTCTAACATGAAGATGAAATTTTATAATGTGGTAAAACTAAAATTTTAGGAAACCCTTTATAAACTTGTTTATGTGTGTACCTAAAGTGGTGGTCAAAAATATAGCACCCAAGTTTCTTAAATCCAATTTAGTATTCTTCAATGAAGTATTGTAATGGTCGTATTCTGTGTTACTTTTCAAGTACATAAATTATCTGGTGCTATTTATTTATCCATCCGTGTATATACTAAACTAAATAGTATACATGTAGTTAAAAGCAATATTATGTTTATGGTTATACAAAACTTTCTTGAATATGAGATTTTTTTGTTAAGTTTTAAGCCTACGATTTCGTAAGAAAAAGAAAATCATACTGTATAATAAACTACTACAGTACATATAACACTGTGCAACACATGTTTGGTCATCTCTAAGATCCTCAATATCTCCAATGTGAAATGAATCGGATTTCGCACAGCTAGTTCGGATTTCTCTTTTGATTTTCCCAAGTGTCCGCGAAAATTTTCATTCGCCAAAAACTCTAAACTTTGAGCAAAGGACCCCATGGGTTAAAATTGTCGGATTTGGCACAAATTAAGTTTAACTGATGGTCTGTCTACATATATTTTGACAAATTTCAAATGGCGAAAACCGCTAGACCGATTTAAGAAAATTAAGTTTAAATAAAAAGTTGTCGTAAGCTTTATAAAAGGTTTAAGGCTAGAAATTTTTAAATTTAAAAAAAAAAAACTTCTTGAATTGAACCGCCATTATGTGCAAATTTCATATAGCGATATCTCAAAAACCGTTCGACCGATTTTAAAATTTTTTTGTAATCGTGTTTAGCGCATTAAAATTATTTAATTAAGTATGACTCAAGATATTTTTTGATTTTTTTTTTTGAATTTTCAAAAATCCAAACCATTTAATTCAATCCGATTCCTCTTAAATTTGTACAACATAAATTTAAGGTCTAGCAAGTGAAGTACTCCAGCCCTTATGAACCGATTTGCTGAAACTTATAAAAGAGACAATTCTAAGGTTGGGGTGTCTCAGATAATCGGCCATATCAGGGATTTAAGGGTTCAAAAAATGGGTCAAAAAATTACGAAAAAATCATTTTTTTTTTGGATTTTTGAGCCATTTATTATTAAGAAACTGCATGATGTTATTATACCTTGTAAAAATTCGGCTTCGTTAAATATTTTATTTACGAAAATGCGTAAATTTTGGGAGGTATTTATGTGAAGACATAGACATAAGAATCCATATGAAAACAGTACAATCTTTGCTAAATTTAAGACGTATTTTTGCTTTTGACGATATTCCAAGAGTTATCGAAATTTTCCTTAAGGTTCACATTGTTTCATAAGGAGGCAACGAAATTTTAAAACCTGATATGGCCGATAAGCCGAGACTTTTTAACTTAAGAATCATGAATTTAATATATACTTTCTTTTAGGGGGGGGGGGGGGGAAATTTCCTTTAGGGGGAAAAAACTGCCCGAATGTTAAAAGCCGTGGAAAAATTTTGATAAAAAACTTTAGTGTGCCAAAAAACGAAATTCGAACTAAAGTTGCATATCGCTGGCAGTTTTGATTTTTGCTGCACAGTGTAATATACATAAAGAATTGTTCTTACTTAAAACAACAAGAAATAAAAGAAAACTTGAGACTTACATTCTAATGGTGATTGTGTCGTTGCACTTTAAAGCACATTAAATCATTTGCATGCTTGTGCAGGCACACACTGAGACACGTTCTTAGAAAATTTAACTTGTTGTTGGTGTGTTGTTTTACAAATGATATTTCTTATTTAAAAACCAACATTGGCTATACACTCACACATACTTTCTTACATTTACTATCTAACACGCAATAATAACTTAACATTTTTGAAGACCTTAAGTAGCTTTGTGTTACATTGTTTCTAAAGGAAGTTCACGTGCCACTTTTCCTATCTCTGACACTTTTTTTCTTCTTTCGTTTTTTTTTTTTACTTTGGATCTGATTTGTTGTTCTTTTGCTTCTCATTGTC
The DNA here is from genome assembly GCA_963921195.1 of Pegoplata infirma. NCBI lineage: Eukaryota > Metazoa > Arthropoda > Insecta > Diptera > Anthomyiidae > Pegoplata > Pegoplata infirma. The sequence goes on along the minus strand of OY992540.1, from coordinate 34,764,314 downwards.
ATGTCTAAAGATTTTCTTTCATATTTAATTTCATCGTACATACTTCGTATATACTTAACTTTGAAATATGCGGAAGTTTATGCAAAAAAAAAATACGTAGAAAAGAAAGTTCTGTATAAAAATTTATAATATTTTCTTTTTAACTAATTTTCTTGGCACTTGAGCTTATGATTAAATATAATCATGTCATACACTTGAATAAATGTTATACCATGTAAAACTTAATTAACTATTTAACTAAAGTGGGAAAAATGTTGTTAAAAAAAAATACTACATGCATATAAAGAATAATTGGTATTATGAGAGAGGTCATTAAAATTACAAAAAATAAAACTTACTTTAAGTTGGAGAAGCAAATAAAAAAGAGAAATAGCAAACAAACATACAGAATTCGCTAACAACCAAAATCAAAGTTGCAAACTTTATCTTACAAATTAGTGGTTATACCTTGCTTAAATCTACTTTTCGTGTCATGAGTTCCTACTTCTGTTTGATTCCGTTAAATAACACTCTAGCAACAAATTGGTAATTAGTACTCGATCCCAACTGGATTTGCGCCCGCCAATTGGCGAATTCATTTCTCTACTACTATTTCCTTAATCCCTCACTGAACCTTAATCCCTCACTAAACCAAATGTCTGCTTCTTAAACCCAACCGATACCCTTAGATATTCTACTAGAGATGTCAATGAGACACCGTTTAGGTGTGTTTTACTGACTCCTCATCCTCCTATTCCACTACAGTCAAACAACTCCTACAATAGTCAGTGTCAGAGATTCCCAAACGCATATTACACCAATTATACAGTGCCCTGTCAGAACTCCTACTTTAATGGTAACCGTCCGTTCGCCAAAAGTAAGAAGACTTTCTCTCGTTCTTGAACTTGGCAGTGGACATAGAGTTCGCGACATCCCGCACGCAGTTAGTGATATCCACTTATCCTTCATTCTAGTCTCTAGGTTAGGTTGGATGGGCGTTCGCAAATTTGGCGAATTCAATCGGAGGCCATAAGGCCCATTGTGATTCCCTTAAAGTTGTTTCCCTACTCCCCTCTGATATACAAAAATTCTACCTCTCAAACCACCCCGATTCTATAAGACATTCCGCTAGAGATGTCAGTGGGACACTGTTTAGGCAATCCAGGTCATCAAAAAATCGTTGTCCCAAATACTTAAGACGACGTTTTATCAGTCCCGGATATTCGCACAACAAGTGCTTCACTGACTCCTCCTCCACCACTTCCCCACAGCGTCTACAAAAGTCCCTATTAGAAATTTCCATATGAACGGCCATTCGGCCGATTATACAGTGTCCTGTCAGTACTCCTATTAATAGGCTAACCGACCGTTTACCAAAGGTAAGAAGACTTTTTGTCCTCTTAGGATCTGGCAGTGGCCACATGGTTCGAGATAACCTGCACGTGGTCAATGACATCCACCTATCCTTCATTCTATTTTCCGATATCCCATCAATTTCGTTCATCAACTCCACCATTGTAATCGAGATATTAGGTTCGACACGTTCCCCCACCGACTCAGAGCCTCTAACATCCTATCAATTTCGTTCATCAATTCCACTATAGGAACCGATACCATCCATGGAGTCTTATATAAGGGGCATTCCGGGTCGTGTAGCTTCTATAAATTTTTACACAGATGGTTCGATGGTACACGAACAAGTGAGCTTTAGAGTTTATTTGCAAGAGCTTGAGTTAAGACTGGTTCGAAGATTGGCAGATCATTGCAGTTTTGAACAGACAGAGATGCTGACAATTAAGGAATTAACTGACTGTTTGGGTTGCAATGTCTTGTCCGTAGTCGACATTTATTATGATAGTCAAGTCTGAAAACATCTGCCCTTAACTGCCGCACGTCTTTAAATGAGATAGCCAATCAGTTTGGCACACGACTCATATGGGAAACATGGCACAGAGACATTTCGGGGAATTGAAAAGCCGATGAGCTTACAAGACTGAGAACTACCTTACAGGTTTCAAAAGAATTGAAATGTGTTTTATACCTCTAGAAACTTTCAAGAAAAATCTATGGATTTGTTTTGCAATAGAGGCTTATCAGATATGGGAACATGAATGTGCGTGTGCGAATACTCGACGGATTTAGCCGTCTCCTAATCTGAAGCTAATATCACTTCCAATGAGACTAACAATAACAGTTTATGACAGTTGTTTTTACTGAAATACATAATTGACTCCAAGTTTGTTAGTTATACCGTCATGTTTTGAGCGTTGAAAACATCTGTCAGGAAAGGAAAGAGTTTTCAGAAAGTTATTTCTAGGAAAAAAGCCATAAAGACTTGGGCGTACTGATTTGAGTTTTGAAAAAAAAATAGCCACCTTAGTTATATCAGAGTTTTCAGCCCAGTCTCCCCTAGTTGATATTTGGTTTTCGAAGGTTCTGTCAAAGTTCGTCTGCAGTGAGATATAGGCGGTTTTCTGTTCCAGTTTCTTCACGCCCACTGAACTTGATATGGTCGAGTGTCACCAAGAGTGTTATGTAAACATTTTCGAATTTCTTAACCAGAGAGCCGATTTTTCTGCTGTGCTTTTGACGTGTCCAAGGGCTGAATGTTTAGTATCGCTTACAGGCTGGTCTGGTGTGCCGATTCAATAGAACCAATGATACCTTTACACGTAAGTTGTTGTACCTTCTATATGTTATAGATAGGTCAGTACTGGTCTTATTATCGCATCACGTTTCCAGATGATAATATACGGTTTTAGACCCACCATTCCGAAAGTGCTCTTGTAGGTGTAAAACACATATCGACTTTTTTACTGTTTCTTTTGGATTTCTATTCCATGAAAACCTTTAGTCTTGTATCACACCTACCCAGGCAGAAAAATACAAACGGGCCAACGTTGGAATGAAGTTGGCGGCGACGGTACCAACCTTGGCGAATCATACCCGTTTCTAAGTCTACGACGTCATTCCGAGGTTGAAATGATAACAGTGGCCAACGATCGCTCGACTTTTGTTTTGACGTTGGGTTAACATTGATTTTACAAATTTACGACATTGGATTTAACTTTTGCTTAGGGATGGATTGAAAATCTCGATGTAGGGCTTTTTAGTTACCATTTTGAACAAATTGGTTGAAAAAGCAACTACTTAAGTGTTCACTTAGATTAAAGATTTGAGGTCTATGTAAATCAAAAACTTTTTTTAAAAAATAAAAATGTTAAACTTTTAAATTATAATCTATAGTGTAGTGTTTTATGTAAACACAAAGTTGTGCCAACACAATATTTTTAGTAAAACGGTTTTACATTATACAATGTTGTATTTTTGGCTAGCCCGATATTGTACCAACACAAAATTTTTGGTACGGTTGGCTATTTCTGACTGGGTAGGTATTTCGCCTCTCTGGATAGTTCCTGGGTAAGTACATATAAAGATCAAACTTATTCTAGTGTTTCTTATGGACAAAGTGAGTTCAGTTTTGGCGGAATTAAATTCCAGACCTTCGTCCTTTTCCCATGACAAGAGTATCTTCGGCGCTGATTTCCTGAGATCGCTAATCGTTGGTAAAACTTACAGTAAAGTATAATCACAACATCATTAGCGTTGTCAGCCACCTTAATACCCATTCCGTTGAGTGACTTAAGGATTTTATGTGTTACAAGACCCTACAGAAGACAAGGAAGCACTCCCCCATGTGGTGTGCCCCTAGTGGGGCATTCACCTATGTTCGAGGCAATTGCACTACATTCCAGCATGTTACCCATCCAGAGTGTAGTCTATGCGTCCGTTCCTGTTTTGACACAGTTGAGCGCACCTTCCAAGTCCAAGAATGATACCGAAACATACTCTTTATTGTGAAGAGTATCCTTAATCGACACGACAACATACTTAAAGCCGTCTTACCACTTACTCTTCCTTAAGATAGGCATGTTCGGACCTGCGTAAGTTGTTTGAAGTAAGAATACTTCTAACATAGACATCGGCCAGTCTTTCCAGTGTCTTTAATAAAAATAGTGACACACTGATAAGTCTGTAATCCTTTGCATTGTTGTGGTTTATCTTTCCCGCTTTGGGGAAATAGGCCAATCTTACCTACCTCCATTCCGATCTTACCTACCTCCATTCAGATCTTACCAACCTCCATTCAGACTACACATGAAGATACGCAGCAGCCATGGCATGATTTGTAAGAGGAATTCCGGCAAGATTGACGGAAAACTTTCCATCAAACCTTGCTAATTTCTAGGGCTTGAGTGAACAGACCGTGCACGTTATCTTGCGTTCATCCAGCATTGTTCTGGTGAGTTTATTTATCAGAATTGCATTCGGTGAAAGAGAACCTATGGGAGTTCACGCTTCACCACGTTCTTGCAACCCAGGAAATAGGTATCCACCAGAAGTTCAATGGGTTCCCGACTGCTTTTCGTGAAAGATTCATCAGACTTATGGAGAAAATTTGGACACTGAGATATTTCGAAAGAACTTTACGGAGTCTAGTCGGTTCCGTAGTTCTCTCCAATTCTCCACAGGAGATAGACCAAGAATCTCTATCCGCTCTTCTGGTTTATTTTTTAAAAGTATCATAACTGATAATTCGGCCAGTCTTGCGTTATGTTATTCTTCTTTGCCTTATTAAAGAGTTTGCAGGTTTTTGTTCTTTTTAAGAGGCAAGCGCTTTTGACAGGATTTAAGATAAGCATCGTCACTAAACTAACCGATTTCTTCAAATCTTATACACAAATGGTGTTTTCCATTTCTGAAAATTCTCTGTAAAAAGTAAAATAACTAATAATTTTGCACTTTTGGTGGTTCACTGTTTCAGATTCTTCCAAAGGTAGGACTTAAAAGGACCTCCTGATTTCAAAACTGCAATCCGTTTTCGAGACATTCGCGTTTAAAAATTTGTTCACGTGAATATAGTTAACGCGAATATCTCAAAAACAGAACATAATAGAAAAACCTGGACTGCAGTTTTGGAATCAGGAGGTCCAATTTTTATGAAATAAAATAGCGAATATCTCAAAAACGGTATGTGCTAGAAAAAATTGGATTGCAGTTTTGGAATCAGGAGGTCCATTTTATATGAAACCAATTTCTACCTTTGGAAGAATCTGAAACAGTAAACCACCAAAAGTGCGAAATTTTTAATTTTTTGACTTTTTAACAGCAAAAAACCAGTAAAACGGAAAGTTATAGAAAAAATTTAATGGCATATTTGGATTCAGGAGAGCAAAATCTGTAAGAATCAGTTGGATTTTTTACTGTGAGGTTTTTGTTGCCGAACAATGAAATTATTTAGCAATAACTCGAAAACTGGATCAGGATCACCATTTTAACACAACCTAAACTTGCTTAAAGAGGGGTGCGCTCTAACATACAACTAAATAAGTGGATAAAGGAAATAAAAACGGGACTCATCTCGCCTGTTGATGTCAGTGCTATGGTGAGTGTTTTCATCACCACCTACCACAATAACTTGACCCTTTGGCATACAAATCTCTATAAGATATCGAAGATGTTCTGCTGCCTAGATTATGTTTGGCATCCATCTGCTTTCAAGCGCCGCCACCATTAAATCGCCTTTACTATAATGAGATAGAAAAAATAAATTAATGCCCTTCTGTACAGAATGCAGCAAGACCACATACCTTAACCAGTTGGAAAGATGAGCATGAATTTTCGTGGATTTTGATCTCGAACTCTATTTAAAACCTTTTTCCTCTATTTTCGATTTTACCTACTATTACCGAACTTAACCAGCCTATAACAAACATATTATTGTCAAATTTCAGGATTCTAGCTCTTTTGGTTTAGACTGGATCTTGGCTTCTACAGAAATACGGAAGGAGATTTGTGGAATGTTTTAGAATCGATCAGGGATCAATTATATACAAATTTAATGGTGTTCATAAACCATTATTTCGATGCGTAACACATGGGATGACAAATTTTTTACCCCACACTGTGGGTATAAAAATAGAAAAATGTGATATTGAGCTATTTTTATCATCTTTATACATAAATAGTAAAATATTTATAACAATTTTCTTTTATCATGTACGTTCATATATAAATAAGTCTGTTCTCCTACAGCCAGGGGCGTATCCAGGATTTTATTTCGGTGGGGGCCCAACATTTTTTTTAAATTTTTTTTTTACAAAAAATTTACATAACAGCACATGTTTAAGAATTTTCTCCATCTTTCCTTGAACTGAATGTAGCACAATCAGATTCTTCATTTGTGTAAGTTTAAAACTTTTGGGGGGAAAAAAATAATTTTTGGAGAGTTAATTCTTTTTTTAAATTGTGAATTGTATCAGATGCTGATACATTTTAACAAAGAAGATTATCAGAATCTGACTTTTTTTTCAAAGAAAAGTCTAAGATTCTATGGCAATTTTCAGTTAAGCCAGTTTTTTTTATAGAAAAAGTCAAAGACTCTAAATCATACATATTTCTAATGGAAAACGTTTCTCGGGAAAAAGTCACTTTAGAAAATGATTCTATAAACATATTCATAAAATATTTTTCTAAAAGAAAATGCTCCGATTTTAAGATATTTTCCCAGAATCTGGTATATTTCTAGTCTAGCGCATTTTCTCAGATTCTGAAACATTCTTCACAAAAAGTTTTAGATTCTGAGAAAATCTTCGCTTTTTCTATAAAAAAAAAACTTAGATTTTTATACCTTTTTAAAACGACAACAGTATAAAAAAAGTCTTAGATTCTAAAACATTTTTCCTAAAGAAAAACTCTCGGATTCTGAGAAAATTTTCCTTAGAAAAAGTCTAAGATTCTTAGACATTTCAGATTCCTAGACATTTTTCCTATAGAAAAAGTTTCTAATTCTGAGACATTTTTCCTATAGAAAGTCTCAGATTCTTCGACATTTTTTCTATAGAAAATTTCTCAGATTCTCAAACATTTTTTCTACAAAAAATTTCTTAGATTCTGAGACATTTTTCCTATAGAAAAAGTCTCAGATTCTTCGACATTTTTTGTATAGAAAATGTCTCAGATTCTGAAACATTTTTTCTACAGAAAATTTCTTAGATTCTGAGACATTTTTCCTATCGAAAAAGTCTCAGATGCTTAAACACTTTTCCTATAGAAAAAGTCTCAAATTCTGAGACATTTTGCCTATAGGAAATTGTGAGATTCTGAAATATTTTCATAAAAAAAATACTCAGATTCTGAGACATTATTCTTATAGAAAAATATATTTTACAATAGAAAAAGTATCAGATTTTGAGCATTTTTTTATACAAAAAGTTTTAGCTTGTGTCTCTGAGACTTGTATCTCTGAGACATTTTGAGATAATTTTCCTCAAGAAAAATTCGTTGATTCTGAGACATTTTTCGTAAAAAAATATAAGATTCTGAGACATTTTCCTAGGTTGTAAGAAAAATTCAGAGAAATTATTCCTTTAGAAAGTTTTCAGATTCTAAAACATTTTTCATATAGAAAAGCCTCACATTCTAAGAATTTTTTTACAGAATAAATCTCAGATTTTGAGACATGAATTAGATTCAGAGACATTATTCCTATTGAAAGTTCTCAGATTCTGAAAAATTTTGCAAATAAAAAAGCCTGAGATTCTGAGAATTTTTTATAGAAAAAGTCTTAGATTCTGAGATATTTTTCCTATAGAAAAAGTCTTAGATTCTGAGAAAAAGGCCAATATTTTAGACATTATTCCTAGACATTTTTTTTATAGAAAGTTTTAGATTCTGAGACATTTTTCTAAACGACAAAGTCGCATTTTAAGATTTGACTACATTTTACTTACAATTATGTCCATTTTTTGTGTGCATAAAACTTTAGGTTTATTTTTTCACTAGAATCTTAAGTTGAAAAGTTTCAAATTCTAAGAAAAAATTTTCAGATTTTTGGATTTTTTTAACAGGAAAATTTTCAGTTTCAAAACATTTTTCTTCAAAAAATTTTAGATTCTTAATGTTTTTCGATTTTTTTTTAAGAAGTTTTTTAATATTGTACTTGTTATTTGATACCAAATCCTGAAATTTGTGAAATCATTTCGGGGGCCCGGGCCCCCCCCTGTATACGCCACTGCCTTCAGCTCTTCAAAAATATAAATAAATGAATTCTAGTATTGTTTTTTTTTCAACTTTTCAACTTAAATAAACACTTTAGAAAAGTATTTGCTTAGTCCTTTCCAATGATGCTTTATAGATATTAGTGGCAGTGATATTTTATGATTGCTCGTATGTACTATACATATATACAAAAGTCTCAAAATATTGTAACAGCTGTTGCTATAGTAATGTACAAATATTAGGGTGGGTGGTTTTTGAACATATAAAACATTTTGTGTGTTGAACAAATGAACCGGTAAAGCAGAAAAGTTTCAAGAATCATTATAAAATAAAAACCCGTTTAGATTTAAGAAAGATGATTCTTTCACTTTTTTTTCATGACCCACCTTAATGTATAAGTTTTATTCCTACATCAATATCAAACATCAATATTACGTCTATATAAGTAGACGTTCAATAACACAAACATGACAATAAAAAAGTCAATTGCATTTCATTTTGAAGAGGCCCCCTTGAAACAAAATAATCATTATTGATATTTTTACTTTGACAAAATCAAATGGAAAAGGAATTGAAGAAAAAAATTATGAATTCATATTGAAAACAAATTAAATTTATTTATGCAGCAAGCTCAATTGAAAAAAGAAAATGATTAATAAGACTGTGCTACATTAAATATACTTTTTAACTTGCACTAAGCAGGTTGCAGGTCACGTCAAGTTTGTTGTCATATTAACAACAAATTTAATTATCTTGATAAATTGTGTTGTTGAAAAAAAATCAATTAGCATCAAAACAATTACCGTTTTTGTTAATATGACAATATATTAATTGAAAACTAATCAACAATTTAACATTTTTCCGCTTACATTACGAAAATTCCCCTATAACTTGATAGGCATCTTAAAATTTTGGAGTTAGACCTCCTTTTGGGGCTCTTGCGATAGTTGATAGTTGACATAACTATGCTGGTTTTGGTAAAGTGCGAAATTTCACAGCAATCTGGGTTATCCGGTATACTTAAACGTTTTCTATTCTCCATTAAATCCTTCCCTGCTTTTAAACCAAAACTTAATTTTATTATTTTCCTATCGTTGCTCTATTGCTTCTTCATTCAACTTGTGGTTCTTTAGAAAATTAAATCTGGAATAAAAAAAAAACAAAAAAAAAGTATATACTTTGCCAACAATGCCTCTTTTTTTATACACCATTAAGTCAATGACCTGTAGAATTTTTTTTGGCTTTAATAACTTTTATTTCTATCTCCTGATGTTGCCACTCTTTTGCTTGCTTTAACAAGTGGCTGGGAAAATGTTAAAGTATGATAAAAAAACAGTTTTTTTTTGTCTATATCCATTTGACTGTCTGCAGAATTTTATGCCACTTTGACAGGTGACTAATTGGCAATTTTGCCACTATCATTTGACTAGCATAAAGACTAGACCAAATTTATCTTATATTCCTCTCCATCATCATCATCTCGTCTTCTTCTTTAACTTTATATGAATTTACTATGCTATTTTTATATATTGTCCTACAAACAAACACTTAAACACATTTCTGTTTTTTTATATTTTTTTTAGATTCTATACAATATTTTTTTTTTTATATATAACATTTACTGGCTTTACTGGTTAGTAAACGAGAGTAACACAGAACTTCCTGCTATTGTACATTTTTAACTGCTCTTGCACTTGTCTATAGTTGGTATGATAGATAGGTCGTAGTATAGGAATGGTGATGGAAATTCTTAATTTTTTTAAAATGAAGTTTAGAAAATGGATATTTCTGCAAGTAAATTCTAAAATCTTATTTATGTAAAGTAAAAATTAAAAAAAAATATATATATTTTAGAATAGTTTGTATTGTCACAAAACTCACCTTATTTTTTTTTGGCGCCCAACCTGGGGATTCAATCGAAAGACTTGAGTATTCGTCTAGGTTTTACCAAGCGGGAAAATGTGTCAATGAAGAAATTTATATAATGATTCCCTGAGGAAATGTTTTTAGGTTCTGATAAATCATTGGTAAGTTAAAATGACATGTCCCAAAATTGTCACAGTGAATAACTGTCTTAAGGGCGTGGGCAATTCCTTCGAGACATCGATAAGGAAACTCTTCATTTTCTAAAAACATATGGCAACATTATCGATTTATTTCAATTCAAATCAAACTCTTAAGGGGCCATCAGATGACAGACAAATCTTACAATTTGTCTTCCAACCGCGCATTTTTTTTTTTCGAAAATATTTGCGAACACACATCTGAACACATGCTATTATTGACTCCATTTGCATTCGGTCGTTAGACAAATTGTAAGATTTGTCTGTCGTCTAATTGGCGCTTTACAAGTATTACACAAGTAACACTGTTCGACACCAAAAACCTCCCAGTGAAATGTCTAACTGGTCCTTATAGATTTTGGTCTCCTGTTTCAAAATCTGCCATTAAATTTATCTAGCACGTACTGTTTTTGTGATATTCGCTGTTAAAAAGTCGAAAAATCCATTTTTTAGCACTTTTGATTTTGTATAATCTGGACGTCCTGATTCTAAAACTGCAATCTAAATTTTTCTAGCACGTTTGGTTTTCGAGATATTGGCGATTGATTTATAAAGAATATAAATGCGTGACAGTGGAGTTTGAGTTTTTCAAAGGTCAATATTTTAAAAACGTCACGCGCTAGAAAAATGTTAATGACAGATTAGGAATCAAGAGGTATAATTTATACTAAATCTAGTCAAATTTTGTGTGAGCAACTTAAGAATAAATTACAGTAGAGACCCAAAAAGTGATCTCAAAAAAAAAAAAAAAATTAAATTTGAAAGGCAGATTTGGAGTCAGGAGGTCAAAATCTATTTCATGTATTCTGATTCATGGGAGTGCGAATTTCTGTGATTTTGTTTAACAGTGTAATTAATTGACAAACAATTTTGAAATAAAGTATGGATTAAGTAGTTAGGTATGGGTCTAATAAACTGGAGGTTTCGTAGACCCAAATCCAGTTGGGACTAAATTAGGCGAAAATTCGGTTCTTAATATAATAAAGATAATTTATAAAGGCAAATGATTAAAAATAAAAACTAAAGAAAATACGAACATTTTTATATTTGCTTATGACTTTTAGCGGACATTGTCCCAAAGACGACTTAAGGAAAATGTAATGGGAAAATCAGGACCCCCTGAAAATTGCTGATTTTGATTGAGCTCGGGCTCTAATTATATTTGTTATAAGGGTTCAAGTTAAAAAAATGCAGCAGAAAAATTAAATTTCTGAAAATTATAGACATTTCTGGTATTCCCAAACCGGTTTTAAACACTCCAGTTAGTGTTATCATCAGTAGGATTTTAAATGGCGATTTGTTTTGTTAATGGAAATTGTTGTTTTAATAAATGTGAATATTTATAGTTTCTACAGAATAAATTTTAACAGTTTCCAACACTACAATTCTATTTCCAGCAATCTTCACCTCATTTCATACTTTCTTTCAACTTTTTTGTCTCTTACATTATTTCCCAAGATCATGTTGGTATCTGGAATTGCAGACACAAATGAGGAGATTTTAATTTTCTGTTTCGGAGACATGCCTAATGGTGACATATTTTGTCAGTAATTTTATTAGGATTTTTTTTACAGATCAAGTTTTTTTTGTTGGTGTTATCAATTGGGAAAAATAGGTTTTCGGGAAAACTTTTCCGTATCGAGACAAGATTACATTCAAAAATATTGCAAAAAAAATTTTTTTTTCGCGAATTATGTGACTTTTAAGTAATAAAAAATCGCGAAATCGTAACTACATTAAATATTGCAAATAAAAAAAAATTTCGAAACCGCCAAATGGAGATGTCTTTGGGATGTCAGGTGTAACTCTGACATGTTATCGGGCCGCCACTGCTTATGGCTCGTGGACAATGCAAATTATGTTTGAACTTAATTTTATATAGTGAATGAAAAATATGTAAAATTTTTTAAAAAGATTCCGCTATTGAAATACTTACATAGCCTTATTGGCGCCCAACAAGCGACCCTAGCATAGGAAAATGGAAAATTAAAAAAAAAAATTGGCTCCCAACCCGGGGCCATACTTAGAATATTTTTATCATCGATTTGGAAATGAAAAAAAAACTTCGTTTTTCAATTTTCTTTTTCATAGAACAGTGGAATATACAAATTAGTGGAAATTACTAATTACACCGTTCTACAAATCTTAGGTTTGTCGCTGACGTTTGAATGAAACCAAAAAAAGTTAATAGGTTTTAGTTTCCCGATTCCAAAACGGTCACTCAAATTTTTCTATCACGTCACAATTTTGAGAAAATCGCGGTTAAAGTGTCAAAAAAGGCCCGTTTTGGCCATTTTTAAGCGCCTATAAATTAAGATCCTGTCGTGCGAATGACTTGATATCAAGCCCATTCTAAAGTGCGTAATTTTCTATGTAAGACAAAGTCAAATTTTCTTGGAATGTAATTTTTTAAAACGGTGAAAAAATAATTAGCCATAAGTGCTTTAAATTTAATATTTACGTGATTATTTGTATGGAAATTTATTAAAAAACACTCTATAAATATACTAAATATTTAAAAATGGAAGGTTTTTTGTTAATGATTTTTTTACCATTTTAGAAAATTAAATTCCAAGAATATTTTGTCTTGTCTTATAGAGAAAACTACTTGATACCAAGTCAATCGCATGTCAGGATCTTATATTATAAGCTTTCAAAAAGGTTCCAAAATGGCCTTTTTCGGCACTTTAACCGCGAATAACTCAAAATCCTGACGCGATAGACATATTTGGGTAGCAGATTTAGAATCAGCGCAACAAACACTACTTAAATCACTTACCAGAATCCAGTACGCATTTTCATGTTGAGCTGTGTTATTTAAAAGTGGATTATTTCCAAATTTTTAGCTCCCATCTCCTACAATTTGATTATGTTTTTTTTTTAATATTTTGAGACCCCATTTATGAAATATTTAACAAAAATTTGCATTGAAGCTAAATTTGAGTTTTTAAACTAAATTTTCAAATACATATTAGAACATTATTGGCAAAAAACTCATATCATCTTATTGGTGCCCAATGAAGGCCTTCATTCATAGGAGTTGTGTCCCTGGTTCAAAAGTTTAAAATATATGTATAAGAGTTTATTATGTTTAATAACCAATAAACTCACGCAATCTATTTGGCTTCCTACGTGAGTATCTTCACGTTGAAAATATTACAAAATATATTTTGTCCAGATGTTGGTTACTTTCTGTAAAATTTATTCTACCCAATCTTCAAGGTTTGACAGAAATTTTTTGATACTAGATCTCTTGATACAAGGAAGAAACCTTATGACAACGGCCAAATTTCAAATTTTTATTTATTTATTACCCTTTAGCATAAAACTGGGAGATATTTAATTAAAATTGAATTTTCTGCACAACAAGTTGAGATCTTAAAAAATATACTTTCAACTGGTCAATGTTTAGTCTACGACCCATTTCCTGGAAAAATCTATTGTAGGTTATAATATATTTGGTCTAGATCAACTTAAAATTTCTAAGTCCCTTAATTTTTTTTTGAGGCCCATCGTAGGGCAACAACCGAAAGAATTGTGTACGGACGTTATACCATCCAAACACATTAATGGGTTATATTCACTTTGTCATTCAATGTATAAATCATCAAGATATTGGTTTAGGTCTATACTAACAATAAGTTAATATATTTTTAATCTCGATTCCGCATAAGTTGTCCCATTTTTTGGCCTTTTATTTCTATTGTACCACAAAAAAGTACTTTTAGTACCATATTATCATCTCTTTTAAAACAGATACACCAAAAAAAAAATAAAAATAGTTAAGAAAAAAAAATTAAAAGCTGACAGTTGAGTGATGCTTTTAAAGTATCACTTGAAATGCATTTTATTGTTGCTGTTGTTTTTTTTTTCAGTTACTACTTTGCTAGTTTTCAGTGTTTGTATAGGTGTATTCGCTATATTCGAATAGTTGTAGTAGTATTTGTAATGATTGCAACAATACTTGTGTTATTGATGTGTGGTAGTCGGAGACTATATTGTATAGCACATAGTTGAAGTAGTGGTCCGTAGTGGTAATCAATGTTAATGGTGTAAATATTTCTTTAGTAGCATTTAACAAACAAAATGAATGAAGGGATAGATAAAAAAAATAAATTACTTTGTGGGTATTCTATGTATTTTATTCGATATTGTATTAATTTTTATCTAAGCACTCAAAAGAGAGAAATTAAAGGGAAATGCAGGGTTATAACAAATAAAAAAAAAATAATCTAAAGTTGATGTTTCGTAAAACTGTATGCAAAATTGTTTGCATTCTTTTTTGATGAGCAAAGTAATCAATATTTAAAAGAATAATAAATGGATATTGGTTGGAGATATAAATGGAATTGTATTAATATGTGGATAAAAATAAATTGAAATAAAAGTAATAAAAGGTTTTGTATATCTTGAAATTATGAATGGGGTTAAAAAAGTAGTCTTTAAGTGAGCAGTTTTAAAACAGCTATACAAAAAATACGAAATATTTTTTAAATTCTGATTAATTTTTATTAAAAAATAAAAAATGTTTTTTTCGACCTTTAAAATATTATATTTTGAGTAGGTTTATTCTAGCTCGAGGTCATTATTTCCTTTATTAAATTTAAGTCGACACATACTCTTTCTCTAGACAATATTCCTGTTAGTTTGGGAGTTATCAAAGTTGCCGAAGGTCCACATTGTTTCATAAGGGGACAACGAAATTTTAAAACACTGATATGGCCGATAAGCCGAGACACCCCAACATAAAAATCGTTTCTTTTATATACATTTATTTAAAGTTTCAGGCAAATCGGTTCAAAAGGGTAGAGATACGTCCCTTGTTAGAGCTATAAAAATCAATTATCTTTCGATATAGAAAAAATTCCTGCAAATTTTCTACTCTTGCCCAAAACATTAAATCATGAATAATACACTCAAAAAATTGTGTCATTAATTGTTTGTGGTTTATTTAAAAAGTTTTACGTTTTGAAGTTTGTAAAAGAAAAAACATTTGTTCAATGTTCACTTTATTAAATGACTATTTCTGTTCTTTGTTTCAAAAATAACAACATTAAAAATAAAGACCTTCATTAGCATTCAATTTTTAAAGTCATTTATTTTTGTTCTGTAAGTAAAAATAACTGATTCTTCTTTAATTTTTATTCATTTGTGTACGTTATTTTTTTTTTTAATTGTTGGCATTTTTTAAGGAAATATCATTCGTTTTTACCTACTTGTGTTGGTTATTTTTTTTAGACAAAAAATTCAAAAAATTATTTATAGAAACATAAAAGAATGTTTGTATCAAGTGTCTTTGGCACGATGGGTAGAATGTCTGGCCAGAATGAAGTTGATTGCGGGATCGATTCCCAAAAAATTTTATTAAAAATTTTTTAAAATAAAATTCAATAGAAAAATTGTAAAATTAACCTACGAAATCATTATTTTTTAATGTTTTCGTTGGTTTTTTTTTTCAATTTGTTGGTAGAAATAACACAACAATCATTAATTTTGAATGTTTTTGTAGGCTATTTTTTTCGAATTTGTTGGTAAAAATGCATGCGAATTTTGTACTCTTGCCCAAAACATTAAATCATGATAATGTTTTGCGGATGATTTGGGTGTACTTGCCAAAGCAAAGTTTTGTTAAAAAAATAATGTTATATTACTTTGCTATTTCATGCAAAACGAATTGAAATATCAGTCGAGAACCCCATTAAAAAACCAAAAGAGCTGTACATTTCGTAAGTGAGTGCAAAAACATTTTGTAGAGTATAAAAGATTCGGCTCCAAAGAATATAACACTCTCAATTGTTTTATGTACATTTGATAAACAAATGGAAAATTTTTATGCGAAAAGCTTAGACTTAGTGAAAAAGTAGTTTTTGTAAAAAAAATGATTTTTTTCACGAAAAACAAAATTATGTTAAAAAAATTAAATGAACCCAAAATTTTTGGTGAAAAAAAATTTTGAAGAAAAAAAGTTTTTGATGAATTTTTTTGATGAAAAGAAAAATTTTTTAATGTAAAAAAATTGATGAAAAAAAATTTTTTTTTGGTGAAAAAAAATTTTTATGAGCAAAAGTTTTTGGTGAATTTTTTTGATAAAAAGAAACATTTTTTAATGTAAAAAAAAATTGGAAAAAAAAAAATTTGGTGAGAAAAAATTTACATTAAAAAATTTAATAAAAAAATTTGATGAAAAAAAAAAATTGATGAAAAAAAATATGATAAAAAAATTGATGAAAAAAAAATTTGATGAAAAAAAAATTTGATGAAAAAAAAATGTGATGAAAAAAAAAATTAATGAAAAAAAAATTTGTTGAAAAAAAAATTTGATGAAAAAAAAAAAATTGATGAAAAAAAAAAATTTGATAAAAAAAAAATTGATAAAAAAAAAATGATGAAAAAAAAGTTGGATGAAAAAAAAAAATTTAATGAAAAAAAAAAATTTGACGAAAAAAAAAATTTGATGAAAAAAAAAAAAATTATGAAAAAACAAGTAGAAAAGTTAAATTCGACTTTGCCGAATCTTTGAATACCCTCCACAATGCATTTTTTTTAAAGGGTAGTACATTTTTTAACGTGAAAAACTTAACAATTTTGATCAGAAATATTTTATTTTGAGTAAAAAACTCTTTTTTTGTCATTTTTTTTTAAAAAAAGAAAAATTACAAATTTTTTTTTGGGTGTAGAATTTTTTTCGAGTGTAATGTTTTTTTTACTGTAAAAATATTTCTTACACAAAATATTGTCATTTTCGTAAAAAAAAAAAAATTTTTTTTTGTGTAAATTTTTTTTTGAGTGTAAAATTTTTTTGAGTGTAAAATTTTTTTTGAGTGTAAAATTTTTTTCGAGTGTAATTTTTAAGTTACCAATGCTTTTAAAACTAAACAAGTTTAAAAAGCATTGCTTTAAAATTAAACAAGTTTGAAAAGCATTGTTTAGTTACCACCAATGCTTTTAAAACTTGTTAAAACACGTGGCATTTTAGATGAAACTAATCTGAAATTCAAGGTTTTGCTTATAACTTTTGAACCACTGGACCGATTGAGCTGAAATTTAAAACCAAATAGACCCGGGGAACGGCAAAGATATGTGCCAAGCTTCGGTAGTCTCATTATTGTCTTTCGAAAGTTATCGTGTTTTTTATCTCGTAAATTCGCGAAATACCCTTGCCGAAATTTACTCTTTTGTTCATAACTTTTGAACCACTGCACCGATTTGGCTGGATTGCAATACCAACCTGACCAGGTAAATGACAAACATATATGCCAAACTTCAGTAGCCTCTGTAAAGTCTTTCAAAAGTTAGCGTGTTTTCTACGGACGGACAGACAGACAGACAGACGGACGGACGGACGGACGGACGGACGGACATCGCTAGATCGACTTAAAATCGATCGAGGATCATAAATATATATTCTTTATGGGGTCCTAGACCAATATTTCGAGGTGTTACAAACGGAATGACAAACTTATATATACCCTCTATCACTAGAGTGGAGGGTATAAAAAATTTGATGAAAATAAAAAATTTGGTGAAAAAAAAATTAATGAAAAAAAAAAATTGATGAAAAAAATTAATGAAAAAAAAAAAATTGATGAAAAAAAAAATTATATGAATAAAAAAATTTGATGAAAAAAAAAATTTGATGAAAAAAAAAAATAATGAAAAAAAAATTTGTTGAAAAAAAAAAATTGATGAAAAAAAAATTTGATAAAAAAAAATTGATAAAAAAAAATGATGAAAAAAAAGTTGGATGAAAAAAAAAAATTTATGAAAAAAAAAAATTGATGAAAATAAAAAAATTGGTGAAAAAAAAATTAATGAAAAAAAAAATTGATGAAAAAAATTAATGAAAAAAAAAAAATTTTTGAAAAAAAAAAATTATATGAATAAAAAAATTTGATGAAAAAAAAATATCATAATAAAAAAGTTGATAAAAAAAAATGATGAAAAAAAAGTTTGATAAAAAAAAATTTTATGAAAAAAAAAAAATTATGAAAAAAAAGTTTGATGAAAAAAAAAAAAAAAATTTGACGAAAAAAAAAATTTAATGACAAAAAAAAATTGATGAAAAAAAAATTGTTTTTTGTTGAAAAATATTTATGTTACTTTTTATTCACCAGCTGGTGAAAAACGGGTTTATTCACCACGAGGTGAAGTATTATCCAAGTTATTAAATTATATTTTAGTTTTAAGAAAATGAAAATAGTAATTCTTGTTTTCTTTTTCGTTAATTGTAAGCTTATAGAGTCAAACAGAGGTGGCGTCCTGCAACTTTTTTAAAATTAGACACCAGCCTAAAAACATTCTCATGTTAAAAAATGAAAATGACGTTATTTTTATACCCTCCACTCTAGTGATAGAGGGTATATATAAGTTTGTCATTCCGTTTGTAACACATCAAAATATTGGTCTAGTATATGGGGCATTCCAAGCCAAATCACTCACTTTTAGACCCGACCCCTTTCGATTTATTTTATTTTTGGATATGTTTTAGTACTTATTAAATCCAGCTTGGACACCAATTTTCATTTAATGATACTCGATCGATTTTAAGACTATCTAGCGATGTCCGTCCGTCCGTCTGTCCGTCTGTCTATCTGTTGAAAACACGCTAACATTCGAAAGCCTATACGGAGCCTCCTGAAATTTGGCATATATGTTGACCATTTACCTGGTCAGATTGGTATTGCAATCCAGCCAAATCGGATTAGTGGTTCAAAAGTTTTGAGCAAAAGACTGAATTTCGGCATGGGGTTTTCGTGACTTTTCGAGATAAAAAACACGCTAACTTTAGAAAGGTGGAGGATCCTAAAGCTTGACATATATATTTTTCGTTCCCCAGGACTGGTTCGTATTAAATGTCACCCAAATCGGTCCTGTGCACAGTTGCCGAAACATCTAATCTAGCGGCGCTTAATTCGGAAATGTAAAATAATAAAGCCCAATGCATATTTGTGATTATAAAACTTATAAATAATTTAAGTTTTAACCATATTTATTTTTTTCAGTGTTTTTATGTATTTTGGAAAATTTATGTGCACTTAGAAAATTATTGCAGTTACTACATGACGGTCATTTGTGTAGTAAGTAGTAGTTGTTGTTTTCAACTACAATTTCAGTTGTTTTTGTATGAAAAATCTAAAACAACTGTTTTTTGTAGTCGTTTTAAAAAAAAAAATACAAAAAATTACTACATTGTAGTAACAGTTGTTTTATGTAGTTGTTTTTAGTCTATAAAAAATTTATAAATTTTCTAGAAATTATTAGAAAAACGGATGTGCAGGAATTATTTCCAAATAATTTTATACGTTTTTGATGTTTCCTATTTTTTTTGTTAATAAAAAAAAATTCAGACAAAAATTCAGTAAAAGCACCTGCAATTTGAAGTAGTTTTTACAGTTTTTTGCAGTTATTAATCAATTGTTAAACACAACAACAATTTTTGGTTGATTTTATTGTAAAATGTAGTGGACGCCCAAACAACAACAAATGTAGTAGTTTTAACTGTCTTTTGTAGTGGAATCTACCGTCATATTTTTTTGACTGTGAATATTGGGAGGGTGGTCTGTATGAGGACTAGAAGTTAAAATGTTTCGGTTCCGTTAAAATTTAGTGTGATTAAGCATGGCTACAAAAAAACATTTATCAGTCGAGTTTCAAGAGGATATTTGTTAAAATACCATTGTTAGGGCTTTTTAGTAAAACTGGAAGGGGAAATTAACATGGAGGCTATGGGATAACATGGACCGATTTTGTCAAAAATTTAACAGGTTTTGTTCTTTCGATAAAAAATCTTAAATTCCAAATTTTAGACAAATCGATTGAAAATTGTGGTCTGTATCGCATTTATACTGTTTATTTGGACAGGCAGATGGCCCCTAAAAACCGAACAATTTGCGCGAACTAGCACGCCATACTGAAACGTCAGAACAAAAATAACCCAAAATAATAAACAAAACAGGAATTGGACCGAATACGATCGAATTTCAAAAGTTGCAGTCCATGAAACTATAGTTTATATCACAAATGTCAACTTATATAATGCACTAATAATAAACTTGATATACACAGGCCACAAACATTTATTTTTTAGTTAAAACACACCTTTTACTTTCAATTAAAACTTTTTGGCTCAAAATGTATAAACAATTCACTTAAAAGTGTCAAGAAAAACTCACTGAATAATTAGGCCCCAAATACCTTTAATACACTTGCTGCAGAAAATGTATATTTGACAGCTTACAGCTGTGCGAATATTGAAAGCAAAACAAAAGTAAAAACATACATTTTTTCTCTAAAGTATAGGTAAACGATGCAGTGTAAAAACATTTATCGATCTTAATTTTTTAATTTTGACTTAAGCGCCGCTAGATCAGTGATTTCGGTCACAGTGCGGAGGTAGTATTTGAGTAAATTTTTAATACTATTGAGTAAAAAATTACTCAATTTTGCACCAGTAAACGATTTAATAGTATTGAGTAAATTTTTAATAAAAATTTATTAAATGTTTGAAAAAAAATTTGAGTAAATTTTTAATGAACACAATTAAACATTTACTCAAAATTTATCTATTTATTTTTTTTTTTTGAAGTTTAAAAAATTTTAAATTTTTTTACAAAAAAAAAAACAAAAAACTTGTTTTTTCAAACTTTACCAAACATATTTATGTCTCAAAAACATAGGAAAATTTTATAAAAACGATTACAAACTTTCATATATATACACAAAAAACTATAAACTAAACGAGAATTCAAAAAACTATCAGAGTTTAAAAAAAAAAAAAAAACTATTAAATTTTTATTAAATTATTTACTTAAATTGTTTTTAAAATTTTTAATTGCGTCAATTAAAAAATTACTCAATTTTTGTTTTTAAATTTAAACAAGTGATTACTCAAATTAGTTTCCTCCATATTTTTTTCTGTGTATGTTGATGGGCCACACTAGTATTCATAGATTCAGGCAAGTCGAATTTAACTTTTCTGCTTGTTTAATGTTCAATGTTATTTATTTTAGAAAATTTTATTAACGGTAAAAAATAAATGTTGATGTTTGTTAAAACAAATGAATAATTACTGGGATGGTTTTCAAATGTTTTATAAATTGTTTAAATATGGTTTTAATTTGTTTTTGCCTTCAAAATATTTTGAGTGTAAAAATAATTCTTATATTTTTGGAAGAATTTCTTATTGCCAAAGGTATTTTTCCCCAAATAAATATAGGTTTTTTTCAAGATTTAGAAATATTTTTCCTATAGAAAAGTTTTTGGTCTTGTCAGATTCTGTTCTAGATATTTAAAATTTAAAATTAAATTTAATGACTTTACTTTTATGACATGTAATCGACAATTTATTTCTCTATTTACAGGTAAATTAAACAATATTTAAATGCAGAGCATATTTATTGGTAAGAGATTTATGTTATAAATGTAGCCTACTTTTAGGAGCTGCTTAAAAATCTGAGCACTTTAGAAGGTCGTAACCATTTATTTTTTTCTTCTAACGTTATTGTTTTGTAATCTTCTTCTTAAATCATTACACAATTAATTAAATTTCCCAAATGTAGTTAAAAATTTCTAACAAATTCTAACTATATAATTAAATTAATTAACTTTATCTTATTTGTTTTTTTTTTTTGTTTTTGTTTATTTCCTCCTAATCTTTTTCCAAAAGTTAAATTGTATCTAATTATATTGCAAGAAATCAATAGTCTTAATGCTTTTAAGTAAATTTCATTTAACTAAGATAAATAAATGTTTCCGTTTTTCCTTTCTTTTCTTTTCTTTTCTTTTTTTTTTTTTTTGTTTTTTTTTGTATTTTGAAAATCTTATTATAAAACCACAATTAAACTTTAACCAATTTCAAACTTAAATAAACAAAAATAAGAAAGCAAACACGTCTTCCTACTTTGTATTTGTATGTAAACAGATTTTATACCTAATGTAATAACGAAACTTAATTACAATAAAAAAAAATAAACTTTGTATGAAAAAATGATAAAAATAAAATCCCACCATTAGTAACATTCTTTACTAGAAAAATGTGAACAGCCTAAAAACCTTTAAAACAAAAAAAAAAACAATTTCCCTAAAGAAACTTAAGGGTATATCAAAAAAACGAAGCAAAAACAAAAATATAATGCAGTAAAATACCATCACATTAGAGACTGAAAATAAATACTTACACATCCTATACATATACGTATACAAATACACAAATACACACAGTCAAACATTCACAGAAATGCTTTAAAACTACATTGAACAATTTACTGTGATGTAGTGTTAACAGTTCAGTTGTATGTTGAAATGTAAATCAGGGATGATAATATACTAAATTTCTCGTACATGAACATTTTTCGATTTTGTGACACGACCCCAAAAGAGGGTGAGACAAAAAAATTTCATTTCCGTATCTCCTTGGTTCAAGTACAGGTCCATGAATTTTATACGGCATAAAAATATCTCATGAACAATTTTCGATTTTATGACACGACCCCAAAAGAGGGTGAGACAAAAAAATGGCATTTCCGTATCTCCTTGGTTCAAGTGCAGGTCCATGAATTTTATACGGCGTAAAAATATCTCATTTGTTAAACAAATATGCAAAAAAAAACATATTAAAACATATTCTTCTAGAGTTTTTTAGTTCTTCAAAGGATCACTTTTTCACCGATTATAAGACATATTAATGCAAGTTTCAAGCTCTTTTATTTTGGACTGTATCGTGACGGACATTCATACAACGTCTGAGGATCGATCACTGGCTTACAAGTTAAAAAGAAAATTTGTGACCCACAACATTTTTCATTAATTTTTCATGCTAAATCCTGCGCTGGATCTGAAAATAAAGGTCGGAAGTTTTAAAAGTCGAACAGTTTTCGAAATATTGCCAACTTTTAAAATTTTCAACTTTTTAAAAACTGGTTTAAGGCCTCTGTTCTGTCTTTCACAACTTTTCAATTCACATGAAAATTTCCGAATCACATCAAATCAAGTTTAGTGTTTTGTTAATCACGTTTTCATTGAAGTTGAAATCTAATAATTAAAATTTAAAAAATTATAAGAAAAAAAGTACATTCGTTTTACTTTCACCAAATTTTATTTATGTGAAACAAAACGAAAAAGAAAATCGGATGTGAAATCTAGAACACCAAAAAATTTGCGAAATTTTCATTTTCACATTTTTTTGTGAATTACTTTTTTTGGAACAGCGCACGTTGGGTTGAAATGGATCAAAAGTGGCGCTTTATTCAAAACTGAAAAAAAATTTTTTACAAAAATTATTAATTTAGGGTTAAAGTACATAAAATTACACTAAAAAATCTGTCACAACTATTATTCTGAGTTGTTTACTTTTCTTGCAATCCGCCGTCAAAATCAAATAATTTTTTGTGTTTTTGAATATGGTGCTAAAAATTGAAAATCAACTTATTTCTAGATTTTTTTTTTGGTATTTATTCATTCAAAGGTAATTTTTATACCCTCCAACTACAGTATGAGGGTATACTCACTTTGTCATTCCGTGTGTAACGCATCAAAATATCGGTCTAGGACCCCATAAAGTATATATATTTATGATCAGTGATCGATTCTAAGACATTCTAGCGATGTCCGTCCGTCTGTCCGTCTGTAGTTAACACGATGCAGTCCAAAATAAAAGAGCTAGACTCCCGACATTTGGCACGAATATGTCTTATGTTCCTAGGCAGGTTAAGTTCGTAAAGGAGCAAAATCGGACCAGGGGGAAAAAGTTTCCCCTTGAAGAACTAAAACAACCTCTGAAAAATACCATATTTTTACATGATTTTCTTTGTTTTTGTTTAACAAATACAACATTTTTATGCTACAAGAAGTTCAAAGTCCTGCACAGAATTAGAAAATGTCGTTTTTTCGGTCCGCCTCCCTTTTATGGGCGTGGAAATTTTTTTTTTTTTAATAATGATAAACTTGTATTTCTTTAGAGCAAAAAGTATAAGAATTTATTCTTAAACACATATTCGAGAAGAAATGCAACCCCCCCCCCCCCCCCAATTACCACTACCGACCCCCCCCCAAAAAAAAATAAAACGCCCCTGCAATTTTTTTTTTTTTTTTATTTATTTGCATGTTGGAGGGTATAACAAATTCGGCACGGCCGAATTTAACACTCTCACTTGTTTTATTATGGAACCATCAACTTCAGGCATTTTCAAATACATTTCTGTTTTTTGTTTTTTGAAAATTGTTGTAAAAATATTTTTGAAATTTTTTTGTAAAATGTTCCAAAATTGGAGTATTTTTAATACTTGATGGAATATAAAAAAAAATGTAAGAGGTTGTTATTGCTTATACATTGTGATAATAAAGCATATAGTATAAGCTTTAATTTAAAAAAAAAAAAACGTCCGCGTTTAATGCCGTTATTTTTTTATTTAAGATTTTATGAAAAAAATACGGTCTCTTCAATAACACTTCATCACAAAAAAACAAAAAAGTTTCTGACCCAGAAACTAGACCCACTTATCCTTATGTATTTTGACCTTCTAAAGTCGATTCTGCCATCAGAATTAAATTCTATAGTTGGGGTTTCCTGTGATTTACAAGGAAAGTCCGCAAAGTGAACCCACCTAATTTCCTTGTGAATTTGACAGTTACAAAAATTTTTAATTTTATTTCTGTATGTAGGGTGCAAGTCTGATTTATTACGTAGAAAATAAGAGTATTTTAAATAAAATCCGTCAAAAATACCAAAGTTACATGCATTTGAACAAAAACGCGTTATTTCAGTTTTATACAAAAACAATTGTATTTTTGTTGTGAATCAATGCATTTTTGTTGAAATGCTAGTAACTTATGCAATTTTTGATGGATTTTATGAAAAAACCTCTTATTTTCTTCGTAATAAATCAGACTTGAACATTACATACCGAAATAAAATTTTAAAAAATGTTAACTTATTGTTAGTCAAATTAACAAGGAAATCAGGTCAGTTCACTTTTGGGGACTTTCCTAGTAAATTAGAGAAAAACCCAACGATAGAATTTAATTCTGATCGCGGAATTGAATTTAAATACATAAGTATTAGTGGTCTAGACCTTTTTTGTGGGTCTTTGTAAGCTTTATATAAACAAGTAAGAGTTTAAAATTCGGCTGTGCCAAATCTTTGATACCCTCCAACAAGCAAAAAATATAAAAATGACAGGGACGGTTTTTGTGGGGAGTGAGAAGGGGGCGGGGGCGGGGTTAGCAGATGTCTCTGGGTGGTGTAATATAATATCTGACAAATATGATAAAAATAGTTCAGAATTACAACTTTCCTGACTTTTTTAAGGAAAATTTTAAATTTGGTGTAGCACAAAAATCCGACTTTGAACAAATTTTATGCAAGTATTAACACATATTTATTTTTTATTGTTTTAAATTTTTATTATCGCATTAAAAATACTTTAATTTGCAACTGTATTTATTAAATTATCGCTTTTGGTTTAAAAGTTACAGCTTAAATTGTGAATCAAGTTTAATATTCAAGAAACACTAAAAAAATTCTGACATGTTAAAAATAAATAAAAACCACATGTTTTCTCATTAAAAGGGTGCTTTCTAATGTATTATTTATCATTCATCAATTAAAAAATATTATATGTTAAAATTACTGCTTCCCTGAATAAAGCGCCACTTTGCCTCTCATTCAACCCAATGTGCAGCGGCCTAACACTTAAATAAAAATATCTTCGGATTGAAGGTAATTTAATGCTTCTTTGATTCTTTATACAACATTTTGCAATCTGATTATCGCCTAACAAGCTATTAATCGACAATATCGCTTTAATTTTTCTTTTCAAAACTTGAAAAAAAAAAAAAAGTAAGTAAGTTATAATCGGTCAAGACCGACCATATAATACCCTACACCAGTGTTTTTCGTAAAATGGGTTTCAAGTCCAAACATGGACCGATTGGATCTACCTTTTGTTAGATCTTTATTTAGTGTAGAAAACACGCACAGATCAAATTTTAGTGGAATTGGTTTAGTTTTTTGACAATAGACTGATTTAACTAAATATATCGGTCGAAATTTTAATATAGGGGACTAAGTCCAAAAATGGTCCAATTATATTCCAATTTGATTTGGTTAATAAAGTACGCGTTTACCACCTAAAAATAAAATTTGTATCAAATATTTTCATTTTTAGGAATTTTGAGGGAATTATGTGAATATCGGAAGGGTGTTTTGTATGGGGACTACCAGAAGGACTGACCCGATTCCTTTGAAATTTGGAATGATGATTCGTGCATACAAAATTAGATTACCTGTTAAAAAAAAGCGATATCTGTTAAGATACAGTTATTAGAGTCAGTTAAGCCTAACCTAAAGGGGGCGTTTGTATGGGGGCTAGGTCTTAACATGGACCGATTTTTTTTTAAATTTCAATAGACTTCGTCCTTAGGCCAAAAGATGCTTAAGTTATAAATTTCAAGTCAATTGGTTGAAAATTGCAACCTGTATCGTGCTTAAACCGATAGATGGACAGACGTACGGACGGACGGAGAGACGGACAGACGGACAGACGGACAGACGGACAGACGGACAGACGGACAGACGGACAGACGGACAGACGGACAGACGGACAGACGGACAGACGGACAGACGGACAGACGGACAGACGGACAGACGGACAGACGGACAGACGGACAGACGGACAGACGGACAGACGGACAGACGGACAGACGTACAGACGGACAGACGGACAGACGGACAGACGGACAGACGGACAGACGGACAGACGGACAGACGGACGGACATCGCTGAATCGAATCAAAAAATTCTGAGTCGATCGGTATGCTTCAAGGTAGGTCTAGGACCAATATTTCGGGTAGTTACAAACATCAGCAAAAACTCATTATACCCTGTAACACAGAGTGGTAATAAATTAAATTGTAAATTTCAGAAAGAGAAACGTTTTTTAAAATTTGTTTCTCTTTACACAATTCAAGTCTGATTTATAAAGAATAAAATAAAAGAGTTTTTAAAAATCCGTTAAAAATTTTAAAAGTTACATGCATTTGAGTAAAAATGTAGAAAATTTGTTTTTATAAAAATACAGCAATATACATTTTGGTTCAAATGCATGTAACTTATACAACTTTTGACGGATTTTATTAAAAAACTCTTATTTTCTTCGTACTGAAGTAGACTTAGGTGCCTATTCACAAAAAAAGTCATAACTCAATCATAACTCAATTTTTCCCATGTGGTTGTTGGAAACAATAATAAAAAATTCAAATTTTGTTTGAAAATTTCAAAAAAATAAAGACCTGCTACCCACATCGTCTCAAAATTGACAAATAATTTTAAATTTTGAGACTTTTATGATTGTGTTTACAACAAACACAAATAATAAAATTAGTCATAACCAGTCATAACTGAGAATAGGCCTGTTAAACTTGAAATACAGAAATAAAATTAAAAAAATTATTAACATATGGCTTGATATTTGTTCGCAATGTCCCACTTTAGAGCATTTATTCCGAATTTATCATGAATTGAAATCAAATCTTTTTTTTTATACTTTTAATTATTTTTTTAAGTCACTGTCATACTTAACTGCAACCATTATGCATTTAAGTAATCCAACAAAATCTCTGCCTTACACTACTGCATACGGTATGCAGTTGTGTAAGCGAATGTCACTGCTTCCAAAATCTAGATTATTTCTGCTGGGGTGGTACAAATTTAATAATAAGACTAAATTGTAGATTTTGGAAATTTAAAAAAAAAAATTAAACAAGTTAAAGTGTTAAATTCGGCTGTGTCGAATCTTTTATACCCTCCAACACGTTTAAAATTAAAAAAAAAAAACAAGTAGAATTTCGACTTTGCCGAATATATGAATACCCTTTTATAAAGTATAGTACATTTTTAACGTGAAAAAAATTAACAATTTTGATAAGAAATATTTTATTTTAAGTAAAAAACTCTTTTTTTACCATTAAAGAAAAAGGAAAAATTACTATTTTTTTTTTATAATAATTTTTGTAAAAACAAAATAAATTTTTTTTTTTGAGTGTAAAATTTTTTTTGAGTGTAAAATTTTTTTCGAGTGTAATTTTTAAGTTAAGTTTAAAACTAAATAAGTTTAAAAAGCATTGCTTTAAAACTAAACAAGTTTGAAAAGCATTGCTAAGTTACCACCAATGCTTTTTAAACTTGTTTACCACGTGGCATTTAAGATGAACCCAATCTGAATTGAGGTGAAATTCAATAGCAAACAGACCTTCAGCAGTCTCATTATTGTCTTTCGAAAGTTATCGTGATTTTTATCTCGTAAATTCGCAAAGAACCCTTGCAGAAATTTACTCTTTTGTCATAACTTTTGAACCACTGGACCGATTTGGCTGGATTGCAATACCAACCTGACCAGGTAAATGACCAACATATATGCCAAACTTCAGTAGCCTCTGTAAAGTGTTTCAAAAGTTAGCGTGTTTTCTACGGACAGACAGACAGACGGACGGACGGACGGACGGACGGACATCGCTAGATCGACTTAAAATCGATCGAGGATCATGAATATGTATATATAATATATACTTTATGGAACTCCGGAGGCGTAGACCAATATTTCGATGTGTTACAAATGGAATGACAAACTTATATATACCCTCTATCACTAGAGTGGATGGTATAAAAACCGCTAAGGCGTCTTTTTTTTTGGTGGGGGGGGGTTTCGGCGGAGTTGGTGGGGGACACCTGTACTCCCGGTATATATGTTTACAAATTATTTGTTTAAGATATTTACGCTTAAATAATAAATTTGTATCGATATTTTTAATTAATTTCTATGAATTCCTGAAAAAAATCTAATTTTATAACCCCCTTGGTCCAAGCACAGGTCTATGAACATAATATGGAATACAAATGTTACATTTGTTGAACAAAAATTAAAAAAAAAACTCGTAAAAATATCGTATATTTCAGGGGTCGTTTTAGTTCTTCAAGGATGAACTTTTTTCCTCCTGGTCCGATTTTGCCCATCTTCGAACTTAACCTTATCAGTAACATAAGAGATATTCTTATCCAATTTCAGGAGTCTAGCTCTTTTGGTTTGGACTGCATCGTTATTTCTACAGACGGACGGACGGACATCGCTAGAATGTCTTTGATTCTATCATGGACCAATATTATATATACTTTGTGGGGTCCCCGACCGATATATCAATGTGTTACACACGGAATGACAAACTGAGTATACCCCCATACTGTGGTTGGAGGGTATAAAATGTACGTTTGGCGACACACAATATTTAAAAATTTTGATGCGCTGAACACGAATATCAAAATAGTCTTATAAATATTCGGTTATACGGTTTTTTGAGACAAAATGGCAGTTTTTTCCTAAGTTCAAGATTTTTTTTTTTTTTTAAATATCAAAATTTCTTGTCCTTGACCCTTTCATAGAGTTTGAGATAATCTTTCATTTAAACTTGATTTGAGCAAAATCCGATCAAATCTGAAAAATGGTTTTTGAGATATTGCCATTTAAAATTTGTAAAGAATTTTCTAAAAATCTCAAATTTGTTTTCCATTGGCAGCGTTTTAGAGCTTGAGACATTTTAACCCATGGCGCTACTTGATTAAAGTTTAGAGTTTTTGGGAAAAATTTTCTAAAAAACCTAACTTTGGTCGAAAGACATGATTGGTTAACATCATCAGATTTGGCATAAATAAAGTTCATATGAAAATTATGGAACGGTCAAGTAAAAAACGTTTTGCAATTTTCTTAAAAAAACAGCTTGATTCTAGAAAAACCCCCATTATTGGAATTTTTTTACAAATTTATAATGACGATATCTTGAAAACCGGTCCGATTTTAGAAAAATAAAGTATCGTAAGATTTTTATTTTTTTAATTTTTGGAAAATTAAAAATTTGGTGGAAATTTTCCAAAAATTCAGAATTTTGATCGAAGAACGCCACTCGGTAATTTGATCAGATTTGGCTCAGATTAATTTTAAATAAAAAATTGACCTCAAGCTTAATGAAAAGGTCAAGGGAAAGAAATTTTAAGTTTTTATTTTTTTTTTTTAATTCTTGAATGTAGGAAAACCCCAAATTTTTTGCAAAATGCAAATAGCGATCTGTCGAAAACCTTTACCTATTTTAAAATTATTTAATGTTTTTTTAGCGCATAAAAATAAATAAATGTAATGAACCGCTAGACATAATTTCCACGATTTTTTTTTAGTTTTTAAAAATCCTTAACCACCACATTTTAGTTTAATTCGACTGGTCTAAAATTTGTATCACAAAAGTTTTGGACCTATTAAAATAAAATGTATATTCAAAATCGAAAGTAAAACTGTCTTGCCTTAAAAAAATCCGCTATAATGCCACAGTATTCTCCATAATTAATGGTTTCCACAATATTCATCGTCAACTCGTGGATGCCTGATTGCAAATTGTACCAAATGTATTATTCTGCAACTGTTCTTAGAAATGAACTTTTGTAGCAATTAAATCATCTCCATTGCAAATGTTGTGAAGGAGAAAAAGCTTTAAAAATCTTAGTTTAAGTTTTAGAATGATATGGTGTAAAGTATACTTAGCATTCAATGAAATTGTCGACAACATATGTATGTACCCACTTCATGTACATGACAGTGGGCGGAAAGCTCATTTCAAAAAATTTGAATTAAATTTTTTTTTTTGTTTAATACCAGCAAAACCTTAAAAATGATAATGCATTTCCATGTAATGCATAGCCAAAATAAAATTAAAAATTTGCATTTTTTCCCCAAATACTTACTATACGGATAATATCAAATCTCAGTTGTTTATATATCTATTCATATGTGATTGTAACCGATTGCATACAATTAGATTTGAAATGGTCGAGATTTAACTATATCACGGATTTGGACAGCATTTCCGACGGAAACAGGTATGTCATTTGATCCCGAAAATAAAGGATCCAAAAAAATATGACTATATTTAGAGTTTATTGTCGACGTCTTAACTAGTTTAGTCACCAATAGAGGAAAATCTCGCCCTCTTAGTTAGATAGCTTTTGCTAATGTGTTTATTTTAAAATCATACACATTCGTTTTATACAAAATCCCTATTTTTCTCTTAGTTTGATAACACCGTCCGACAAAAAGTAAACAAAAATCCTTAATAACGAATGTAGTAAAACAGCAGTTACAGTTTTTCATTTTGCGATCCACTTTTCTTTTCAAAAGACTTCAAAGTTTTCGAGGATGCCACTTGTGATGCAAATGAAAGAGGAGTACCTCCCCTAATTTTTCTATTTTTATCATTTTTACATATCAGGAAAACGGAGATAAGTTACGTCCTTTCAAAACTTTATCCCTCAATACCATTCAAAATTTTCCACAAAATATTTTAATAAAGTTTTCAAATTACTTTATTCACATCCTTTTATCCTGGCGAGATCCTCCTCACGCATTGGCCTTTACCTAGGACAAGTACAAATATTTCAGAAATATTTCCATTAAAACTTTTAAGTCCTTTTAATTGTAAACAGGATCACGAAATAAAAAACTGAAAATGCAGTTTTACTCCATTTGATCTCTACTTTCAGACGTATATCATCCGGTTCATGTTTAATATTGGCTAATGGAAGGTTACCTTTGCTAATGTGGATTTGTAATGACTCAAACATTTTAGTTTTATACAAAATCCCACTTTTTCTCTCTCAAAGCTTTTGGCAGAGCTTACAATTAGTGACATACAAACTCTAAATGAAAAGAAGAAGCAAATTAAAAAAAAAAGCAAGCACAAATTGTAAGAAAATAAAAATTATTTATTGAATTAAAAAAATAAAATAATAAAAAAAATTTTATAATTTTTTGTTTTCTTATTTTGCAAATAAAAATAATTTCTTCATCATATTGTTGAAACATAGGACGAAAATTGATGTAACATTTCATCATATTGAAATAACTTTTCATTAATATGAAGAATCTTGTTCTTTGAGTGCATTCTCTGTTTAAAGGGATGTGTTAATTAAAAAAAAAAACTCCCTCATGATATTTTCTCTCCCACTGTTTTATACTGATGTTTGTAACTGAGTGTTGATAGTATTATGCTGTAGGTTTCTTCTATGTTCTTGTTCTTAGTGGTTTGGTATGTGTTTTGTATGTTTTTAGCTTAAATTATTCAAACATAGCAAAATACTTGATATCCATTCTAATGGTGTTTACATTGCTGATTATGTTCATCATGCTCAACACAGCAATAGCAATATAATAGCAACAGCAACGATGTCTTTTAACAAGAAAGAAGGACGTTAAACAAACTGAATGCTCTTTTTTTTATCAGCTAGTAACTGTGTGCCTGCCTGGCGTTCGTTGCCTGTGCCGCTCGTTTGCCTAACTGATGAATGGAGTAAGCTCAAGGCAAAACTGAAAGAAAGAACAAAAAATACTACCCAGAACGATAATATATATTTAAAAAACACGTAAAGGCTGCAGTAACAGTATTAGTAATGGTCTTAATCTTTTTGTATAACAAAAAATAAAAAGAAAAAAACTTTAAAAATGCATATGGGATGCCTCATCAACATCAACATGAGCCTAGTAACTTTTATAGACTTTTATAAAAGAGGTATTTAATAACAAAAAGAAAATAATGGAAAAAATTTAAAAAAAAAGAATGAAAATTATAATCTTTTCTTTTCTCTCTTTTTTAAAAGGTTTGATTTTTTTTTTTTTTTGTATAATACTCACTATAACATTTTTGTTAGACACTTATATTAGAAAAGTTTTAACTACAACCTTAACATACAAAAGCTGGCAACATTGAATAGTGTCTGTCTGCTGCAGCATCATTAAAATCTTGATAGAAATTGTTGCAACAAGATAGAAAAAAAAGAGGCCTTCACATATATTTTTTTTACTTTTGTATGCAATACACAGTATGTGTTCTATACAGGTATGAGAGTATGCACATTTTTTAATAAATTGTTGTTAGTTAAGGTTTCCCGGTTATTCGGTTTTTTTGTTTTGAACTGATAAGAATTTAATGAAATATTTTCGAATCAGATGGAGTTTGTGCTATAATCTACACCCTAAAAAAATAAGTCCAGTTTCCTACTATAAATTGGGTAAATTTCAACAAATTTAAAAATTATGCTACTATAAATTGAGTAAATTTCCAATGTTTTTAAGTAGAATTACGCAATTTGTGTAAGTTAACCCAATTTATAGTAGGAAACTGAAATCATTTCAATTAGACCCAATTAGAAATTTTGTCGTTAAGACAATGTCAGTAGTGATTCATCAGGTAGAAGTCAGCAAGTGAATACATTTTACTAAAGACAACTTAATGACATGTCATAACTTATGTCGGAGCTCCTCAAGTTCTATAAATGTACTGACTTGTCATGTAAGTTGTCTTATCAATTTAGAAAAATCATGTCTTTAATGCTGACAATTATATAGCAAATCCGACCCATCACTAAAAAAATTTTTCCGATGTAAAATCAATGTAATTTTGTTTAATCCTTTAAAACTCTTTTAATTTTCTTTGTAATTAAAAAAATTAAATTGAATTGGTCTTAAAACAATAAAAAAAATAAAAATCCGCGACCGGGGATTATTATACTTATGAACCGATTTGCATGAAACTTGAAATATATATAAAAGAGACAATTCTAAGGTAGGGGTGTCTCGGCTTATCGGCCATAACGGTGATTTAGGGGTTCAAAACATGGGTCCAAAAATGGCGAAAAAATCGTGTTTGGATTTTTTGCCATTTCTTTCTAAGAAACTATACGATGTTTACATATGAGAAGAGAGGTTTTTTAATGCCTATCCGACGGTGGAATAACCTTGTCAATATTCGGCTTCGTTAAATATTTTTTTCACGAAAAAGTGTGAATTTTAGGGGATATTTATATGAAGACATAGACCTACGATATCCATATGAATATGAAATAAAATTTATTAAATTCAAGTCGACCCGTATTTTTGCCCTAGATGATATTCCTGTTAGTTCGGAAGTTATAAAAATTTTCCCGAAGGTCCACATGGTTTCATAAGGGGACAACGAAATTTTTAAACACCGATATGGCCGATAAGCCGAGACACCCCAACCTTAAAATCGTCTCTTTAATATATATTTTAAGTTTCAGGCAAATCGGTTCATAAGGGTTGAGATACTTCCCTTGTTAGCAATGCTTTTCAAACTTGTTTAGTTTTAAAGCAATGCTTTTTAAACTTGTTTAGTTTTAAAAGCATTGGTGACTTAAAAATTACAGTTGAAAAAAATTTTACACTCAAAAAAAATTTTACACTCAAAAAAAAATTTAGTTCTTTTTACAAAATCGTCTATATTTTGTGTATTCAATATTTTTGTAGTCAATATTTTGTGCATTCACTCAGAAATATTTTTACTGTAAAAAAAAACGCTACACTCGAAAAAAGTTTTACACTCAAAAAAAAATTAGTTATTTTTTTTTTTTTTAATGACAAAAAAAGAGTTTTATACTCAAAATAAAATATTTGTAATCACAATTGTTATTTTTTTTCACGTTAAAAATTTACTATCCCTTAAAAAAAGGCATTGTGGAGGGTATTCAAAGATTCGGCAACGTCGAATTTAGCTTATCTACTTGTTTTTTTTTTTTTTTAATTTGGAAAATTGCACTTTTTTTATACCCTCCACTCTAGTGATAGAGGGTATATATAAGATTGTCATTCCGTTTGTAACACATCGAAATATTGGTCTAGGACCCCATAAAGTATATATATTCATGATCCTCGATCGATTTTAAGTCGATCTAGTGATGTCCGTCCGTCCGTATGTCTGTCCGTAGAAAACACGCTAACTTTTGAAAAACTTTACAGAGGCTACTGAAGTTTGGCATATATGTTGGTCATTTACCTGGTCAGGTTGGTGTTGTAATCCAGCCAAATCGGTCTAGTGGTTCCAAAGTTATGAGCAAAAGAGTAATTTTCGGCAAGGGTTTTTCGCGAATTTACGAGATAAAAGACACGATAACTTTCGAAAGACAATAATGAGTCTGCTGAAACGTGGCATTTATCTTTTCCGTTTCTGTTTGGTATTGAATTTCAGCTCAATCGGTCCAGTGGTTCAAAAGTTATAAGCAAAACCCCGAATTTCAGATTGGGTTCATCGTAAATGCCACGTGGCACATTGGTTCCAAATCAAAATCTAGCTGGACAAAAGTCCAAAAATTTGTGTCCTTAAAATTGGGAATTAATTGTGCTAGGGGCAAGCTAAGGGTGTGTTCTGATCAAACTACTAATAACCATTTTTTGAAATTAGGTCTTTAACTTTGGTAAATATGCGAATGAAATAACATTTTTGGTATCCAATATTTAAAAAAAAATATATATACATATATAAGTGTTCAACTAATAACATCATATTATCCATGTTACATAAATGGTTTCAAAACGGTTTATGTACAAGAAAGCTACAGATTTATACTTATTCTGGACATTAATAAGAAATTTATTATCGATCTTCTTCTTACATTTTTTGTACTTTAAAGTATGGTCAATAATAACAATACTTTTGAGGACTAATGAAACTTCCGCAGCTTGCCAAAACCGAATCCAGGCATATCATGTCGAATTACTACATACAACTTATAGGTAATTTATTACTGAACGTTGTCATGCAGACATTTCTTGCAGGTTTTTACAGGTTTAAAATTAATCACAGTTTTTATGAAAATAGATTTTCGCCTAAAAATTTTTTTCTAAATAAAGTATCGAATTTTTGTAAGTTTTTAATAACTTTTAAGTATTATAATTATGCTTAGATTAAATAAAGCATGAAATGTGATGTTTCCTATTAAACCGCGGCCAATTACACACTTCGACTAAATTCAAAAATGTCCGTCCGTCTGTCCGTCTGTAGAGGACATAATACAGTCCAAAATAAAAGAGCTAAACTTCCGAAGTTTGGCACGAATATATCTTGTATTCCTAGGCAGGATAAGTTCGGAAATGGAAAAAATCGGACCAAGGGGAAAAAAGTTCCCTCTTGGAGAACTAAACTAACCTAGGAAAAATCGCATTTTTTGCAGGGTTTTTTGTACTTTTGCTAAGCAAATGCAACATTCTTCGCTCAGATAAAGTTCAAAATCGCAAGGGGAAGGGGCTCCCTAACGTCTCCCACAAACCCCCCCCCCAAAAAAAAAGAAAAAGACGCCCCTGGATTTTTTATATTGTGTTTTTACATTTTGGAGGGTATAAAAGATTCGGCACAGCCTAATGTAACACTCTCACTGGTTTTTTATTTTTTTTACATTTTAGGGGGTATAAAAGATTCGGCATAGCCGAATTTAACACTCTCACTTGTTTTTTTCAATTACACTTCTCCACAAATTTTTTTTTTTTTAGAGATTACAAAACTTTCAAAAAATAAGTTTTTGCATTTCATATTTCTGTTCTGCATACAAACCATTTCTGTCATTAATGAATTACTGAAATTAGAAAAAAAATAAAATGTTGTCGATTAGTGTAATCGACTTAGAAAAATTTAAACGTGTTTTTTGAACTCAGCGACCCCCAAAACATATAAAACGGTCATAAAATAATTTTGTCCAGCTAGATTTGGACTTGGAACCACTGTGCGTGGTAAACAAGTTTAAAAAGCATGGGTGGTAACTTAGCAATGCTTTTCAAACTTGTATAGTTTTAAAGCAATGCTTTTTAAACTTGTTTAGTTTTAAAAGCATTGGTAACTTAAAAATTACACTCGAAAAAAATTTTACACTCAAAAAAAATTTTACACTCCAAAAAAATTTTACACTCAAAAAAAAATTTTTTTTACAAAAATGTCAATATTTTGTGTACATACGTACGTGCATTCACTCAGAAATATTTTTACAGTAAAAAAACATTACACTCGAAAAAAGTTTTACACTCAAAAAAAATTAGCAATTTTTCTTTATTTTTTTAAATGACAAAAAAATAGTTTTTTATTCAAAATAAAATATTTATAATCAAAATTGTAATTTTTCACGTTAAAAAAAGTACTATCCTTTAAAAAAAGTCATTGTGGAGGGTATTCATAGATTCGGCAAAGTCGAATTGAACTTTTCTACTTGTTTGACCCTGGTTTATTTTATATGGTGCTCCGAAAAAAATAAATTGGTAGGTATTGACCCTAACTTACCCTAGATATATTCATTTATGTGTAAAAATATGTCTTACAAAAATTTAAGTTGATCGGACATTGGTAAGGCGTGCCGCAGCGGCCTTGAATTTTAAAAAACGGATTACAAGGAAAAATATTAACTTTTTTCTGTTTTAGCAATTTTTTTGGTATTTTAGGGTTAAGTTTTAATTCAAGTGGTTACAGAATTATGATGTGGGGTGAAATGCCTTTCTAATAAGTTACTAGAAACTAAAATCGGTTGAAAATCAGCTAAGTTATTACAAATTCCCCAGGCATCTAACGTGTGGCAGACCACTTGATTAAAGAACACCAGTCCCTTTTTTTAAATTTATTGAAATTATCTACTGTAATAACATTTTTTCATTATTCATGTTTCAGTGTAATATTTTTTAGGTTTTTCCAAATTTTAAGACAAAAAAAAAAATTAAATAGAGATTTCAAACGGGTGTTGAAAAATGCAGGCAGTTTTAGCCTTAATTTTAAACATGTTAGCAAAACACAATAGGAAACTACTTGTCATCTAATTACATTTGAACTTGAATAATACAAAGGTATTATTACAGTAGAAAATTTCAATGAATTTCAAAAATCGGAATGTATTGCTTAACCAAGTGGTCTGTCACACGTTAGATGCCTGGGGAAGTTGTAATAACTTGGCTGATTTTCAACCGATTTTAGTTTTTGGTACCTTATTAGAGAGACATTTTTCTCCGTATTATAATTCTGTAACCACTTGAATTTAAACTTAACTTAAAATACAAAAAAAAATGAGAAAACAGAAAAAAGTTCATGTTTTTGTAATCCGTTTTCTAAATTTCAAGGCCCATGCGGAACGCCTTAACCATGTCCGATCGTTCTTAATTTTTGTGATATTTTTTTGGAGCTCCATATAAAATAAACCAGAGTCAAAAAATAAAAGGTGCAGTTATCAAAATTTGAAAAAAAAAAAAAAAAATAGAACGAATTGCGATTTTATCTCGAATTATGGCTTAAAAGTTGCGTTATTTAGAGTAAATCTTTTAGAATTAACAAAAAATCGAAGGTTTCGGACTTATTCACAAAGTCGATTGTAATTTTTAAACGTTAACAATTAAGTGATAATTACTTCGAATAATTTTTCAATTTTTTTTTCTAAAACTACATTTAAATACCAACAAAACGTAGTCCACTTTTTATTTCTATTGATGGCAGACATTGGGGGCACCTTCTCCTTGCGATAGATGTTATCAAATGGATTTATTATGATTCTTACATACATACATATTCTGGACCTCTTTCTACCTTTCAGTGTAGAGGTTTTTGCAAAGACTTATCCATTCATTTCTATCTTGTGCCGCTGTTTTGGCTGTTCTAGGCTCGATTCTTCTTTCAGTCAGAATTTTATTAATTGTATCTTGCCAGGTAGTTCTTCTTCTCCCTCTGCTTCTTGTACCAGTCGGTCATGCCTCTGACACTCGTTTGGCAAGCGATCTTCTGGCATTCTTGCTACATGCCCAAACCATCTGAGCTTATTGCGCTCAATCTTATTGTTTAGCGGTTCTGTTGACAGATTTTCCCGTATGGTGTCGTTTCGTATTCTGTCTCGTCGAGTTTTTCCTGCTACACGCCGTTAATACTTCATTTCTGATGCCTGGATTCTACTCTGATTTTTTGTTGTAAGCGCCCAAGATTCGCAGCCATATGTAAGAGTATATACGTGGAGTTGTATACCGCTAGTTTAGTACCCGAAGTTACTTCTCTCTTACTAATAAAGTTTTTGTTTAAACTATAGTATAGATTGGCAGTAGTAGATATCCTACGATTCAAGTCTCTATCCGCTTTTCCACCTTCACTTATTTTGACTCCTAAGTAGCGGAAATGATCAACTTGTTTTAAAATTTCAGAACCTATATGTATTTGGTGTTGGCATTTGTCGCGACTTATTATCACAGTTTCTGATTTCTTTGTATTTATACGGAGGCATCTTCTAGACATCTCTTCAGCGAAAATATTGAGGTTTTGTTGTAGAGATACAGCGGATTTAGATATTATAGTCACGTCATCCGCATATGCTAGCATTGAAACTTTTACTGGTTGCATGCTCCAGTTACCTACTGTCATTGGGGTGAATGTTTCTTTGCACTTTTTAATAATGTCATCCATCAGTATTATAAATAAATATGGACTCAGAATATCGCCTTGTCTGACATCTTGTGTTGTGATAAACTCCTCGGATGAGGTGTTCCCGGTTCTCACATAGTTTCGGCATATTTCGTAAAAACTTTTTATTCTTCTAATTAAAATGTTGCCGATGTTCCTTTTTTGTTCCACAGTTCTTGCCATTTCACCGTGTCGAAAGCTTTCTCCAGATCTATAATTTCAAATGATTAAACCAAAAACGATTATGATTCTTCCAATTATTTAATCCAATTAATCATTATTAAAATATATTTTTTATATCCACGCCTACAAAAGGGGCGGGCAAATTTTTTTTATTTTTTTTTATCCGTTGGGTCCAAATGCAGGGTTTTGAGCTTCGTCTGACATAAAAATGTTGCATTTGCTTAAAAAAAGTACAAAAAGCCCTGCAAAAAATACCGTTTTTCAGGGGTTGCTTTAGTTCTCCAAGGGGGAACTTTTTTCCCCTTTGTCCGATTTTGCCCATTTCCGAACTTAACCTGCCTAGGAATATAAGACATATTCGTGCCAAACTTCGAAAGTCTAGCTCTTTTATTTTGAACTGTATTGTGTCCTCTACAGACAGACAGACGGATGGACGGACAGACGGACAGACAGACGGACATCGCTAGAATGTCTTAGAATCGATCACTTATCAATAATATATATAGTTTATGGGGTCCTAGACTGATATTTCGATGCGTTACACACGAAATGACAAAGTGAATATACCCCCATACTGTGGTTGGTGGGTATAAAAAATTATATGAAGGGGGTTGGGTCTAAAAGTGAGTGATTTGGCCTCGAATGCCCCATATACTTTATGGGGTCCTAGACCAATGTTTCGAGTTGTTACAAACGGAATGACAAACTTATATATACCCTCTATCACTAGAGTAAAGTGTATTAAAAACGAACAATTTTGAGTAAAGTTTTAATTGTGTCAATTAAAAATTTACTTAAATTTTTCGCCACACATTTAATAAATTTTTATTAAAGTCTTACTCTATACTACTAAATCGTTTACTGGTGCAAAATTGAGTAATTTTTTACTCAATAGTTTTTTATAATTTTTTACTCAATTACTTTAATTATATTTTTTCTGTGTTGGTAATTTTTTTTAAGAAACAATAGATATTCCGCTTGGAGTCATATTTTGCATGTCAGTAACCCTAATGGCTTCACTACTTCTGTTTTCAATGTTCCGGATATTAAAAATCAATCAGAAAGTTAAAAATCAAGCAACTCTAATGACTAATGCAGTAACATTACTTTCTGGATGTATATATATGTATGTACTTATGTGTTTGCCTTTGATGGATTGTATACATTTTTGTATTTGTAAGTAGTCACATGCCATGTTTGCATAGACAGTCATATATGAATGCATAAATACCTTCAATATGTCACATGTTTTATAGTATTTTAGGAGGGAACAAAATACAAAAAAACATTAAAAAGAGGCACGTCTTTTGTATACAAATGCACTTCCATTATATATTTTGCATAATAACTAACTCGTTTTTATGTCTGGAATGTTGAATTACTTTTTTTTGTGTGTTGTGTACAAATGGATTGGTAGGTGTGGCATCACATTTTCTTTTTTGTGTGTTTGTCTATTTAACATGACTATGTTGAACATTTTCACAAAAAAAAAAAAATAATGGTAGGTATTGAAAAAAAAAATGTTAATGCTTTGTATATTTTATTGAAAATGTCAACATGTTTTCACATAAAAGTAGATATTTCAATTTAAATTTTTTTTTATTTGATTTGTATGAAAAGTGTTCATATGAAAAACTACATGAACATTTTTTTCCTATTGAAAATCTGTTGAATGTTACTTTTTCTGTGTTTTGGTAAAGAAATTAAGGATAATAATTTGTCATCTTTAATATTGTTGAATTACTAAAGAGTGCTTAAATATGTAACATTATTCTTAAATATCATGGCTAAAGAGAGTAGGGTATGACGCTTCTCTCCGACTCAAGACTCGTTTCCAAAAACTGCTTTTAATTGAATTCATTAATTTTGTCTCACAATCAGTTTGCTTTAAAAGTATCAATAGGCGTATGATGAATATTTATTTCTTTAACTACAATGAATAACAATCATACATACGGTACAGTTGTCATTTAATCAGTGTTGCCACCAATGGAATGGAAATTACACAAAAAATTATCCAAAAACTCTCAAATTACACAAAAATTTTTATTTTGTCATTTCGTTTGTAACCTCTGATCTACACCTGATTTTTATCAGTGGCAATAAGCAATAACGTATGCAAAATGAACGAAAAAACCGCTTTGCGTCTATTTTGATGAATTCCAAACAAAAATTGCGTTCGATTTTTATGTTTAATTGCCAGCAATAGTTGCTTAGAAAAATTACCAAGAAATTATTGCTATAGAAGCTTTGACGTTATATCAGATATTTGTGGACACTTAAATATCGAAATATCGGTCAGAGAGCCCTTACAGTAAATTTACATTATTGATCCTTGATCGATTCTAAGACATTCTCTGAATGTTCGTCCGTCTGTATATAACATACTGCAGTCCAAAATAAAAAAAAATCTAGACTCTTGAAGATTGGCACGAATTTGTTGTATGGTCATAGGTAGGCTAAGCTCGTAAATGGGCAAAATCGGTCTAGGTGGAAAAATGTTTCTCCTTGAAAAACTAAACCAACCTCTGAAAAACTAAATTTTTTAATGATTTTTTTGTATTTTTGTTCAACAAATGAAACAATTTTCAGCCCGCCTCCTTTTGTAGGCGTGGATAAAAAAAAATAATTTTAATAATGATAAAATGGTTTTAATATTGATATAATTGTAATAATTAAAATTGAATAACAATTTTCAGATTTGGGAAT
The DNA here is from genome assembly GCA_963921195.1 of Pegoplata infirma. NCBI lineage: Eukaryota > Metazoa > Arthropoda > Insecta > Diptera > Anthomyiidae > Pegoplata > Pegoplata infirma. Next base: position 34,722,033 of record OY992540.1, on the reverse strand, counting down.
ATGGATTCTCCAGAACAATTTTTAATTTAAAAAATTTTAGAGCGTTGTTTATAAGGCTTTAATCGTTCAAATATGCAAGTTCTTCATTTATTATTTTGTATTTGGTAATAAAAATGATTTTTTAAGACAATAATGTCCATAAAATTATAAAAAAAAATGGAACTTTATTGAGGTAAAATTGCACGAAAATTACCCAAAAAATATCATTATCCAAAAATTATCCAAGGATTTTGAAATTGTCCCACTTTTGGATAATTATCCAGAAAATGGCAACACTGTATTTAATGGAATCAGTATTGCCACATGAGAACATATCACCAGGGTTGTCAGATTTTTTTTACGCTCATCGGATGTAAAAAATCGCCAGAAATCGCCAAATTCAATTTATTTCAGTTTTTGTTAAAAATAATAATTATTTTTATTATAAAAAAATATATTTTGTTTTCTTTATAATAACTAGAAAAAAATTTTGCTCAAAAATCGCCAAAAACCTAGAAAAATATATAAAAATCGCCAAAAGTATTTTTTTTTTTTAGTTTTTGTAATTTTTAACTTCAATCGGTAATTTATAAATTACTCCATATAAAAATTTCGCTAATTATTTCTAAAATCTGTCTATTGGCAATAAATTTCGCTCAAAATTCATTTATGCTTGTTTTCTGCACTAATGCAAAAAACCCAACCGATCCATTTTTACTCAACAACAGTTTACAACAGTGTAAAATTTAAGAAAAAAAGTAATTAATTTTTTTGTAATTCGCGTATATAGTTTTTGTTCCAAAAAAATAGTTTTTACTGTCTACGGGCAGCAAAAGTAAATAAAATTTGATAATTTGACATACGGATGACACTTCTCATCTTTTTAAATTATTCAGAAAATGATTTGACAAAATCCCCAAAGAAATCGCCAATGATTTTATAAATCGCCAAAAAAATTGCCCGAAACCAAATCGAAAAACTCGTCGCCAAAGACATGTAAAAATCGCCACGTTTGGCGAGAAATCGCCAACCATGACAACCATGCATATTACCTATAATTTTATTAAAATTAAGAAAAAAATCAAGTGCGAGTGTTATGCTATACAACTTGTAAAACAAAAGATTTTGCTGGGACGTTTGGGGGAGGGTTCGGCTTGTTGGGGGTGACATCTTCCCCCTAGCGAAAATATGTAATATAATTTAATTATTAAGCTGTTTGCACTATATTAATACACTTTATCATTATTTAAACTTTTTTTTATATCCACAAAAACAAGGAATGTCTTAGCATCGAAAAACAAAGAATGTCTTAGCATCGATCATGGATCATTAATATATAATCTTTTTGGGTTCTTAGACCGATATTTCGATGCGGAATGACAAAGTTAGCATCCGATTTTTTTTTTTTAAGGAAAATGTCTCAGAATCTGAAACTTTTTCTACACGAAAAATGTCTCAGAATCTGAGAGTTTTTAGAAAAAAAAAATGTCTCAGAAGCTAAAACTTTTTCTTTATGTAAAATTTTTCGGAATCTGAGACTTTCTATACGAAAAACATCTCAGAAACTCAGACTTTTTCTTTACAAAAATGTATTAGAATCTGAGACTTTTTCTATACCAAAAATGTCTCAAAAACTGAGACTTTTTCTATACACAAAATCTCTCGAAATCTGAGGATTTTCCTATACGCAAAATGACTAAGACTTTTTCTATACGAACACTGTATCAGAATTTTAGACTTTGTCTCGTAATCTGAGACCTTTTATATACGAAAAATGTCTTAGAGTCTGAGACTTTTTCTATACGACAAATGTCTCAGAGTCCGAGGTTTTTCTACACGCAAAATGTCTCAGAGTCTGAGACTTTTTCTAAAGAAAAAAAAATTTTAAAATCTGAGAGTTTTCTATACGAAAACTGTCTCAGAATCTGAAACTTTTTATGAACGAAAAATGGGTCAGAGTCTGAGACTTTTTCTATACAAAAAATGTCGCAGAGGCTGAGACTTTTTTTATACGAAAAATGTCTCAGCCTTTTTCTTATAGAAAAGTATCTTAGAGTGTTAGATTTTACAAAAACTGTTTTAAAAAATCAGAGACTTTTTCAATACGAGAAATGTCTTAGAAATTGAGATTTTTCTAAATGAAAAATGTCTCAGAGTCTGAGATTTTTCTAAATGAAAAATGTCTCAGAGTCTGAGATTTTTCTATACGCAAAATGTCTCAGAGTCTGATACTTTTCCTATACAAAAAATGTCACAGAATCTAAGATTTTTCTATACGAAAAATGTTTTATAACCTGTTACTTCTTCTACACGAAAAATATTTCAGAACTTAAGACTTTTTTCATATAATATGTTAGAAGCTGCATCTTTTTTTTATGCCTTAGATTTTGAGATTTTTTTTTTCTAGAAAATTTGTTCAAGTTCCTTTACAGAAAAAATCTCAGACCTAAAATTTTTCTATACGAAAATGCAGAATTTTGCCTTTGGCCCCCATTGTTAACGGTATCCTGGGCAGGTGCCTAATGGTAAACTGAATCTGCCTCGTACTGTGGTTGGAGGCATTAAAATTCTAATATACAAAAAAAAAAAGTATTGGTACTTTTTATTAAAATTATTATTTTAGTACTTTTTTTAAATGGAATATTATTATGGAACTTTTTATTTAAAAGTTCCTTTCTGGAACTTAATATTTATTAAAAAGTGTTGTTTTTTACTTTTTATTAAAAAAAGTCTGCATTGTTTTCTATATAAATTTTTGTTTAAAAAAGTACTAATTTTTCATAAAAAAGTACTATTTTGGTACTTTTCTAAGAACATAAAAGGAAAAAAAAAATTGTTTGTGCATGCACTTTTTAATATTTTTATTTGGATCTGACAAGGAAGGTATCCCAAAGCTTACACTCCGATAGTCCTGCAATTTTAATATGTTATTGTGGAACAAAATCTAATGCTGTGTTTTTCAATAAGTGGATTTATTTTCGGATTAATCTTATTTAGTTTAAAATAAATAAATTAAAATGCCAAAACAAATTTGGAATATTTTTTTCCATATTCTACGATATATAAGCAATTATTATCCGAAAAAAAAAATAAAAAAATCTGGAAAATTAAAAAAGTTATAAATAAATCAAAATAAATCCAACTAAATTTTAGGATTTAATAAATCCGTTTTGGATTAATTTTGTTTTATTTATAATTTTTTTCATTTTCCAAATTTGTTCATTATTTTTTCGGATTATAATTGCAAATTTATTGTAGATTACGGAAAAAATATTCCAAATTTGTTTTAGTATGTTAAAATATTTTTTTTTAAGCAAAATAAGATTAATCAGAAAATAAATCCACTTATTGAAAAACACAGCATAAGATTTACCGTTTTTTCTTTATCGTATCGTGAGGGTTGGGAAATTGGAGGGTTAAAAACGGTATTTTTTTCGTTTTTTTTTCGTACTTCTTTTAAAGGAACTATATGAACATTATATGGATGGAAAGGTTATTTAGGGACTATCCAATGATTTGTCGGACTTGGCAAAATTATTTTTTTTAGTTGGTTTTTGTCAAAAATGTGTAAATGTTGAGCTACTTTAAATGGGGAAGTATATACGTACGACATCCAAATTCATATATAATAATCTCTATTAAGTTTAAGCCGACACGTGTTTTCGCTTTTGGCGAAATTCCTGCTGGTTCGGCTTTTATTCAGAACAGTTAAATTTAGAAATACTTTTTTCCAAAAATTAAGATTTCTTTAAATTTTTTTTTAATTCTGTTTTTATATATTGTTGGACTTTATATTTTATAACTGAAGTTTTTATTTATTTCGGTTTGAGTCCATATTAATTATTTCTGAGAAATAATAATTTTTGTTGTGCAATGAGAAAATCTGAAAAAAATTATTAATTGACAACACAGGCTAAGTGGAGATGTCGACAGCTTTCGGAAGAAGCTACCCTTCCTTCGTCAGCACTCTTCGATTGTCACTGTAGGTGTGTAAGATTAAGATCAGCTATTTAAACGTACATTAAGGTGAAAAAGCGAACGGGAATTATATCACATTTCATTACCCTTATGTTACGTTTAGCACGAACTTAATGAATCTATTTTTAATTTTTTCCAACACAGTTGTAATTTCTTACACTGTAGTAGATTTTCTCAGAGTTGCAACCCTTAGTAGGACTTTTTAAGTCTTGAAAAATGTCCGTTAGGTTTGAATTTATATTTCGTATTTCTAATTCTTAGAAATATTACTAAATTGCATTGTACCTTATGAGAAGAAATAATTAATATGGACTCAAACCGAAATAAATAAAAACTTCAGTTATAAAATATAAAGTCCAACAATATATAAAAACAGAATTAAAACTCAACTCATAAGGTACAATGCAGTTTAGTAATATTTCTAAGAATTAGAAATACGAAATATTAATTCAAACCTAACGGGCATTTTTCAAGACTTGAAAAGTCCTACTAAGGGTTGCAACTCTGAGAAAATCTACTACAGTGTAAGAAATTACAACTGTGTTGGAAAGAGTTAAAAATAGATTCATTAAGTTCGTGCTAAACGTAACATAAGGGTAATGAAATGTGATATAATTCCCGTTCGCTTTTTCACCTTAATGTACGTTTAAATAGCTGATCTTAATCTTACACACCCACAATGACAATCGAAGAGTGCTGACGAAGGAAGGGTGGCTTCTTCCGAAAGCTGTCTACATCTCCACTTAGCCTGTGTTGTCAATTAATAATTTTTTTCAGATTTTCTCATTGCACAACAAAAATAATTATTTCTCAGAAATAATTAATATGGACTCAAACCGAAATAAATAAAAACTTCAGTTATTTTTTAAAATTTTCTAAAACTTTGTTGGAAGGGGTCCGCGGATAAAGATGATCCGATTTCGCACAAATTAAGTTCAAATGAAATTTCAAAAGCTCTATGAAGGAGGTGAAGGAAAAATAAATTGAAATTTGTTAACGAATTTCTTGATTAATTGAATATCAAATATTTTTTGATATTCGTGTTCAGAGCATAAAAATACGAATAATGTATCGCAAGAATCTTTTTAAAAGAAAATCAAAAAAAAAAATTTGTTGTTGTTGGGACCTGAAAAAAACATTTGGCACGCCGTTGGATAGATGGTATATATAAATTTGTCGTTGCGTTGTAACGCCTCGAAACCCATCCATCCAGCAGTCCGTCTGCTTGATGAAAACAGGCCCCTGAAGTTTGGCGAATATGTTTTTAATTTACCTGGTCAGGTTAGTACTGCATTTCAGAGAAATCGGTTCAAAATTTATAACCTAAGTTGTCAGGGGTTTTTCTAAAATTTACGTGCTAAAAAAAACGCTAAACGAAATATGAAAGTTGCCACTGCTTAGAAGATGTGTTTGCCATACACCGAGTTAGGCATATGTTGAATTTCAGCAAAATCGGTAAAGTGGTTTAAAATTTAGGAGAACAACGTGTTAAAAAAACCGAAAAACGTAACGTAAGCCACGAAAATATTTAATACTATGTTTAGACCAAACAACAACTAACTTGTTTTTGGCCAAAATTGATTTTTGAAAACCAAACCGTTTATACCGAAAAAATAGAGTTTTTGGTTGTCAAATCAAATTAATTATTTTATAAATTCACTAAAAAACACAAAATAACAATAGCCACACGTTAATAAAAAAATTAAATTACATATTTATTAACTTTTTTAACAGATTGGAATAATAATTTTACAAATAACACCGCTCTACAAATCTGAGGTTTGTCGCTGCGTTTTGGATCAAACCAAAAAAAGTTGATAGGGTTTGGTGCCCCGATTTCAAAACGGTCACTCAAATTTTTCTATCACGTCACATTTTTGAGAAAATCGCGGTTAAAGTGTCAAAAAATGCCCATTTTGACCATTTTTGAACGCCTATAAAATAAGATCCTGCCATGCAAATGACGTGGTATTAAGCTCATTCGAAAGTGTGTGATTTCCTCTTTCAGACAAGATCAAATCTTCTTTGAATTTAATTTTTTAAAATGGTAAAAAAATCATTAGCCACAAGTGCTTTAAATCTAAAATTTACGTATGAATTTGTATGGAAATTTGTTTAAAAACACTGTGTAAATAAACTAAATATTGAAAAAATGGAAGGTTTTTTGCTAATGATTTTTTCACTATTTTAGAAAATTAAATTTTTAGAACATTTTTTCTTATCTTTAAGAGAAAATTACAGGCTTTCGAATGAGCTTGATACCAAGTCATTTGCATGTCAGGATCTTGTTGTATAAGCTTTTAAAAAGTGTAAAAAATGCCCTTTTTCGGCACTTTAACCGCGAATTACTCAAAATCCTGACGTGATAGACAAATTTGGGATCCGGATTTGGAATCAGCGCAACAGATACTATCCAAATCACTAATCAGAATCCAATACGCATTTTCTTGTTGAGCTGTGTAACAAATATTTTATTTTTGACATTCGAGGTAAGCAAAACAAAATTGAAAAAAATATTCACACAGAATGATTAGCTAGTAGTGAACACAGCCAAAAATCTAGTTTTTGTTTAGTTTTGGTTGGCAACGCAGTTTTTAAATTGTATGGAAAAACTACATAGTTTTTGCCAAAAACCAAAAAAATATTCAAAAACAAGTTGTTTTCGTTGGTGTAAATACCATATAACAAAGTAATTTTGTCACTAAAAAAATGTTTAAACTCAAAAAAAAACAAAATTTACACTCAAAAAAAAATTTTAAACTCAAAAAAAATTACAGTGAAAAAAAAAATTTAGTCAAAGTTTTTTTTTTATAAAAATGGTCAAAAAAATGTAGAAAATCAAAAGTTCAAGAAAATATGCCACAATACTGATGCACACAACACTTATGTGAAACTATGGTTCGAACTTACAAGAAGAGACTTCCTGGTGTCACCCTCAGATCTTCATGAAATTTAGATATGTTGTTCAGAACGAAAATTAATTCGACACGTTTTTTTTTAACGGATTTCAGTCTGATTTCAACTTAAATTCACGTGTTAAAGAAACCAAAAAACGTAACGTAAGCCACAAAAATATTTCACAAAGTACCTTTGTCAATCAAAAAATGTTTAAACTCAAAAAAATAAAAATTTACACTCAAAAAAAATTTTTACACTCCAAAAAAAATGACAGTCAAAAATAATTTAGTCAAAGTTTTTTTTTTAAAAATGGTCAAAAAAATGTGGAAAATCAAAAGTTCAAAAAATATGCCACTCTACTGATGCATACAACACTTATATGAATCTAAGGTTTGAACTTAGTTTGAACCATCTACATTTGCAACTATCAAATAACCGCTACACTTTAATCCCATTAATGCATATGTATGTATGTAAATCCACGAATTGTGGTTTATTTATAATATTTTTGGATTTTTTATTTGTATTTTTCAACAGACCACCACACAATAGCAACAAGGGAATTGTGTAGGGTAGACCTCTTATAAAATATGAGTTTCATATTGTTTATATTAAAATATTTATAAAATTTAATATGAATGGGAATACTTCTATTCATACATATTAATATATAGTGTTCAACTGATGTTGATGTGTGTGAGTGCAGTCGTTATACTTAACCGCAATAATATTTTTTTATGTGGTTATTGTGGTTAAAGTGGCCTTTTTTCATCTCTTAAATCACTGGTCTCGCTCAATATGTTTGCGTTTCTATCAAACAATATAAAGTATGAATTTTATATTAAACGAATACTTAATACCTTTTAGGGACTTTAAAATAAACCATAAAAATTGAAGAACTGTTTTGTTATATTTGGTATGAAATTTTTTTTTAACAATTTATGTTTAACGTACAAAGGTCCATTTTACAATAATTTTTTTTTTTCATCATTAAACTGTATTTTACAAGTTGCTGTTTGTGGTCTCATCTTTTGAATATTTGTTTTTTTTTTTTTATGTTGTTGCTGTTGTTCTGTTTATACGGTGTTTATGCTTGTGGCCACACAATGGTTTATCGTTTAACATTAACATTTTATTAATCAACATAAAAAATTTGTTACCACAAGACTGATTTTTATGAATAATTTTCTTAAAAAAAAAATAAAAGAAATTAATGGTAAAGGACATTTTATAATTTTTTAAACCCTCTACTCTACACCATTTCCAATTGTAAAATTTTTTAAAATTTCCAACTGATTTTTTTAAATTGTCCAAATATATTTTAAAATTTTTCAAATGAATTTTTTAAATTATTTGAGTAAATTTTATTAAGAGTGCTAAGTGAAATTTAAAATTCATTGAAATTTACAAAATTTATTTTAGGAAATCGTTTTCATTTTAGAGAGCATTCAAATATTCTGAGAGTTACCTCAAATTCCACAGATTAAGCACTTATTTTACTTGGCAAAGCCCACACAAACCACATTTACCAACATCTTTAGTGTGGCGTAATCTTACCTAGTGCTAACTGCAAATGCACACATCGTTAGTAACATAAATCAATGTAGTGGGTATCCGCTATTATCACAACTGCTAATACTATAGGCAATTCAAACTTTACATATGCCCAAGGCTTAAAACTTAAAGTTACATGAGGCTGCTTCTTATACAATAGAAAACAAACACATATCAAGAAATCTTTTTTAAATTTCAACTCACAAGGGAAGTATCTCAACCCTTATGAACCGATTTGCCTGAAACTTAAAATTTATATTAAAGAGACGATTTTAAGGTTGGGGTGTCTCGGCTTATCGGCCATATCGGTGTTTAAAAATTTCGTTGTCCCCTTATGAAACCATTTGGACCTTCGGGAAAAATTTGATAACTTCCGAACTAACAGGAATATCGTCTAGGGCAAAAATACGTGTCGACTTAAATTTAATAAAGATTATTTCTTGTTCATATGGATATCGTAGGTCTATGTCTTCACATAAATACCCCCCAAAATTTACACATTTTCCTGAAAAAATATTTAAAGAAGCCGAATTTTTACAAGGTTATAACACCATTGGATAGGCATTAAAAAAACCTTTCTTCTCATATGAAAACATCATACAGTTTCTTGAATAGAAATGGCTGAAAAATCAAAAAAACGATTTTTTCGCCATTTTTTGACCCATGTTTTGAACCCCTAAATCCACGATATGGCCGATAAGCCGAGACACCCTAACCTTAGAATTGTCTCTTTTATATATTTTTTAAGTTTCAGGCAAATCGGTTCATAAGGGTTGAGATACTTCCCTTGTCAGTGAAACTGAAATAAATGTTATAAAAAACCGTCAGTTTTTGGAATTAAGAAAAACTGTAAATGCAGTTGTGTAAACAAGACCTTGAACCATCACTGAGCAATGTTTAAGGATTACCCCACTTTATCCGTAAAAGTTACAGAGGGTTAAAGTTGAAAAATCGATAAAAATGGCTTGAAATAATCCATAGTTTTTACATTATTTCGCTTTTTTTTAAGTTCTCCTTATATTTCAATCTTTTCCGGCATAACACAAAGTCAGTACATATAAGAGATTATTTTAATGTTGGTTTGATAGATGCTTCATCGCTTGGTAAGAAGTTATAAGACGGTTAAATTTTGAAACCAAAAATTAAGAGTTTTTAAATTTTCGAGGTTTTTTGATCAGGGATTTCGGCCCCCTCTATAAAATGAAAAAAGTTGAACTAGAGTTGGTAGCTGTTGTAATTCTTAACATTTTGGAATTAATCCCGTTAATGTGCCACGAATAGTTAAGGAGTTTCAGCAGATCAAAGTTCGCAAGAAAAAACGTAATTTTTTTAAAATACCAGTTTTTCGCGAGGCACATTCGCGGTTTCATTCGAAATTTGGTGGACTCTTGCGTAAACCGAGTTTTTTGTGAGTTTACATAAAAAAATCACTGGCGGGTTTATAAAAAATAAATTGCAAAAATTTTGTGGCATTTTTGAAAATTGTGAGAAATTTGCAAATCTGTTTCCTATTTTTTTTAGTAGCAATTAATGCATCATGTTCATTTTAATACACCAAAAGACGTGCCTTAACGAGTAGAACTGATTTGCTTTTTGACTTTTTACTTTAAGCCATTCTGAGCGGAAAGCGCGATGATTTTATCTAAACCTGTTTTGATCTGGCACATCCAAGGCTTTACACGAAATCGGATGAAATTTTTTTTAAATGAAAGCCCACTTGATGTGTCATCATAAAATCAGAGGCGGGTTAAAAAATTTTGATGATTATAGATTTTTTGGACCATATTAAATTTTCTTGTTATTAAAAAGCATCACCGATTTTTTTTTTAACTACTGGTACAATAATACGATTTTCTGTGATTTTCTTCAGTAATACCAACGCGTATTGCCTAAATATGTTATAAAAAATTGTGAAACTTTTCTTTTACCGCGAATTAATCGCGATTTTAGGTACTTAGATATTTTTTTTTTTAAATCGTTTGGTCATTAAAGGGTTAAATTTATATCATATATTTTAGAAGAAATGATATATCCTGGCATGTTTTAATAACGCATGCAACAAATGTGTAGAAAATAAAATCTTTAAAATATTTTTAAGATTTTTAAAACCGCTAAATCTTAAAACCGCCATACATGGACGTATACAGGGGGTGGGCACAGGGGGCACGTGCCCCCCCCCCCCTTTCGATTTGAAAATTTTTAAAATTTAATACACAACAATGCATTATACAAGAAAAATACACAAGTTTCTAAATATTTTGGGTTTTAAAGAAAATATTTTAGTTTTCTTTATAAAAACTCTAGAGTTTAAGCAAATTTGGTCTCTGAAAAGTAATTTTTATTGAAATATCTGAAAAATATGTTTCAAAAACGCATAATATTGGATTTATCCAATAAAAATTATGCATCAGGATCATGAAAATAAATTTCTATAAAAAATGTTCAGACTATAAGATTCTAAGACACTATTTCTATATTTAAATCTGAGATTCTCAGCTATTATTTTTAAAGGAAATTCTCAGGTTCTGAAAAATTTTTCTATAACAAAATTGTTCAGATTCCAATACATTTTTTCATCAGAAAAATTTTATACTTTAGATATTTTATTTCTTATTGAAAAATTGTTAGATTCTGAAACATTTTCTCCAGAGAAAACTTTTAAATTCTTAGTATTTCTTTTATAGAGAAACTATCAGAATCGAAGATATATTTTCATATGAGATTCTGAAACAAATTTTCTATAAAAACTTTTTAGGTACTGAGACTTTTTCTATAAAAACAACTTTAATTTTGAAACATTTTTTATAGAAAAATCCTCAAATGAAACCATAGAACAAGCTCAAATCTAAAACAATGCGATCACCAGACATATTTTTATTAATATTAATTTGATATATCTAACTAACAAAAATTTTGAAATAAAAATCTAAAATTTTCATCTACCACTTTTTCCGGGTTTGAATTGCACAGATTGCAATTTCGAATTTTCAAAAATAAACATCAAAAATCTGTTGAAAATACATCAATTTTGAGCCATATTATCAATCTGCTGATTTTAGCAGCAACGGTTTGCTAAATTTCTGTCTGAGTATTCTAGGGCGAGCCAGCAGCAAATAAGTGTCAAGACCAGAAAAATATGCTGATTTTAGATGAGCAGTAGTGTAGTTCTAGTTAGAAAAAAATATAAATCGGCGATGACTAAAAAAAATTTGGGGGTTGTGCCCCCCCGTTTTCAAATTCCTGGATACGTCGCTGCCGCCATAACTTTTGACCCCCTTGCGCGATTTAATTGACGCGAACGAATTTCTTATTCTTAAATAGCATCTAATATTTATGCCAACTTTCATCGATGTGCCATCAAAACAAAAATCACATATTTTTTAACTCAAAATTTAAGTCTAAAACGGAACTCCTCATATACTACGGCACACACATGCGTATGAGGCATTCCATGCCAAATGTCCAGCGAAAAAAAAATGTGTACCGTAAAGTTAGGAATAGATTGTATGGATAGCCCTATATGGAACTAACAAGGGAAGTATCTCAACCCTTAGGAACCGATTTGCCTGAAACTTTAAATATATATAAAAGACACGATTTTAAGGTTAGGGTGTTTCGGCTTATCGGCCATATCAGAGTTTTAAAATTTCGTTGTCCCCATATGAAACAATGTGGACCTTCGGGAAATTTCGATTGCTCCCGAACTAAAGGAATATCGTTTAGAACAAAAATACGTGTCGACTTAAATTTAATAAAGATTATTTCGTATTCATATGGATATTGTAGGTATATGTCTTCATATATATACCCCCAAAATTTAAACATTTTCCTGGAAAAAGTATTTAACGAAGCCGAATTTTTTCAAATTATACCACCATTGGATAGGGATTAAAAAACCTTTCTTCTCATATGTAAACATCATATAGTTTCTTAGAAATGTCTATTTTTTCGCCATTTTGTGACCCATGTATTGAACACCACACAAAAAAAATTAGTCCTGTGTTTTTCGTTTTTTTCGAGAAAATCGCATTTGAATTTCATAACAATTTAGTAATTTGCTTGTATTTTCTTGTTTCAAAGTAGCGTATGAGTAATATTTATGCAAATGTTTAGTACTCATTCGGTACATTGAAACAAGAAAATACAACCAAATTACAAAATTTTTATGAAATTTAATATTCAAATGCGATTTTCTCGAAAAAAAACGAAAAACACATGTTTAAATATTTTTGTGTGGATAGTCAAACAATCCACAAAATTTTTTTTTTTTTAAATTTAAATTTTTTTTTTTTTTTTTTAATTGACTTTTTTAAATATTTTTGATAAATTGACTTTTTTGGCAAATTTTTTTTTAACCGATAGCCCATATAAAACTATACAAGCATGGAAATTTATGAGATTGTGGTGCATTCCGTTTTAATTTGATAAATATTTAAACAAGGCAACTCGACACAAATTTGACCATTTTTCCAATATTTGACCACGCCTTCTAAGCCCAGTTTTAGAAAAATGGAAAAACCAAAAACGCGATTTTCTTACTTGTATATAGGGCTATTCATACAACCAATTTAAAAATTCACGGGACACATGTTTTTCTGTAGCGGGACATTTAGTGTGGAATGCCGCATATATGGGGCTTTTCATCTCAAGTGACAACATTTGGAACCGATATCTTCCGATTGGGATGAAATTTGCACCAAGGTTAGTCATATTGGATAGTAGATAGTAGATCTGTCAAGAACTTTCTGAGGTAGAGGCGGTAGAAACTTGACATTTTTGCCACACAAGTTTTTTTCGCATTCATGTTACTTATTACACTGTGCAACACGATTTTTTATCTTGGATGGGATAAAAAAAAATTAAAGTATACCAACAGTTTTTTATGGCCCACTGAAGTTTTAAATTTTTTTCGAACGCGTTTTAAATAACTCCAAACAAAGTATTAAATCTAATTCTGAGGTAAATATTGTTAAGACATGAAATTTGATGGCGGTTCTTTTCTCAGAATACATTAACCTTCTATCTCCCATCTTAAGAGGTCATTTTGGTATTTTTTTTAAAATATCCTTATAGAACACCAATAAAAAGTGCGTTTAAAGGGTTAAAATGTTCTACAAAAAAAACAAAGTTTCACTAGGGTTTGTCGATGATCAAAGGTTCGTGCGAAAAGTGTAAAATGCCTAAAAATGTAAAATTGTAAATTACCAAATAATATTAAATTGTTTTTCAACAAATTCGTGTTAATTAATTCGGAAAAATGTTATAAATCTGCTTCTGAGGTAAATTACGATAGTAGATGTCTTCAGTAAAATTTGATGGCGGTTCTTTTCCTAGAACATATTAACCCTCTATCTCCCAGTTTTAGGAGCCATTTTTGTTCTTTTTTCAAATACCGTCATAGAAAACCAATAAAACGTGCCTTTAAGGGGTTAAAATATTATAGATTTATAACATGTTTTCGACTTGTTTCACACGACTTTGTTAAAAAAACAATTTAAAAGTATGTGATAATTTACAATTTTACTTTTTTAAGCATTTTGCACTTTTCGCACGAACTTTTGATCTTTGACAACCCCTAGTGAAATTTTATGCAGAAAATTTTTGTAGAACATTTTAACCCTTAAACGCACGTTTTATTGGTGTTCTATAGGGATTTAAAAAAATGATCAAAATGACTCCTACAAATAGGAGATAGAGGGTTAATATATTCTAAAAAAAAACTCCATCAAATTTTACTAAAGACATGTCTTAGCTTTATTTACCTCAGAGCTAGATTTAATTTAGAATAGAAATATTCACATTATTGCGATATTGTGCGACTGTTCATAAATTTTGACATAGAGGCAATAAACCAAAATATGGCAATAAACCAAAATATGGCGTTTAGAAATGCCCTTAATGAAAGTTAAAAATGTTTTTGATATATATTTTTATACCCTCCAACCACAGTATCACTCAATTTGTCATTCCGTTTGTAACTCATAAAAATATCGGTCGGGGACCCCAAAAAGTATATACATATATTATTGATCTATATTATTGATCGATTCTAAGTCATTCTATGAATGTTCGTCCCTCCATCCGGCCGTCTGTATAAAACAAGGTTCAGTCCAAATTAAAGGAGCTAGACTCCACGAATATGTCTCATTAGCATAGGCTGGTTAAGTTCGAAAATGGGCAAAATCGGATCAGGGGGAAAAAAACTCTACCTTAAAGAACTTAACCAACCTCTAAAAAAACGCTATTTTTTGCAGCTTTTTTTGCTTTTTTGTTAAATTAATTAAACCTTTTTCTGTTACAAGAAGTCAAAATCCTGAACTTAGACCCAGGAGGCTAGAAAGTTTCGTTTTTTCGGCCCGCCCCCATTTGTGGGCGTGGACTTAAAAAATCATTAAAATAATGAGAAAATGGTATAACTTAAGTTAAAAAAGCATAATATAATCAGTAGACAATTATCGCGATCGGTAAGAAATGCCTCCCACACAGCCACCCTCCAAAAAAAAACGCCCCCTGTTTTTATACCCTCCAACCACAGTATGGGGGTATACTCACTTTGTCATTCCGTGTGTAACACATCGAAATATCGGTCGGGCACCCCACAAAGTAAATATAATATTGATCCATGATAGAATCTAAGACATTCTAGCGATGTCCGTCCGTCCGTCTGTAGAAATAACAATGCAGTCCAAACCAAAATAGGTAGACCCTTGAAATTGGGCAAGAATATCTATTATTTGACTGGTAAGGTTAAGTTCGAAGATGGGAAAAATCGAACCAGGGGGAAAAAAGTTCCCCCTTGAAGAACTAAAACGACCCCTGAAAAATACGATATTTTTACAATTTTTTTTTAATTTTTGCCCAACAAATGTAAGATTTGTATGTCATATTATGTTTATAGACCTACGCTTGGGTCAAGGAGGTTAGAAAATTCGATTTTTTTTTAGGCCGCCCCCCTTTGGGGGCGTGGATATAGAAGTTAATTAAAAATAACGATACAAATTTATTATTTAAGCGTAAATATCATAAACAAATAATTTGTAAACATATAAAGCGGGGGAACAGGTCTCCCCCACCAACTATGTCGACCCCCCTCCCCCCCCCCACCAAAAAAAAGACTCCCCTGCATTTTTTTTTTTTTTTTTTAATTTTAAACGTGTTGGAGGGCATAAAAAATTCGGCACAGCCGAATTTAACACTCTTACTTGTTTTTTATATTTTTTAATATGTTGGAGGGTATCAAAGATTCGGCACAGCCGAATTTAACACTCTCACTTGTTTTTTTTTAATTTTAAGCTAAAAAAAAATTCGAAAAAAAATTTACTTTGTTGGGTTTCCGATTTTCCGATTTTCAAGTCAAAAAATAAACCCAATGACATTGCTTCACAGTTCCCATATTTTTTAAATAATGCCCCAAAAAGGTTACTTTCCCAATCCCGACCCTTCAACACAGTGTTTTGAATATTGTATATAATATCTATTTGTTTTCTTTGTTATTACATAAACATTCATAATTTTGAATGTTTTAAAGAATGACAGTGTGCGAGTGTGTGTATTTTTTTTATATAAAATATGTTTTGCCTGTATGATTTCATTAATTTAATTTTTGTTGTTGTCATCTGATAATAACATCATTGAAATCAGTTTGGTGAAGTATGTTGGTGATATGCCACTTAAACTTCCTTGTTTTTCCTGAAAATGATTTATGTTTCTGTTTTTGTGTTTTTTTTTGTTGTTGTTGTTTGTTTGCCTGTCGTTAAGAACCGTTAACTATTGCTATTTTTGCTGCCACATTAATGGTTTCAAGAGCAAGTGAGTGTGTGTGATTGTTATGTTGGCTTTTTTTTTTGGTGGAAACAAGCCTTATTGTATGCTTGAGTGTGTGTGTTGAATATATGTCAATTTTTTTTGCGTATGTAGTGATATGGTGAAAAAAACATATTGTTAATGGTTTACGAGTATTATCATTTTCCCTTTACTTGTTTAATTTTTTGTGTGTGTGTGTTTTTTTTTTTTTGGTTTGTTTAACGGAATCATCTGTGTACTCTATATGGTTTAATTAAAAATATAATTTAAATGGAAATTTTATTGAAACAGAAATAAAAACACAAAAATATATTTTAATGATTTATATTGAATAATTTAGTTTGCTGAATTGTTAATTTATTAAAGGGGATGCGTATGAAAGTAATTTTGTTTCATGTTTTTTCTTTCTTTTAAATCATTTTAATAATATATTTTCCTTTGTTTTTTTCTTTCTAGGTAAATAAATACAAAATTGGAAATAATACAGCATATCTTGGGGTAAGCTTTATAATAAAAAAAGTGTTGCATACTTTCGAGAGGTGACTTAATGTATTTGACTTGAGACCAAAAAAAAATATAGTACAGTTTTCTTTTAATGCCTAATGAAGTTTTTTCAAAGGCGTGTGGAATAATTGAAATAAACGAAGTATTATATATCTGAGCAAAGTCGCACATTTCAAGGGGTCATTTTAGTCCTTCTTTCAAAAACTATCATAGAAGTCCATCTAAACATGCATTTAAAGGATTAAAAAGGTTCTACGAATATTTTCCGTGTCAAATTTTACTAAAAGTTGTCAACGGTTTAAAGTTTGTGCGTATACCGCACAATGTTAAAATAAAGGAAAAATGTAGGTAAAGTAACACCATTTTTATACCCTCCAACCACAGTATGGGGGTATACTCACTTTGTCATTCCATGTGTAACGCATCGAAATATCGATCTAGGACCCCATAAAGTATATATTTTATTGATCAGTGATTGATTCTAAGACATTCTAGCGATGTCCATCCGTCCGTGCGTCTGTCCGTCTGTATAAGACACGATACAGTCCAAAATAAAGGGGCTAGACTTCCGAAGTTTGGCACGAATATGTCTTATATTCCTAGGCAGGTTAAGTTCGGAAATGGGCAAAATCTGACGAAGGGGAAAAAAGTTCCCCCTTGGAGAACTAAACCAACCCAAGAAAAAACGCATTTTTTGCAGGTTTTTTTGTACTTTTGCTAAGCAAATGCAACATTCTTATCTTAGAAGAAGTTCAAAATCGCAAGGGGAAGGTGCCCCCTAACGTCTCCCAACAACCCCCCCCCCCCCCCCAAAAAAAAAAAAGCTCCTGTATTTTTTTATATTGTTTTTTTTACATTTTGGAGGGTATAAAAGATTCGGCACAGCCGAATGTTACACTGTCACTTGTTATACACTCCAACTACAGTATGTGGGGTATACTCACTTTATCATTCCGTGTGTAATGCATCGAAATATCGGTCAGGGACATATAAAGTATAAATGGGGCATTCCATGTCAAATCGGACACTTTGAAATTTTTTTTTTTTTAGATTTTTTCAATTTTTTTTTTACAGTTTTTAGTACACTCAAAATATTTTGTACGCAAAAACAAAAGAAAAACACACTTAAAACCAGTGAATAAACAATTGAAAACCATTCCAGTAATTATTCATTTGTTTTAACAAACATCAACATTTATTTTTTACTGTTGACAAAACTTTCTAAAATAAATAACATTAAACATTAAAAAAATACGTTTTTTTCACTCTTTTTTACCAACAAATTCGAAAAAAATAACCAACGAAAACATTAAAAATTAATGATAGTTCTGTTATTTTTACCAATAAATTTCAAAAAAATAACCTACGAAAACAATAAAAATTAATGATTTCGTAGGTAATTTTTTACAATTTTTTATTGAAATGTTTTTTTTTTTAAATTTTAATAAACTTTTTGGAGAATCAATCCCGCAATCAAGTACATTCTGGCTAGACACTCTACCCATCGTGCCAAAGTCACTTGATACAAACATGTTTTTATATTTCTATAAATATTTTTTTGATTTTTTTCTACAAAAAAATAACTGACTTGTGCAGGTAAAAACTAATGATATTTCATTAAAAAATACCAAAAATTTAAAAAAAAAATTACTTACACAAATCAAAAGAATAATCAGTAGTTTTTGCTTACAGAACAAAAATAAATGACTTTAAAAATTAAATGTTAATGAAAGTCTTTATTTTTTAGTGTGTTATTTTTGAAACAAAGGACTAAAGTAGTCATTAATAAAAACTGAACATCAAACAAATGTTTTTTCTTTTAAAAACGACTAAACGGAAAACTTTTTAAATAAACTACAAACTTTTGTTTTTTTACGTACTTTTAAAAAAAAAATCCCAAATAATTCTTAAAATCGCTCTAGTATGCGATTTTTAAGTTTTAAAACTTAAATCTCATTTTTGAAAATGTTTGTACTTTTTGATTTTTTGAAATTTTTTTGTGTAAAACTTCTGTCAATTCTAAAAATTTTTTGCCCAGGAGGATCGTGGGATAACAATTATTACTATTTTTTAAAATTTTTTGAAACAAATTTATTGTAATTTTCAAATCTTAAAATCATTTCTACTGGTCCAATTGTGCGTATTAGAGGGGTCTTAACATTTCTTTGGAACAAGCAAATACCCTACCTCCAATTTCTAAGGAAGCTCCCACACAAAACGAATTTTTTTAAAATTTGCTCCAACCGCTCTAACTGCCCTAATGCTGTCCTTAGAGCAACAAAATGTATGACAGACCCACAATATTTTTTTAGTTCAAATATTTTCTCTGAACGGTCCCCATACATTTTTTTTATTTTTAGTAAATTTGTTTTATTTAATCAGCTTCTACCGGTCCAATGCACAGAGGGCCAGAATGATCCAATTCCGGCCAAAAGTCTTTATCGTTGTTGGATCCGTCTGAAAATGTGCGTCTATAGAAATTCGAGGTCGCTGATTTCAAAATTTAGCTAAAAACCAAAAATATCAAAATGGCGGATCCAATATGGCGGACAATTTTTTTTTTTAAATTGTCCGATTGAACTCAAATTTTGTTTTATGCGGGTCTTGGAGTTACTGAATAAGAATTGTTACTCCGAATTTTGAAAAACAAAATGGCGGACTAAACTTGCTTCTTAAAGTTTAAAGAATGATCCAACTCCGGCCAAAAGTCTTTATCGTTGTTGGACCCGGCTGAAAATGTGCTTCTAAAGTATTTCGGGGTCACTGATCTCAAAATTTAACTAAAAACTAAAAAAATCAAAATGGCGCATCCAATATGGCGACAAATTTTTTTAATAATTGTCCGATTTAACTCAAATTTTGTTTTAAGGGGATATTGGAATTAATGAATCAGAATTACTGGCGTGAATTTTGAAAAACAAAATGGCGGACTAAATATGCTTAGTAAAGTTTGTTACAAGTAATTAAAAAACAGTTATATTCCTATTCTTTGTTGAAGCTAGCTGAAAGTGTGACCTAGTAAATTTCCGGGTCTGTTATCTTAAAATCGAACTGATAAAATTTAATATGGCTGAAACAATATGGAGACTAGATTTGTTAACTTTGTCTGATCTAACTAAAAATTAGTTTTAAGAGTATTAAGAGTGTCTGAAGTTAAATCTAGGCACATAATTTTTACATGTATTTTTTTTTTATTTTTGATATAAATATGGAAATGGTTTAAATGACTTATTTAGTCTCAGAAAAGCTTTTGGAAATGGTGACGACAAATTATTCTCTTTTTTTCTTTATTTTGGAAATTCAATAAAAAATCTTTGAATTTAATTGGAAATGGTGTAAATGATATTTTCCATAATTCTACGAAAAAAACTAGAAATGTAGATTCTTTTTTTTCCTACACTTCAGGCACTCTCTGACAATAAAAAAAACTATTCAAGCCGTAAAACATTATTTTGGGTTAAATTATTTTTTTAAAAACAAATCTCGGACCACTGCATATATAGCTGTAATTTCGCCATTTATCATTTCGAGCAAGTTTGGGCAACTTTTTTCGAAAGATATGGATCCATTCTATATCTTAAAAAAAAAATATAGATCGATTGTATCGAACTGAGGATCGCTGAGGATTTTTTCGGCGCGAGGTAAATATCTAAAAAATTATAACTTTTTCACAAAAAACGCGAAATGCTGCCCGGCAAATGAGTTATATTTGTCCATGTTATTTTCGTTACAAAGGCTTATATATAAGGTTACTAACTTTTTTAACTTTGAAGACCTGTCAAAGGAAAGGGTGTAATTGGATCATAAAGATAAGTTCAGAAAACCTGCTTCTATATATCGTGAACCTATATTCAAAATATGCCAACTCAAATTTGACGGAAATGAGTTTCCGATGGCAAATAGCTCCCCTGTGTAATACCTATCTGCCATAAAAATTTCAGAGCAAAAAAATAATTTGCTGTCGTTTTACATCCATTTTTGTTATTCTGCTAACTCAAAGTACATATTTTTTTGGTGGAAATAAATGCCAACTCCCATTGTAAATTTCCAAAAATTTTTCAAAAAATTTTTTAAAAAAAATTAGACCACATATCTTATTGCATTTGCCATGCTAAACACGAATCTTGTAAAGATTTTGATATCTAATGACTGGTTCTCGAGATATTGCCATTTTAAAAATATCGGTAAATAGTGTTTGCAAAAATAAAAATTTCTTATATTTATGTAACTTTCAAACTATTTATCAGATTGGAACATTATGAATGGGGCAAATAAAGTCAATGATATAAGCTTTCAAAATAGCTGGTTTGGAGTGAACCTATTGCAATACAGCGTGAGTTACAGAGTGCCAAAGTTGACCACCCTGAGATTAAAAGGCTTTCGGAGCTAGTAACTTTTAAAAATATGCAAAGATTTTTAATTTTTTGTTCAGTTTTTGCAATTACAGTACTAAGGATAACAAAAACCAAAAAAAAAAAAATTTTAAAAATTTTTAAAAAAAAAATGTATTTTTATTTTCCGACAAAATATGCCAACTCTAAAAAAATATTTGTTTTTTGATATAGTAATAAATGCCATCTCTGAAAAATACGCAAACAAGTGCAAAATATGAAAATTTTTGCATAGGTAAAAATTGTTAAGAATATTTAAACCATCTTGTGGAAGGTACATTGTTTATTTTTGCAATAATATGCGAAATAACTAGTTTTTTAGCTCTCCTGAACAGTAAGCTTTTTCGAGTTGGCATTTATTGAATATAGTTCGACGATATGCCCAACAAACTGGTAAACATTTTTTTGAGAATTTACTAATAAGGACTTTTGGCCGGAAATCGATCTGTCTGGCCCTCTGTGCAATGGTGCGTCCGATAGGGGTCATTAGTGAGACCGACCCCCATTTATTTTTTCCCTGCAACATTTTTTTAAAACATACCTACGCCCTATCTCCACTCCCTAAGTAGGCTCCCATACAAATAACAGTTGGAGCAAATTTTATAAAAATTAAATTTTGAATGGAAGCCTACTTAGGGAGTGGAGATAGGGCGTAGGTATGTTTTAAAAAAATGTTGTATGGTAAAAATAAATGGGGTCGGTCTCATTAATGACCCCTCTCGGACGCACCATTGGACCGGTAGAAGCTGATTAAATAAAACAAATTTACAAAAAATAAAAAAAAAATTGTATGGGGACCGCCTTACCAATTAGAGATAGAGGGTAGGTGAGTTTAGAGAAAATATTTGGACTAAAAAATATTGTGGGTCGGTCATACATTTTGTTGCTCTAAGGGCACTATTAGGGCAGTTAGAGCGGTTGGAGCAAATTTAAAAAAATGTCGTTTTGTGTGGGCGCCCCCTTAGAAATTGGAGATAGGGTATTAGTTGGTTCCAAAGAAATGTTAAGCCGTAAAAATTAATGGGGGTTGGTCTTATAAATGACCCCTCTATGGCGCATCATTGGAGCAGTAGAAATGATTTTAAGATTGAAAAATTACAATAAATCTTTTTAAAAAAATTTTAAAAAATAGTAATAATCGTTATCCCACGATCCTGCTGGGCAAAGTATTTGTAGAATCGATAGAAGTTTTACACAAAAAATTTCAAAAAAAATCTAAGAGTACAAACATTTTCAAAAATGAGATTTAAATTTTAAAACTTTAAAATCGCATACTAGAGCGATTTTATTTTTGGATTTTTTTTTAAAGCACGTAAAAAAAAAAAAATTTGGAAAAAAAAATTGAAATTTGGACCAATATTGAAGAAGTTATGAGTAAAAGAAGTTTGAGTAAAAGAATAAACTACCAATTTTTAAAAATTCGATATCTTTTGAACTGGTCATCAAAAAAATCTGAAAATTTACCACGAAAGAGTTTTTCAAGGGTACTAAAAACTGTAAACAAATTGGGAAAATCTAAAAAAAAAAATTTTAAAGTGTCCGATTTGGCATGGAATGCCCTATATACTTTATGGGTTCCTAGACCAATATTTCAAGGTGTTACAAATGGAACGACAAACTTTTGTATAGCTTCTATCACTAGAGTAGTGGGTATAAAAAAAAATGAAAAATTAAAAAAAAAAAAATTCAAAAGCTTTTAAAAAATTTTTAAAAATTTTGAACGATTTTTTTACACAAATTTCTGAGCTTTAATAACAATAATAAAATTGTAAATTTTACAACACTTTTTTTCTTACGTAAGGAATAAATTCCTTAAAATCTACATAGTTGTTATCAATCAGGCTTCCACCAAAAAAATTCTCCCACCTCCTTCATTTATTTAATAACCATTAAAAAAAAAACTCTTAAACAATAATTAAAAAACCCTAATGTCTACTTTTCAATTTCGCTGGAAAAACAACTAACTTAATTTTCTTTTCAAAGTCATTGTCAATGTCATTTTCTTTTCGCTGAAAAATGTTAACGTACAAACCTACATATTTAGTTGGGTTTTTTTTTGTTGTTGTTTATGCTGTCGTTATAAAATAAAATTAATTTAGTCATACATGACACTCAAGACACACTCACACTGGCACACTTAACTCTTGCACATGTGTGCGAGTGTGTAAGTTTGTATTTTAGTTCTTATGTGAATGAGTACATGTCATTTAACTAAGATGACTTTTCAAAAGAAATAAGAAGAAAAAAAAATAATGAAAAATTTTTATAACAAAAATAAAAACAAAAGAATCAACTGGAAAAAAATAACGAAACTTTTTCTTCAAAAGAACCTCAACCGCATAAGTTTTCAAAGCAGCAGAAACAAGAGCAACATCAAAAACAACAACAACAACTACTACTGCGAAAACAACAACAATAAAAGCTAATATAAAGTGAAATCACTAAATTAACACAAACTTGCGAGTGCACACAGACACAAACATACATACAGAAACTTGCACATGCAGTATCAGCAAAAATAACATTGCTAACAGTGTTGACAATTAAGCTAGTTTTTATAGGAAAAATATTTTAGAATCTAAATTTTTTGTTTATATAGGAAAAATGTCTCACTATATTTGAAAAAAGTCTCAGAATCTGATAAGACAGTGCAAAAGCCAAAAACGGAATTGAATCCCGTAAGGGGCGTATACTTAATTTTGTAATTGCCTTTAAATAACAATCATTCGCAACGGTGCACAGTGTTTTTTTATACCCTCCACTTATTGTTAGTGATAGTGGGTATTCATATATAAGTTTGTCATTCCGTTTGTAAGTCATCGAAATATCGGTCTGTGTCCCCATAAAGTATATGGGGCATTCCATGTCAAATCGGACACTTAAAATTTTTTTTTTTTAGATTTTCCCAATTTGTTTACAGTTTTTAGTACCCTTCGAAGACTCCTTCGTTTCATATTTTTTTGATGAACCGTTCAAAAGATATCGAATTTTTAAAAATTGGGAGTTTGTTCCTTTACTTAAACTTCTTTTACTCATAACTTCTTCAATAATGGTCCAAATTGCAAATTTTTTTTCAAAATTTTTGCTTTTTAAAGTACTTTTTTAAAAAACATCACAAAAAATTCATAAAAGCGCTCTAGTATGCGATTTTTAAGCTTTAAAATTTAAATCTCATTTTTGAAAATGTTTGTACTCCTCGATTTTTTTGAAATTTTTTTATGTAAAACATCTATCGATTCTACAATTTTGTTGCCCAGGAGGATCGTGGGATAACGATTATTACAATTTTTTAAATTTTTTTTAAAAAATTTTATTGTAATTTTCCAGTCTTAAAATCATTTCTACTGATCCAATGGTGCTTCATAGAGGGGTCCTTTGTAAGACCGAACCCCATTAATTTTTACGTCTTAACATTTCTTTGGAACAAACTAATACCCTATCTCCAATTTCTAAGGGGGCTCCCACACAAAATGACATTTTTTAAAATTTGCTCCAACCGCTCTAACTGCCCTAATAATGCCCTTAGATCAACAAAATGTATGACCGACCCACAATATTTTTTTAGTCCAAACATTTTTTCTGAACACACCTACCCTCCATCTCTAATTGTTAAGGCGGTCCCCATACAATTTTTTTTATTTTTTGTAAATTTGTTTTATTTAATCAGCTTTTACCGGTCCAATGGTGCGTCCGAGAGGGGTCATTAGTGAGACCGACCCCCATTTATTTTTACCCTACAACATTTTTTTAAAATATACCAACGCCCTATCTCCACTTCCTAAGTAGGCTTCCATACAAAATTACATTTTTATAAAATTTGCTCCAACTGTTATTTGTATGGGAGCCTACTTAGGGAGTGGAGATAGGGCGTAGGTATATTTTAAAAAAATGTTGTAGGGTAAAAATAAATGGGGGTCGGTCTCACTAATGACCTCTCTCGGACGCACCATTGGACCGGTAGAAGCTGATTAAATAAAACAAATTTACAAAAAATAAAAAAAATTGTATGCGGACCGTCTTAAGGCCTAGGCACTTGAGCGCTACTGTAGCGGTGCTGTAGCGTAACGGGCTGTTGTATTTTTCAAGCACTTACTGATTCCATTTCAGCGTGTCATATTAATTTACAAATTTTATTTTAAAAAGTGGTTATTTGTGATTTTTTTTAATCTATATTTACAGAAAAACATTTTTTTTCGTTTATTTAATACTTATTTGTCAATTCTGCCACACAAATAAAAAAATTTCAACACAAAATAAAAAATAAAATCAGCTGACACGTAAAACGTACGGAAAATCAAAATTTTCTAGGTTCGGCCGCTACAGCACCGTCACGTATTCGTTTAAGTACCTATTTCTATTTATTTTAATACAAGCTAACGTATCAGCTGACACGTCTCCGAACCGTATTCGCTCAAGTAATTATTCCTTTAACAGTTAAAAATAGAGGGTAGGTGTGTTCAGAGAAAATGTTTGTACTAAAAAAAATATTGTGGGTCGGTCATACATTTTGTTGCTCTAAGAGCACTAATAGGGCAGTTAGAGCGGTTGGAGCAAATTTTAAATAAAGTCGTTTTGTGTGGGACCCCCTTACAAATTGGACATAGGGAATTAGTTTGTTCCAAAGAAATGTTAAGACGTAAAAATTAATTGGGGTCGGTCTTATAAATGACCACTCTAAGACGCACCATTGGAGCAGTACAAATGATTTTAGGATTGGAAAATTACAATAAATTTTTTTCAAAATATTTTAAAAAATAGTAATAATCGTTATCTCACAATCCTCCTGGGCAAAAAATTTGTAGAATCGATAGAAAAAATCGAAGAGTACAAACATTTTCAAAAATGAGATTAAAATTTTAAAACTTAAAAATCGCATACTAGAGTGATTTCAAGAATTTTTTGGGATTTTTTTTTTAAAGTACGTAAAAAAACAACAATTTTGAAAAAAAAAATTAAATTTGGACCATTATTGAAGAAGTTATGAGTAAAAGAAGTTTGAGTAAAGGAACAAACTACCAATTTTTAAAAATTCGATATCTTTTGAACGGGTCATCAAAAAAATCTGAAAATTTACCACGAAAGAGTTTTCGAAGGGTACTTAAAACTGTAAAAAAAATGGGAAAATCTAAAAAAAAAAAAATTTCAAAGTGTCCGATTTGACATGGAATGCCCCATATATATTCATGATCCTCGATCGATTCTAAGTCGATCTAACGATTTCCGTCCGTCCGTCTGTCTGTCCGTCTGTAGAAAACACGCTAACTTTTGAAAGACTTTACGAAGGCTCCTGAAGTTTGGCATATATGTTGGGTATTTACCTGGCCAGGTAGGTATTGCAATCCAGCGGAATCGGTCCAGTGGTTCGAAAGTTACGAGTCTAGTGGTTCGAAAGTTACGGCAAGGGTTTTTCGTGAATTTACGAGATAAAACACACGCTAACTTTCGAAAGGCAATTCTGAGGATGCTGAAGCTTAAATATTTGTCGTTCCCCTGACCTGGTTTGTATTGAATTTCAACCAAATCGGTCAAGTGGTTCAAAAGTTATTAGCAAAACAGCGAATATCAGAATAGATTCACCTTAAATTCACGTGTTGAAAACCCGTTAAACATGTTTTAAAAACATTGGTAAGTCACAAAATTATTTTACAACGTATTTTTGTCACTCGAAAATACATTTACACTAAAAAAAAATAAAAAATACACACGAAAAAAATTTTACACTCGAAAAAAAATTTACAATCAAAAAAAAATTTAGTAAATTATTTTTTTTTAAATTTAACTTTTCTACTTGTTTTTTTTTTTTTTTGTATTCGTGTTCAGTGCATTAAAATTAGTTAACACGACGTATCACAAGAAACATTTTTAATTTTTTGATTTTTAAAAATTCTAAATTTTGATCGCCGGGCGCCACGAATTAATTTAATCCAATTGGACTCAAATTTGTGCCACATAAGTTTTAGGCCATGAGAATAAAAATTTGCCCAAACGTCCAAAATCGTAAGAAAAACGTTTTTGCCATTTAAGATATGCCACTCGAATTTGTTATTTAAATAGTTTTTTTTTTGTTTTTACTTCAATAGTTACAACAAAATTTCCACTATTCCATTTTTAACCCCTTTTTCACAAAGAATTTAATTTTATTTTAAGGATGTTTATTCTGGCTCGGGGTCATTATTTTCTTTACTAGTTAAAACCATGATATTCTCATAGCATAATTTTCAAGAAAATTATTTTTTTTGTTTTAAATTTATTTATGCTGGTATTTTTTGCATGACTTAATCGACACGTGTTTCGGAATTTTTCAGATTCCATTGTCAAGATTATTTAGCAAAAATAGAAACGATTTACTACAAAGAAGCAAACGAGTCAAATGACAAATCGTTTGTGCATAAACTAAAATTATTTTAAATAATTTTGTTGGTTATTGACAATCTTTGCCTTACTTGTATAGTACAATTTCTTCGTCTTTATAATTCCCATTGTGGATAGAGGCGAATATCTATATATATAAAAGAGTAACGTGACTGACTGACTGACTGACTGACTGACTGACTCATCATCGCCCAGCCCAAACCGCTGAAGCTAGAGACTTGAAATTTGGACTGTAGGTTCACCTCCCGGAATATAGATCCACTAAGGCTGGATTTTTGCCAGTGTTGATTCTAAGGGGGTAAAAAACTGTACTTTTGGTACTTTTTATATCTCCTGAAATAATGGTCATAGAGACTTGAAATTTGGACTGTATGTTCACCTCCCGGAACATAGATACACTAAGGCCGGATTTTTGCCAGTGTTGATTCTAAGGGGGTAAAAAGGGTAAAAAACTGTACTTTTGGTACTTTTTATATCTCATGAAATAATGGTCATAGAGACTTGAAATTTGGACTGTATGTTCAACTATTGGAATATAGATCCAGAAAGGCCGGATTTTTGCCAATGTTGATTCTAAGGGGGTAAAAAGGGTAAAAAACTGTACTTTTGGTACTTTTTATATTTCCTTAAATAATGGTCCTAGACACTTGAAATTTTGAATGTAGGTTCTGCTCCCGGAATATAGATCCAGAAAGGCTGGATTTTTGCCAATGTTGATTCTAAGAGGGTAAAAAGGGTAAAAAAATGTACCTTTGGTACCTTTTATATTTCCTTAAATAATTGTCCTAGACACTTGAAATTTTGAATGTAGGTTCAGCTCCCGGAATATAAATCAACTAAGGCTGGATTTTGCCAATGTTGATTCTAAGGCTGGATTTTTGCCAATGTTGATTCTAAGGGGGTAAAAAGGGTAAAAAAAATGTACCTTTGGTACCTTTTATATTTCCTTAAATAATAGTCCTAGACACTTGAAATTTTGAATGTAGGTTCTGCTCCCGGAATATAAATCTACTAAGGCTGGATTTTGCCAATGTTGATTCTAAGAAGTAAAAGGGGTAAAAAACTGTACTTTTGGAACCGCTTATATTTTCTTAAATAATGGTCTTAGAAACTTAAAATTTGCAATGTAGGTTCACCTCCCGGAATAAATATTCACCAAGGCTGTGTTTTTGCCAATGTTGACTCTACGGGGGTAAAATGGAAAAAAGTGTACTTTTGGAACTTTTTTTAATTTACTGAAATAATGGTACCTTTTATAAAAAGTACCCTTTATAAAAAGTACATTTTATACCTTACCTTACCTTACCTTACCTTACCTTACCTTACCTTACCTTACCTTACCTTACCTTACCTTACCTTACCTTACCTTACCTTACCTTACCTTACCTTACCTTACCTTACCTTACCTTACCTTACCTTACCTTACCTTACCTTACCTTACCTTACCTTACCTTACCTTACCTTACCTTACCTTACCTTACCTTACCTTACCTTACCTTACCTTACCTTACCTTACCTTACCTTACCTTACCTTACCTTACCTTACCTTACCTTACCTTACCTTACCTTACCTTACCTTACCTTACCTTACCTTACCTTACCTTACCTTACCTTACCTTACCTTACCTTACCTTACCTTACCTTACCTTACCTTACCTTACCTTACCTTACCTTACCTTACCTTACCTTACCTTACCTTACCTTACCTTACCTTACCTTACCTTACCTTACCTTACCTTACCTTACCTTACCTTACCTTACCTTACCTTACCTTACCTTACCTTACCTTACCTTACCTTACCTTACCTTACCTTACCTTACCTTACCTTACCTTACCTTACCTTACCTTACCTTACCTTACCTTACCTTACCTTACCTTACCTTACCTTACCTTACCTTACCTTACCTTACCTTACCTTACCTTACCTTACCTTACCTTACCTTACCTTACCTTACCTTACCTTACCTTACCTTACCTTACCTTACCTTACCTTACCTTACCTTACCTTACCTTACCTTACCTTACCTTACCTTACCTTACCTTACCTTACCTTACCTTACCTTACCTTACCTTACCTTACCTTACCTTACCTTACCTTACCTTACCTTGCCTTCGGTGAAGAAAAAACATTCTGGAAGAGGTACTTTTTTTAAATTCCGTTTCTAATGGGGGTAATAAAGTGTACTTTTGGTACTTTTTTTGTTCCTATAATAATGACCTTAGAAGATGGAGATGGAATTGGAATTAAAATGGCGTAGAACGGAGAACAATATGAAATAGAGCAGGGAACAATATGGAATGATATTTTCAACTCAAATTTTTGGTGTTTAGCTTTTTTTACTCCATATTTTTTTTTATTCCAATTTCTCTTTTCACTGAAATATTTATTCACTCAAAATCCAAAATCCCGACATAAGGGCTCGAAAATTGTCATTATATTTTTCCCCCGGAACGAACATGATAACATACCAGCAAAGTTATTCAAATTTTATTGTTTAAATTATTCATTGAAATATTTTTACATGGAAGACTTAAACGTTCACAAGTAAATAAATCAAAGACTACGTAGGGGAATTTTTTTGAAATCGATAGAATAATTCTGATCCTTCTATTATCCGGTATTCAATACAACCGGTAACGAAGTACCGGGATTGTAAGCTAGTGTATTAATATTTTAGTTTGTGCACAAACGATTTGTCATTAGACTCGTTTGCTACTTTGTAGTAAATCGTTTCTATTTTTGCTAAATAATCTTGACAATGGACAAATTCTGACAAATTTCAAACACGTGTCGATTAAGTCTGGCAAAAATGACCAGCATAAATAAATTTAAAACAAACAAAAAAATAATTTTCTTGAAAATTATGCTACGAGAATATCATTGTTTTAATTAGTAATTAGTAAAGAAAATGACCTCGAGCCAGAATAAACATCCTCAATATATAAGATTTAAAAGGTCAAATAAAACATTTTTTATTTTTTAATAAAAATTAATCAGAATTTAAGAATTTAATTTTTTAAAAACCTTTTTTCAAAATGAGTTTTTGTTACTGAGTGATTTCTTTAAAATATTTTAATTTAACTTTTTTAATTTTTCAAGACCATTATTTTAGAAAATTAAAAAAGTACCAAAAGTAAAATTTTTTTCTCCTTTTTACAAGCTCGGTATCAGGATTTCCAAAAGTATTGTCTCAGAAGGTTTAATTTCTATGGACGATTCTAAATTAAACAAGTTAAAAAATTAAATTCGGTCTTGCCAAATGTAGAGATACCCTCCACAATTTCAAAAAGATTATTGCAAAAAACTTTATTTAAAAGGAAATTACTTTAAAAAAAAAAAATTTTTTTGGAAAAAAAATTTCCGCGAAAAAAAATTTTGGTAAAAAAAATCCGCGATTTTTTTCTTTTTTGTCAAAAAATATGTTCGTACTTGTTTAAATACCATTTGGTGTTCAATTATGTTCACATATGCCAACCAGAAACCGAATTAATGCATTTTGTATTTTTAGGTTATGTTGAATGTACTGAAATTTTTGAGGTGTGCTTACATTTTCGTTCATAACTTTTGAACCGCTGAACCGATATTGCTCAAATGCAATACCAAACTTCTCGGGAGAACTTCCAATAAATATGTTAAGTTTCAGTCATCTCTGTGCAATATTTTGTCCGCGACAGCATTTTCCACAGACAGACAGACAGACGGACAGACGGACAGACGGACAGACGGACAGACGGATATCGCTAGAATGTCTTAAAATCGGTCGGACATCATGAATATATATACTTTATGGGGTCCCAGATCGATATTTCGATGAGTTACAAACAGAATTACAAACTTATATATACCCTCTATCACTAAGTGGAGGGTATAAAAAAAAATAAGTTTCTTTGACAATTATTTTTGGAGGTTGAAAAAGTACCAACGTAGACTTTTTTTGCCCTCATTGAATCAAAAATTTCTAAAAAGTACTTTTTCAGAACATTTTTTTTCGCCTTACGGTCCCATATTTCAATGTTTTCTTCAGTCTCCAAGCAAAATATTATCTATGACTTGTGGCCTTAAAAACGCAAAAATTGTAATTACATATTTTCTTACGTTTTTTTGTTTTTGTAAATTCAATTGACAACACTTATTTCAAAAAACACATCTCCAGATATGTAATGAAAAACTTGCGTTTGTTTTTACTTGTAATTAGCTGCAATTTTCAACTACCACGCCTGCCACAAATGATTTTGCATTATGTCAGCAAAAAAATAAAAAAAAACGCAAAAACAAAAAATACACACATTTCAAAATAAAAATTAAATGCTAGAATTCTCTTAGCTATTAAGTCAAATTATAAAAAATATATCATTTAAAAGTTTTCTCCTCCTGCTTATGTGTGTGTGTGTATATTTTAAACAAAAAACTTTTATTTAAGAAAACTTTTGCAGCAAAAAAAATTAAATATACGAGATAAACTTATGTTTAACGTTGTATAAAAATGGAAAAAAAGAATAACGTTGTTCTTTTCAATTTAATGAGGTATTTTTCAAGGAAACCAGCTTTTCTTTTTTTGTTTCTTGCTCTTGTTCAAATAATACAATGCACTTTTGCTACATTTGAAAAAGTTTTTTTTTTTTTGTATTTTTTTAGAGAAATTTTTCTTAATGTTTTGAATATTTTAAGAAAAATTGGTATAGTTTAAATTGAGATTGTACCAAAGATTTATGAATATTATTAATAATGATATTTTGTTGAAAAGATTTTTATTTTTTCGTTTAAAGATTTAATGACTAATCATTATAACTTTATTTCGGTTTTGAAAATATGATTGTAATTTTATGCAAGATGTTATACTGTAATTGAAAAACTTATTGAGGGCGTATAATTGTTATTAATTTGTGTTTTAACGTGTGACAACTAAACGTATGATTAATACGTGAGAGGTATTATTTTTAGAATGTGTTGTGAATAAAGAACATGTGGCTCATTTACTAGTATAGTGTCATAACTCAAAATATTGGATTTTGCAGAAATCACGTTTAAAGTTTACAATTGAAACTGGTTTTCTATTGAAAAAGGTTGGTTGATTGAAAAGGTAATAATGGCGTGTTCTCTTCTCAAACGGTGAGTTTCAAAGGTATTAATACGAATTTTTATAAAAATATAAAGAATGATATAAAAATCACATTTTTTGTAATGACACTATACAAGTAAATGAGCGATATGAAGTATTTCATAGCAACTATTTCGCCCAGCATTCAAGTGGTCTCTTTTATATATGGGGCATTCCAGGCCAAATCACTCACTTTTAGACCCGACCCCCTGCGATTAATTTGTTTTTTTTTTTTTTTACCAGTAAAAAAATATAGATATCTTAAAAAAAGTGGACAACGTTTAGTTGGTATTTAAAAGTAGTTTTAGAAAAAAATATGAAAAAATTATTCGAAGTAATTATCACTTATTTTTGAACGTTTAAAAATTAAAATCTACTTTTTGAAAAACTCCGAAACCTTAGATTTTTTTTTTAAAAGTCTAAAAATTCTACTTTAAATTACGCAACATAAGCCATAATTTGAGATGTGATCACAATTCGTTCTTTATTTTTTCTAATTTTGAAAATTGCACTTTTTGTTGTTGGTAGATATTGACCCTTACTTACCATAGATATATTCATTAGTGAGTAAAAACATGTGTCACAAAAATTTAGCTTGATCGGATATGGGTTAGGCGTGCCGCATCGGCCTTGAAATTAAAAAAACGGATTACAATGAAAAATAGTAGTACACTCAAAAAAAATATATTGTAAAACTAGCAAAAAAAAAATTGTTAAAATTAGCAAAAAAAACTGTAGTTTTGGACGTTGCAAAAATTTTGGTAATATTAGCAAAACCATTTTGCTAATCAAAAAATTAGGAAAAAAATGGTAAAATTACAAGAATACCATTTTATTTTTGTAAAAAATCAACCTTGTAAAATTATCAAAAAATATGGTAAAATTACCAAAAAAAAATGGTAAAATTGAAATAGATAAAAAAAATGTAATTTGGTAAAAAAAACTGTTTTATTTAGTATTTTTTTTTTCTTTGATTAGTAGTTGATTTAAAATTTGGTGAATATATTAAAATTTTTTTTGCCTGTTTTTGAGCACCACGTTCTTTAAATGTAGTAATAGCAGCATCAACTATTACTTCAGTTGTTGGATGGTCTCTTCGGCTTGATGGCATCTTCTTTTGCCTTCTTCTCAGCAGCTGTAGTTGCAGTAACTGGACTTCCAACAACATCAAAATCCAAAATGATTTTTTTTTTCACTTAAACACTTTAAACAAAAAATTAAAATAACAACACTTCACTTTTTTTATATTTTTTGCGTCATTTTTTTAGCTTAAGTAGAACAAATGAGAATTGCGTAGTAGTCTACACAAGAAATTTCTTTCATTTTCACATAAAATTTGTAAAAATTTAACAATTTTTTTTTGGATTTTTAATTTTTTTCACATGTATTTAAGAAAAAAATAAAAAAAAAACTTTTGGATATTGAAGACTAGATATCTAAGTATGTGTTAAAATTTAAAAAAAAAAATAATTTTTCAAAATTATCAACTTTTTATTAACAATTTAGGTGGCAAATTTTAAAAAAATTTTCTTATAAAATTAGCAAAAAAATATGGTAAAATTAGCAAAAAATATGGTAAAAATACAAAAAATTGTGTAGCCTATTTTTGAGCGCCCATGCAGTTGATGGATGGCTACTTTGCTATGGTGTTGGCAGCATCATCTTTTGCCTTCTTCTTGGCAGCTGGACTTTTAACACACTAGAACACTTTAAACAATTTTTTTTTCTTAAAACTAAGAAATAAAAAGTATTACCATTTCTTTAAGGAAAATACTAATATTTTTGCTAAAATTATAGTAAAATAAAAAAAAAAAAACTAGCAAGAAAATATAGTAAAAGTACCAAAAAATTGTTGTATTTTACCAATAGTAAATTGCCAAAAAAAAACTGTAAAAGTTAAATTTTTACAATTTTTTTTGCTAAAGTTTGGTTGAAGTAAATTACAACACCTTTTACTAATATTTTGACTAAGTTATTTTTTTGAGTGCACTCAAAAAAAAAAATATTGTAAAACTAGCAAAAAAAATGGTTAAAATTAGCAAAAAAAACTGTAGTTTTGGACGTTGCAAAAATTTTGGTAATATTAGCAAAACCATTTTGCTAATCAAAAAATTAGGAAAAAAAATGGTAAAACTACAAGAATACCATTTTATTTTTGTAAAAAATCAACCTTGTAAAATTATCAAAAAATATGGTAAAATTACCATAAAAAAAATGGTAAAATTGAAATAGATGAAAAAATTTGTAATTTGGTAAAAAAAACTGTTTTATTTAGTAATTTTTTTTCTCTTTCTTTATTTAGTAATTTTTTTTCTCTATGTTCACACTGAACTTTATTTAAGTATTTTTAGTAGTCTGAAATGTATTCCTATTGATATTTAAATAAATAAAGGACATATATATATATATAGTAGTTGATTTAAAATTTGGTGAATATACTAAAAAAAAAT
Source organism: Pegoplata infirma (assembly GCA_963921195.1). Classification (NCBI taxonomy): domain Eukaryota; kingdom Metazoa; phylum Arthropoda; class Insecta; order Diptera; family Anthomyiidae; genus Pegoplata; species Pegoplata infirma. The sequence continues at coordinate 34,687,004 of OY992540.1, read as the reverse complement.
TTGCCTGTTTTTGAGCACCACGTTCTTTAAATGTAGTAATAGCAGCATCAACTATTACTTCAGTTGTTGGATGGTTTCTTCGGCTTGATGGTGGCAGCATCTTCTTTTGCCTTCTTTCAGCAGCTGTAGTTGCAGTAACTGGACTTCCAACAACATCAAAATCCAAAATGATTTTTTTTTTCACTTAAACACTTTAAACAAAAAATTTAAAGAACAACACTTCACTTTTTTATTTTTTTTTGCGTCATTTTTTTTAGCTTAAGTAGAACAAATGAGAATTGCGTAGTAGTCTACACAAGAAATTTCTTACATTTTCAGGTAAAATTTGTAAAAAATTAACAATTTTTTTCGAATTTTTAATTTTTTTCACATGTATTTAAAAAAAAAAATAAAAAAAAACTTTTGGATATTGAAGATTAGATATCTATCTATGTGTTAAAATTTTAAAAAAATATTTTTTCAAAATTATCAACTTTTTATTAACAATTTAGGTGGCAAATTTTAAAAAATTTTCATATAAAATTAGCAAAAAAATATGGTAAAACTAGCAAAAAATATGGTAAAAAATACTAAAAATTGTGTAACCTATTTTTGAGCGCTTATTCACTTGATGGATGGCTACTTTGCTATGGTGTTGGCAGCATCATCAATCTGCAATGATTTTTTTTTTTCACACTAGAACACTTTAAACAATTTTTTTTTCTTAAAACTAAGAAAAAAAAAAATAAAAAGTATTACCATTTCTTTAAGGAAAATACTAATATTTTTGCTAAAATTATAGTAAAATAAAAAAAAAAAAACTAGCAAGAAAATATAGTAAAAGTACCAAAAAATTGTTGTATTTTACCAATAATAAATTGCCAAAAAAAAACTGTAAAAGTTAAATTTTTACAAGTTTTTTTGCTAAAGTTTGGTTGAAGTAAATTACAACACCTTTTACTAATATTTTGACTAAGTTATTTTTTTGAGTGTGTTACATTCGGCTTCTTCTAATTAGAATGTTGCATTTGCTTAGCAAAAGTACTAAAAGCCCTGCAAAAAATGCGGTTTTCTTAGGTTGGTTTAGTTCTCCAAGGGGGAACTTTTTTCCCCTTGGTCCGATTTTGCCCATTTCCGAGCTTAACCCTCCTAGAAATATAAGACATATTCGAGACAGACTTCGGAAATCTAGCTCTTTTATTTTGGACTGTATCGTGTCCTCTACAGACGGATGGACGGACGGACCGACGGACATCTCTAGAATGTCTTAGAATCGATCACTGATCAATGAAATATATACTTTATGGGGTCCTAGACCGATATTTCGATGCGTTACACACGGAATGACAAAGTAAGTATACCCCCATACTGTGGTTGGTGGGTATAAAAAAATTTGGAAAATTCAAAAAAATATTACACTGGAACATGAAGGATAAAAAAATGTTATTACAGTAGATATTTTTAATGCATTTCAAAATTTCAAAAATGGGACTCGTATTCTTTAATCAAGTGGCATGACATACGTTAGGTGCCTGGGGAAGTTGTAATAGCTTGGCTGATTTTCAACCGATTTTAGTTTTTACTACCTTTTTAGAGAGCAATTTTAATCCAAATTAAAATTCTGTAACCCCCTAAATTAAAACTTAATTCGAAATATCGAAAAAATTAAAAAAAAAAAATATAAAGACATATTTTCCCCCGTGTAATTCGTTTTTAAACTTCATAGCTGATGCGGCACACCTTACCCATGTCCAATTATCCTGAAATTTTCTACGACATATTGCTACATCCAAATAAATATAT